>VXAA01001579.1:262365-339031 GCA_013399115.1 Anseranas semipalmata
GGGGGGGAGAAATAATATTCCACACTAACTTAAACCATTCATTCACACTACGTTAATTGTTTAAATTGAATTTTTCATGTATAGAACCCAAAAAATCCAGAACTATAAAAGAGTATAACTCTCCTCATTTCACAGATGGGAGAAACAGGAGCTGATGTTAAACGATACTCTTTCAAGTTAGTGCAACAGGTCCTAACTGAATGTAACTGGGGCTTGTATAGCTGAATGTCTCAGGCATGTTTATTACACAGTCTGACTGAAAGGAAAACTACCCTGCACACTGCAGTGTGACACAGGAATACCAGAAATAGCCCAGCTAATTCATGTAAAACGTAGGAATAAAACTGATCACAGCAATCTGAAGAGCTGCTCTGCTCTAGCAAGGTAAATTTGACTTACTAAATTCACAATACATGTGCACAGACTTGTGCAAGTGTGCAGAGCAACTGGGCTTTGACACTTCAACCGGGTACTGCAAGGCAGGAAAAGTAAATCAGGGCAGAGACAGCGTTAGGTCCGAGATCTCCTGAGTTACGTCCAACTTTTTGAGTCATACTGCCTGATCCAAAACAGTGAAATATTTTTAATAGGTCTGGTTGAAGCTTTGTATCTTTGGATGAAACCCAGTTTCTAATGTAGAAAGTCAGATTTTAAATTCATATTTAACAAAATTGTGGACTTACTTTTCCCGCAGTTTTTACAAGAAATATAATTGCTGAAAAACTCTGGTTTTGGAGAGAAAATGCACATCATTTTTGCCTGGTATTAGCAGTTTAGCATTAAAAATGTACATTCTCCTCTTACCACATCATTTAACTCCTATAATGACTGCAAACAATAGAAAAAGAATCTGCAGTAGGAAAACTGACTTTCTGATATTCTGCTTGGCATGAGAATCAAATTATTCAAACTACCAATAGTGGGATAAAAAAAGCCTGCCATGACAATGTAAATATTACAAAACTGTCATCCATATAAAGATAAATTTAGAAGTGTGTGAAGTACCATGAGAAGTTGCCCCAATGAGCCTGTATTTGTCATAATGAGATGGCAACCATTTGAAACAAACTGAGATTCTGTTCTTAGAACCGTATCAGAACTATTTTTTTCCAGATGAGAAAGAAACCAAGGTGGTGACTTCATTCATTGTTTGTGCTTCAAACTACAAACGTCCCTCAAACTTGAGTAGAACTAGCTCCAAGCAATTATTTTTTCCAGGCTAGAATTCTCTGTATGGATGACAATCTGTGTTTACACCTAAACAAAAATATTTGGTGCTCTGTCAAAGCAGATCAATTTTTACTCTCTCTTTAGCTACTAAAGATGCCATCAGTAAAAGACCTCATCCCAAACAAATATTCTGCATAAAATGGTATGCATAATGGTATGACTCTCAAGGATGTAGGGCATGTCATTTTGAGTTGGTTTTATCACTGGGAGCTCTGTACAGAGCTAACTTTTGAGTCTTTGGAGCCCCAAGCCAAAACAAGATCATAGTGCCCCATATAAAGTCAGAAACAGAAAAGCTTGCACCTGCAAGAGCCGCTTTTTCACTGAGTTGTTTGATGGGGCTGCTCGTTTCAGTGTTTCCTTCCCACAACACTGGCCCTGAGGTGGCGGTTCTCTCCTTGGAAGGTGAGCCAAGGAGCGGCTCTGCCGCTCTCACCCTGTGCTGCTGACGGCTTCAGAGCTGCGTTCTCTTTTCATGCTTTCAAGACTGAGAGAGCCTGCTCCTTACACACCACTTGCTGAGCTTGGTATCAGGACTTGTATTTAATAAATCACTTAAACCCCACCAGCCTGTTGCAAATGCATTTTTCAATGTAGGGAACAAAGGGTTTGGTATTCCATGGTTCCTTTTTATGTAAGGTACCCCAAAGTGCTTTAGCATGCAGTGATTCATATCCTGGCTTGTGCAGTGACTGAGAAGGTGAGCAGAACGGTCAACAGAAATGCAGCAGCAGTCAAGAACATTCTTTTGACATGAACTGCCTATGTGTTGACATGTTAGCAAAACGTGTCCCAAAGAGGTAAAAGTCTAAGCAGAAACATGGACAGAAAAAACATGTCCATGAAAGCAAAGAGAAGAAATGCTGGTTTGGACAAGAAACAAACCCCCCAAGCCTCAAGGATTTGTTTGTTTGTTTGTCTGTCTGTCTGTTTCTCAACTTGGCCTAGAAAAAATCATTCTTTGGTTTCTAAATTTCCAAGTAAAAGATTTAGTTTTCTGTGGATTTCACAGCATTTTCTATGAAAAATGTCAGGTGGTCAAGTTGAAAATCAATTCTGAACACCCTTTGTGTGATACTTGGAAATTCAAAGGAAGATTTGGGCTCCTGGTGGATATTTGCATTCCAGATGAAGCAGTATAAAAATACAAAAGATAGTGAGTGGGAAGAATCACTTTTATGGTAAGCCAAGAGGGAAGAGTACCTCTAAGTCATGCAGGGTCTCAAAAGTAAAAGACTAGGTTGAAGGTAGAGCCTCTGAAGACAGTTGCTGTGGGCAGACTGGTAAGTTAAGCATACAATATCAGAGTAACAATTATGCATATTATTGAGCGAACTAAGAAATTCAGTACTCAAAGGCTAAAACGAAGAGAGGGTGAAGTAGTAAGGACATGAGCAGATAATGGTTTTCATTTCAAGTGAGCTCTGTGCAGAGAGGAAAAAAAGCAACATTTTAGGCATATTTTTTAATACCATCCTTACATTCCTTTCCACATTCAAGAGCAGTAAAACAGAAGTACTTCAGTGAGGAAGAATAGGAATCACACTTGAAAATGCAAGATGTGCTGAACATTGAATAAACTGATGAGAATATAATCAGAGCATTCTTTTGCAGTTAATTTCTGATGAGATACCTCTGTGCAAAAAAATGTATCTGGTATGTATCCCAAAGGAAAAGAACAGAATGATTCCCAAGGCTCTTTGTTTCTATAGGGACACAGAGTAAAACTATGAGAACCTGTAAGTGTGCATTTTAAAAGAAATCTCCCACCATTTCAGTAGCTTAGTGGTAACTGAGATAAATGAGGTTCAGAGTGCTATGTGCCTTTCTAACCTTCACACAGCACACCAGCAGGAAGATGGACGAGACCACAGGAGTTCTTACTTCCAGCTGTGATCACTAGTTATCAACAATTTACAGACCAAACCTATGCAGACTGATGAGGGCTTTCTGTACCACGGGCTCTGTTTTTTAGGATCTGGCTCCCAGAGCTAAGTTAGGCTTTAATTGCATAAGCATTTGCAAACAGTGCTATTATGTAGTGAAACCTCATGACAGCTATAAATAGTAGAAAAAGAAATTCAAGATATAGAAGTTGAAAACTGGTGTCTCACAGGCTTCCACATACCTTCTCCTGGATATAGAATTTAAGAATGAAAACAGTTCAGGGTCAAATGTTTCAGGTTGACCTCTATAGCAATGCCCCTTTTGAACACTTTTCCTTCTGCTTGATACAAAGGTTAAAAGAGTAGGAAATGCCCATTATTGTTTGACCTTGTGTCACAGAGACATTTTAAGGCCCAAATGTGTAGTTATTTTTAGGTCATGCTATTATTTTGAAGCCAGGCTCAAGCAAACAAAATCAGCAAACTTCACAAAGAGAGACAATGCAAAATGGTGTCCAGCATTATCCTCCCTTTTAGCTTGACAGGAATATTTGTCTCGATACCAAGAGTTAGTCCTACGCTTCCTCAAGGAATGTTGAATAACTTCCGCTCACGTTACACAAGCGCCTGTCCGTATATCACTTTCCTGTGTGGCCGCTTGGCTGCAATGCATACAAAGGCTTTGTAATCCTCAGTTCTATTATTGTTTCCTAAGGATGCATCCTGCTTGAAAAACAGCAAAGGAAGGGAAACAGTATCTAGCATTATTTCCTAGTTAAACCATTTGCATCATTCAAAGTCAATGATGAGTTCCTTCCTTTTCTCTCCTTCCCTTCTTGTTTACTAAAATCAGGAGCTACAAAAAGACAGCAGGAGAGAGACACGGAGAACAAGATCCTAATCTCTAGCACAAAAGGTAACGGAGGTTTTCCAGATTTTGCCAGCATTCCGAGGATCAAATTCTCTTAACTTATTACTATAACCTTGCTGAGGACAATACTTTGTGCAGATGTGTTAGGTTCACTAAAATAAAATTTAACTTCTGGAGTTTTATAACTGGAGATATTGGAAATCTATTTATAGTGGCTGGGACAGTTTGGAACAAGGCTCAGTTCTGGATCGAGTCTTTCCCTATATTTGAAATTGCTTATTTGTATTCTTGTCTGATGTTTACAGAGATGGGACTGAGCCAAAAGGCTCACATCCAGATCTGAATTCAGAACCGAGCTTCCCCAGAGTTTGGGTATGATTGATCCAGGGTCTAGATTTGGGCCCACCTCCAATAAAAAGGTCAGCCTTGATGAACAATGGTCCCTTCTGGCTTTATAATCTATGCATCTGAGAATGTGGGATTTCATATCTGCCAAACACTCAACAAACATTCACTGCAGAATACTGACACCAATCCTGACTGGTCAGTCTTAAATGTAAGGACTGCTACTCCCTGCTTCAAAAATAGCAATGCTGAGAGAGAAATGGAACAATACTCTGAGGTTGCAGAGCGACTCAGCAGCACGAGGAAGTAGTCTGGGACTCCTGGCTTTGCATCCCAGGCTCTGACCACCGAATTAGGCTACCTCTTCAAAAATAAACTCAGGCAAAAACAAGTAACTGCAAAATCAAACCCTTCAGTAAGACTCCAGGTACGTCTCCTTGCAAGTTAAAACAGAAACAAATATGGCATATCAACTATTGACAGAAGCTCTTCTCCCAGAAATCAAGCCTTTAAATCAAACTACTTCCTAAAATTAGGACTTGCTTACAAGTTACATGGATGCATATTTTATCAATATTATTTACCCAGTGGCTGCATTAAGGTAAAGACAGAGATAATTATTCCAAATAAATATAAAAAATGATTTTGGGAGATAGAGGGTAGGGAGATTGCTTTCGTAAGGCGGAAGCGTCCAAACAGGAACTCTGTTAATAACACACCAACATGCAACAATGAAATTCTGCGTACAGGCAGCTCAGGTACTAAAAGCTGTCTAGATGTTGCACTCGAGCTAGAATTCCTCCCTGCAAACACGATGTCACTAATGCAAGTAGCATTTCAGAACAGAAACAAGCTCTCGGCTCACACTTACCAGCAAACAACGCAGGTAATCAACTACCACTCTGGCAACCGCAGTAAACGTAGATAAATGAGATGAGTCAGATGGCGGCACGCAAAACCAGCCAGACTGACCACAACTTGGAGAACGCTCAGCCATTACTAATCCAGCTGTCAAGTGACCTCTCTAGGGGCCTCCTTCTCCCTTCAACCAGAATAGTTCTCTTGGCTTTGGCCGCGTTACTCCTAATTCACACTCACCCAACTGAATGCAGATTCAGGCTTTTATCTTTGCAAGCATCATTCATAACCCACAACTAAGAGGTGACTGCCTGAAGAATGGTTCAGAGTACTGAGTGTCTCTCTGGGGAGAGAGAGGTTATATACAACTTTTGCTATGTTTGTTCCTGTCTGAGTCTGAAATGCTTCAACCTTATTTCTATAGCTAGCCAGACTTTCAGCTGAATATTTTCCTTCTCATGTGTACCTTCTGAATTATAGTTCTTTACAACACTGAAATGTAGATCTCTTTTGGACAAATTTACTGTTTTATGAAACACAGATAGTTCATCCTTGTACATTTACATCCATAGCCACAACTGACTGGGAAAATTTATCACGCTTTCAACAGAGCCAAAAGCTGCATGTTGTGCAATTGCTAGTTTTATTAAGCTGTGTTTCAGACATCTATCCATGTGTACGCTGGGATGGAGCCTGCAATTTCTGTAGACTCAGTGTACACAGGTTGTTATCTGTTGGTAGATGCTTTCTGGGATGAACCACACCATCATATGAAATTATAAACTGTAAAATTTAATAGGATGTGCTGCAAGGATGAATAATGAAGGCCCGATTCCGTGATTCTTACAATGTTCATTACAGCACAGAAAAATATGCATGTTTTTCCTTGTTTTAAGGATTCCCTGATGACCTGAGAGTTTACAGCACAGTAACCCTAGCCACTGTGCAAAAGCAGTGAACAAGTCAAAAACTGTGACAAGAATTGCTTTCATTCTTCAACAAAAATTGCAATTGTTTTTAAGCTAACAACCAGCTCAAGTTGATCAGTAACTGATACTCCAAACACTGCAACAGTTCTCAGCAAGAGGAAGCTTAGAGCTCACAACACGATGCACAGTGTGTAAAGTCACTACTCAGAAGAGATTGGTTTTCTAGTGATCCCAGGGCCTGTGGAAGGCAGCAAAACAGCTCTGACTCCACAAAACACACAGAGGCTACGAAGAGCACTTCACTATGGAAGTAAGAACTTGCTCCAAATGGACAGGACACCACTGATTTCTGTGGATTTCTTTTTGGCACTTCTCAAGAAAATTCAGGCCACCCTGTAATGACTTTGGAAGACTTCTAGATACCTACATTCCTCAAGCATAGGTGGTCTTGAAACATTGAAAGGCAGCCTTCAAAATTGCTAATATCTGTACACATATATAGCTAGAGATAAAGATAGACATATATACACAATCCTGACAAATGGCTAATACGATAAGTTACAAAGGGATATCCAAAGCTTTGTTTTCATTTGGTTGTAGAAGAAAACTATTATGATAAAACTGTAAATGGGGATATTTTTTTTTCCCCAGAAAAGTCTAGGTGTTCCTTCAGTTTAAAAAAGGTCAAGTTGCTCTGCTGCAATATTGTCCCTGCATTCACTTGAATGAACATTGCAAAGGATCACCTATAAACCATTCCTCCTGCTCCACTGAATCTTTTGGGGAAAACATGTGCAGAGGTTATGCCCATAAAGGAAGCTAAAATGGATGTGAAACAAAGAAATTCTGTAAGTTAAGAAGTTATTTATTTAAGGAAGATGAGTCCAACCAGTGTGCTAATGGAAAGACACAGAGGAACAAATGGAGGTTAATAACAACAAATCCTCTTCCATTACGAAAAATGTAGAATTACTGTTATTGCAGTGGGGAAGAGGTTCCAGCAGACAGAAGTACAAGCCTGTTTTCCCTGCCATTTGAGACAGACAGAAAAGCAGTGAAAGGCCAGTACTAGAGCATTAGCAAAGACTCATGCAGCTGCAAGAAGTTAGAAAAAAAAAATCTCATCTAATAGCAACAATTTCCTCTTTTTTTTTTTCTTTTCTAGTTGTCTTTACCACTTGCTGGTTGCTGGCAAAGTTAGTAGACATTTACAAAAATGAAAAAAAACCACCCACCAACAACAACACAAAAACCAAAAACACACTCATCCCAAAGTCTTCAGACTAATTTAAAGCCTGATCTAAAGCCCATTGAAGTCAATGGAAAGACTCCCTGGAGGCAAGATGAGGGAGAGAACAAACCACACGTGACAGATGTTAGTCATGTTGCTTAACTCACTACTGGGAAACACTCAGATACTTCAGCAGAAAAGAGGGCATGAGAAGTGATCTGGGCTAGGAAGCAATACAGTAGGAAACATTCTCGATTTAGGCCCAAAACTTTGATGGAAGAGTAAAGGGAGAGTAGACACCCCCCCCCCCAAAAAAAAAAAATATATATATATACGGTGGGCTTTTGTAAAGAAATAGATACAGTTTACTTCCCAGCTGTGAAGTAATCACCAGGGTGAAAATACACATACTGGCTCAGCATAAACGCTATGTTGAAGGTTTTCTAAGAAAGAAAATCTGAGTTAGAGTTAGGAACATTTATCTTTCCACAGACTTGGTCCAAAGCCAGTGGTGTAGGAGATCTGTATCATTCAGGTGCAATGTACCAATGAGGTATAAAACAAAGATCCTGCTGATCACTCAAGGTCCAGGGATATTTGGGGCAAAGAAAGACTTGTTAAGAGCACATTGTAATACACCTAATTACATTCTATGTTTTATTGTGCATACCTTAAGCACCATGTGCCAACTTGTGCATAATAGAAGGCCACTGCATTACTAAGAGACAAATGCATTTCAGTAATAGCTCACTACACTTCTGTGTTAGATCAGGGCTGAAAAATATTCTTTTAAATATCTGAATGTCCTAATTTCCCAAAGATTAAAACTGTGTTGCCTATTTCACTGCTGAAATAACAGCACCACCACAATAAACCATTATCGTTAACTTAGTACAAGATCAGAAAACTGATACAGTATCATGACAGTGAAAACAATGGGGAAAAA
The DNA here is from genome assembly GCA_013399115.1 of Anseranas semipalmata. Classification (NCBI taxonomy): domain Eukaryota; kingdom Metazoa; phylum Chordata; class Aves; order Anseriformes; family Anseranatidae; genus Anseranas; species Anseranas semipalmata. Next base: position 270,662 of record VXAA01001579.1, read on the forward strand.
GTAAATAGTCTGTGCAATCCTAGAAACCTACAAAGGTATAAATAGAAAGCTGTCTTAAGTAGTCTTCTCTCAAATGAAGTACATTCTACTGCCAATGAAAGGTATTTAAAAATGAGCACAAAAAATAAAGCAAATAAAAGAAAACTCACATGAAGAAAAGAACGATGTGGATTAGCAGAGAGGAAGAACGGGGATCAGCAGAAGTGTCAGGCAGAGCCCTGGCTGCGGTGAGCTGGTGTGTAGTAATAACCAGCTACTGGTTGCACCCATGACAACTGACAAAAACCATCCCGACCCTGCAAACCGCAGAGCAAAGGCCTGGCTAGCGAAGGCCTCTCAGCCAGGCTAATTAGCTCAGCCCTCGCCCTGTACGGACACAGCCACAGTGTCTGTCGCACTGCGCTCCGTGCTCGCTCTGGCAACGCTGCCCGCCGCTTCATGGCTCGGCGCAGGCAGACCTGCCCTCAGTAGAGCGCCCTGCTGACAGAAGAGCACAACCAGACATCTAGGTTAAAGCCTCACATCTCTGTTACTGGCTGGTTCACGGGCCCAGCTCTCAGTTACTTCGCTCCGGTGCATTAAGCAACATGGTGAGAGACCAAAGGCGTTTTATAGGCATTTCAGACACACACTTTACCTGTACTTGAAAGCATACAGATCCTATACTCAGTGGACTACGGATCTAATGCACAGGTGCTCTAGTGCATTATTTTCTAGTTAGATTCACCCTATGTGCTAAGGGCTTGTAAGTCAGTGTGCCGAGGATTTACTGAGCTCGAATGAATGCCGCTGGCAGGGCTACCAGCAGAGGCAATGGCACCACAGCTCCCAGTTTTGACCACATCATGCCCGCGCATGAGGAAAAGGTGTCACCATCTTCACCTCCAACCTGCCCCCCAGCTGCCCACCCTCAGCAGCCACCAGGCAGTAACAGCGTGTGCAGGCAGCCACATGCAGCCCAGGCCGGCACCCCCACGCTGCCCTTTGCTGGGGTTAAGCGCTACAGGCAGGAGCTGACTTGTGCCCCAGCGTGTCTGCACAAAGGCACAGAGTGACTTCCAGTAACTGTGTGGAAACGCTTACCCCATGGCTTTATAAGCAACTTCACGCAGGAATGGAGAAGCTGCCTTCATCCACCATCTGGAAATAGTTTGTGTACCACCAATGGTATGCATATCAGTTTGGGAACCCCCGCTTTATACCAGAAATCTTACTCAGGGTTTCTCCGGCTGCCATACAGCTGCTGTAAAGGCTCTTCACCCTGCTTTTTACCAAGAGATGATGAAGACCCTTCAGAGCAGCTGTATAACTGTCTGCAAAACCTCATATCTCATGAATAACAATTTAAACCCGCCTCAAACTCTATTGGCTTGACAGCTGATCTAGCTGATTTATATCTCTATAAGAGAAAAGACAGACAGATTCCCAGCCTTTCTGAGTCTCACTGTGTCTCTTCTCATCTCAGTAACACAAGGAAAATAATTTCCTCCAAGTCATACTGGAGAAGAAATCCATTAGCAGTTAATGAGGGGATCTGAATGCTACTGTCACATCCATACAGCTACAACAGTCTTTAATTCTACTCTTATTACTGTAGGACAAAACATGTATTTTTTATTGTAGCGTTACTAGGGTGTCCCTTAATTGTTGGTTACCTGCTTACCATATTAATATTGCATAGCATTTGAAACTAATAAAACAAATGCACTGAATGTTTGAGTAAGTGTCACGAAGCAGTCCATCTCTGTTAGTTTCTCTGTAGTGTGTCCATTTGTTGCCTGCTTTTGTCTATAGCGTAAATCAAACGTTCAACCTATAATTTATAGCAAATTAATTCCTTTTGGTATTAGCTTTTGAGTAGCTAGGACGGGTAAGAGGTACTTGAGAAACAGGATTCAAACTGAAAGGAGAGCTACAGGAAACAGTTGATTCATACAGGAAACTGTATGTCAAGTGAGCGATAAGGCACAACAGGGCACACGCTGCTGCCAGGATTGTGTGCCCCGGGTGCAGTGTGAAACGCCAGGCTCAAGGCAGAGTGCCCTCAGCCACCCAAAGGCTGTCACTATGGAGTTCATAGCGCTTGGCCTGGAGTGGCCCTTCTGACTAATACTTGTTTGCAAGTAGGTATTCTGAAGGAAAAATACAATAAAAACAACAAAGTCCTTATTATTGCCTTCAATTTTATTGAATATTCCCTCTCATTTGGGATTTAGGATTAGGATTTATTTTGCCGCTATATTTTTTAATGGGGTTTCTTTCACACATATGTATTTCTACTTATTTCTAGAGGACGGTAAAAAAGGGATGGATTAAGGGGAGGGTATTGGAGCTTCCTGAGGTATTCAAAGTTGTAAAATAAAGCAATGAAAACTAACAAATTTACATTTAAAGAATATGCAGGATGGGTTTATTACAGAAAAGTAACCAATATTAATTTTGTTGTTTTGGAAACAAATGGGTATTTTCAGTCAGAGGACCTGACCTTTCAGACCTTGCTCGTATGCACTCTGCCTGCTGAAGTCACGGGGTTTTAAGCTCCTGACCCCTCATTCTGACTTTCCAACACTGTCTTCAGCTTCACCTATCTGATCATCCCCGGCTTTCTTACTCACTGGTGTTAATGAATCACATGAAAAGGTGGGAGTAAAAGGAGGAGGACAGAACTCTTGTCAATCAGACAGAAAAAAAGCCAGTCACTTGCTTCAATTCATCCTAGTGATAAGGAAAAGCATACACACATTCATACACACACACATACGTATAGCTGTCTATCAGAAGCAAAGGAACAAGCCTTACAGTTCATTTGTGATGAACCTATAAGAATCGTAGCAGAATGAGAAGGGTTATTACTTAGCTTATACTAAAAGGAGCTGGTGATCAGCATGAGTCACAGAAGCTTTAGAAACATTAAGAAAAAAAATCAATATATTTAGCAAAGTGTCAGGAAAGAAACCCCATGGCTTGTGAATAGAAAACAGGGCTCATAACTGCAAGTATAAACACTATTTTTGAACATCTGTATTGATTATTAGACAAAGCCTGCTTGTATACCTGGGCTTCTGTATCAGGTGGGTAGTTGAAGAGTGTGTCACACACGGTATTCAGAGTTTTACATGAAGGCTAATGAAGTTAATGAAAAAAAATCTACTACTTTCAATGGATTATTTGTCATGTCTTTTAAACCTGATAGAAGATTTTGGGAGTCCTTAATTTTCTGCTCCATTATCTCCTTCTTTTGCAGTCTTCAGCAGGTCTTTTTCATTAATCTGTCTAAGGCAGATGTAAAGGGGCTGCGTGTTTGAAAGGTTTCGGCGCGGTAGAATGATATTCAATGATGGATTCAAGTACAAAAAGTGACAGATCAAATGAGATACTGAGAAAAACAGCAAAAAGTTGTTAACATTAAAAGTCCGAAGTGCCAAAACATCACCTTTTCAAGGCAACTGGAATTATATCTAGTCCTTAGAATTAAAATTTTATGTATTCACTATATGTACTTTCAGGAAAGTTAACGGTGAGTGAACTGGCATGAATAAAGCATATAACAACCCTAGAAAAGTCCACCAAATCCAACCACAAGCAAAGGCTTTTTTTTTTTTTTTTTTAAAGTTCATGAAAGTTTGGTATTTTTCATTGTATCCTGTTTGTTCTGGGTTCCCTCTAGAAGGAGCAGTGCCAAGACACTATGAGAAAGGCTTTTCTTGTTCTATTTGCAGCCCAGCTAGAAGCAGGAAGTACTATAAATCTAGCAAGAAAGTCTGTTCTGCCAGCAGGGCTGATCCTGCAGTTAACCCAAGTTGTGTCATAGTCTTCAACAAGGATCCAGTCAGGCTGAATCATTGCATTTATAGAAACGAGCTTATAGGAAGAGATTCAGAAGGGTTTGGATAAAGATCAGGGAAGTATCTGAGCACTGGGCTGCTCCTTCAGGCTGAACACGGGTCCCCAGATCACACCCACTGGGCCATGTACAAAACAGGGACATGGACAGTAACACAGAAATCCAGTTTCTGATCAGTCTGAAGGAAGGAGTCAGAGGCAAAGCACGAGGAACTTCAGGGAGAAATGACAGAAGTGGAGTACAGCTTAACTCAGGTCTTAGTCCCACTTTCTGGAAAACATATTTAGGATAGATTTTGGGGGGGTTGTTTGCTTGCTAGTTTTTTAAAAACATCTATCCTGTTTTAGAGATCAGCTATACTATATGCAAGATTGCTAACCTGCATTAATCCATGTTTTGAACCTTGGAGAGCTATACAGCTTGTTCTCCACTATGTAGCTTATTTCCCACGTGTTGGCCCATCAGGGATTAAATTAAAGAGCAATCAGGTCCTTAGTAGTGGAAGAAAATTTTGTTTCCAGAAATGTATGCTCATTTTGGACAATCGTGCCTGCTTCTCACAGATCTGTTTTTATTACACATACTAACTGTGGTCTCTTTGACTTGTTATGTGAATTTGTGTGTGTGTTTGGAAGCATATTCTCAGTCAATGCAATGAAAATTTCCAGTATGTTCACACAGGAGGAGTAATTCAAGTATCATTTACACACGTTTGAATTCAGATTATATATAAATGAAGGAAAATCAATGCAGAAAATCAATGCAGCTTTTGGCTGAAAATGAACATGAGGTCACGCTGGCAGGACCTCAGGGTAGAAATAAGCAGCAAATTGTTTCTCTGCCCTTGAAAACATCATCAAGACCTTATTGAAGAAAAATTCCAGTAACCTCTTAATAATATTTTTTCCAGAAAAATAGAACAACCATCCTTGCCACCTCTACCTGCAAACAACAACAGAAAACAGAAAAATAATCATATAACAAATGACCCCATAGCTGCATGTCACCTAAACTGTAAGAGATGCAGGCTCAAGTCGCTATTCTACTATTTTCCTCCTGACTCCCTGTCTCTCTCAGAAATATAAAAGCCAACAGTATTTTGGGATAGAGAAGAACCTTTTGTTATTTACCTATAAGAAATTTCATTCTTCAGTTGCAAAATTTCTCCTGTATAAAACATCAGAATTGGCACAGTCCCACAACTCTACCAAACAGCAGTGGTTTTAGTGTCATTACACCACAGTACTTCTAGTGAGCTCTAATCACAAGGAATTTCAGTCTATAATCTAGACCCATTTACACTACCTTGAGGTAAAACAATGGAACATCTCAGATCATAAGGAATTACCTATATTGACAGTGACAAATGCATTTGTAGAAAGCTGAGCACCCTACACACCTCCTAAGCTATGTCTGAATTGATAAACTAAGTAGGACAAGAGCACAGGTTCAAGCCTGGTCTATGGTTGTCCACACCATTGTTAGCCTACTCACAAACATGGTTTTGGCTCTTGTAAAGTAGTATTCTCCCGTATTTGCTTAAGCATGGTTGGGGTGATAGCAAAGATCACCAGTTGTTCCCACTAGGCAGCATGGCAAAGGCACCTTGGCTTCTGGTGAAGAGAAAAGGGTGAGTTTAGCCAAATGGGTGTGAGTCATGCCATGTTCTTTGATCTGCAGGTTAAAGAATGGTGCGTGGCCATATTAGGCTATGGACATAATCTTCATACAGTCTGAACTGAGAATAAGATGATGTATTTCACTCTCTCTCCTTGATTCTCTTGTGTTTTCTCTTGTATGTGTTTGTGGGACTTCTGGAATGACTTTGGAAGATACCAGCTTAAAGAGCACTAGAAGTGGCCCATTTTCATATGGAAAACTGAATCACAAAGTATTCTAATACAATCTAGTTCAGGTGGTGAGACAAGGGCATATTTCCAGAGCTTTGACATTCAGTTTTGGATGCAGAAGCAATACATTGTCTTTCCTTAACATTTTATATCCAAGACTCCAAAACATTTTTAACACTGCAGCCAGAGAACATCTCTGTGACATGGTTTGGCCCATGTCATTATTCCCATTTTACAGAGAGGAAAATTGGGTCACAACTGGCGAAATACTTTTCCAAGGCTTTTCAGCACGTAAGTGACATTGCTGAAAACAGGATGCATGAGTCACAAATCCTAAACTCCCATTTAACTGTGTAATGAAAGGAGACACTTGAATTTTTTATAACAGTAGGTTGATGCCACAGAATGGCATGTACTTTCTAAAGTTACCTGAGCTAGGAGTGACTGGAACTGGCACGTCCATACAGCACACCGCAGTACCAGACCGGAGAACTAGCCCTGCTCGGATAGCAAACCAGCTGCAACAGCACACCTGGGTCATAAACTCTACCTCTCAACACTAGACAGCAGGGGGCTGAACAGTTCGATACTTCAGCACACAAGGTCACCAGGCCAAAGTCTTTTTATGGATTTAGCCCTCAAAACAGGATTTAATAGCACGCAGTAAATAAGGCCTTGGGCCACACATGGAACAATGAAGATAAAACAAACTACTGAATAGCTGCTCATTAAGAGTGCTCTGAACATCCTGTGCACAGAGGTAGAGGGCTCTGCGGAAAAAATAGTATGTGATCAGATAATTAAAAAATGAATCATAATGAATTACACAGGTGACCTTAATTAGGGCATTTCCTAACTTTTCTACGCCTTACTTTATGACAGCAAAATGTTCTTTCAGTGTCATTTGTGTGCACACGGTATAGAGCTATGCTAAGACAGCTACACACTTAAAGGCCACAGCAATATTTGTGTTACAAAACCACCTCCACGTTAGGTTTCCCTTAGAGGTCTTTACTTTACAAGTCATTTGGTTCTTTTCTCATCCACACCAGTTTTGCATAGATGAAACCCTGCTGCCTTTAAAAAGAATTACTTTGATTACTCAGGAGCAAGAGCAGATCCAAGCCCTGTGTCTTTAAGAACTGTCAGAAGGAAAAGACAGAACAGCAGAAATACTAGTTGTACAACTCCGCTCTTACAGCTACATCAGCTTATAACCATACCGGATTCCAGTGCATCCGTGGGAAAGTATTTATTTTACCTGTAGGTATAATTGTAAGCAATAAAAACACTTCAAACCTTGCCAGAAAGGGTGTGAATTTCTAAAAAGAAGGAAAAACTTTGAATTCCAATACCTGAGCAAACAAGTTAGTATAAAAGAAAAAAAAAGTAAATGAAACAGCATTGCCAAAACAATGAGGTTATGTTTTGCCAACAGCTGGATTGCACTTTCCCTTATAAATGCTGCAAAAGAGATTCTGACTTCTGAGCACACTTTCTGCTGAATCCAATCATTTTGCTTGTCAAGTGCAAAGGATGTGTACAAGGAAAAAAAAAGTAGTAGTGGAAGCTTTTAAAACCAAAATACCCCCCTTCTCTTTTCTCTTGGAAGCCATTTCACCAGTTTGGCAATAAAGAAGAAGTATGTCTTGACAGCTTAAAAAATATTGACTCCCTGAAGCCAGTTGCAGAGAGGAGGTAGAAACAGAGAATGAGGCTCCTCAAAAAATACACACTTTGTTGAGAACATACCCTTCCATCTTTTGGTCTACCTAGCAAAATAAAAGCTACAGTTTGTTGTCTGGCACCAGGGACACGTGCTGGAAGTGAGGCTTGTCTTACAGCCAGCTTGTGACAACAGAGTGTGATTGCAATCTTACCCTGTGTGATTCCCAGGTTGTCACATCTTGTAAAGCTTCACAAAAAGAATGAGGAATTCAACTCATTTGGCTCGTCACTTGAATTTATATGAATACATTTTTAAGAAAATTTAGCCAGACAAAGGTTTCCATTGGCAAGCTCTTGCATTTCCTTGTGCACCACAAAACTAGCCTTCCTGACAACTCTCATTTCCAGCCCTGAGTGAAACCAGAACAAGCATGAAAAGCAAACTAGGTGGGGGAACAAAGTTAATCAACTTCAGCAGTCCTTCCAGAAGCCTATTTTATAGGATGGCTTAGGACAGGTGTTGTTTCAACTAAGCATGTTCAGCACCAGTATCATGAATTAATAAGGAAATAGAATACCTAAAAAATTTACTAATTTCCACCTGCCAACTATTCAGCTTACAACCTTATATTGACACCTTCTTAATCAGGTCTGTACAGCTCTATATTCACCTCTGCCTTCCTTTAGCTTCTCAACTGTGCTCAGTTTTTCACACAGAGTTAGCTTCTGTTTCTTGGTCTCATCTACCGTTAGATCTCTTCTGTCCTTTGACGCAATCTAGTCTGCAGCTATTTCTCAGTTCTGCTTCGAAGGCTTTTCAGACAATATTGGAAATCCTAGAGGTACTGTCTCTCTCCTGCTGAGTCTCAGCACTGTTGTATATGCACCTGCTTCTTTCTGCTGTGCACCTACACAAATGCTAGGTTTCTCTTTTATGCCAGTTAGCCCCTTAAATATGAAGGGAGAAAATTGTGCCGTTTTAGTCCAGAAGGTCTGGCAATGGTGGAACTTGTAATGGCAGCAAGAATAATGTCTGGCCAAAACACCCCTTTCATGAGAATTGGCAGAGCTGGCCATATTTGAAAGGTATCATGCAGCAGCCGCTCTATAAAATTCTTCAGATAAGGAAAAAACAGCTGAACTTTAAAAATGAGATGCATTTGTACTTGGCAACACTGGTTTTCTGATTGTTTTCTAATGGCAAAAACTAAACAAGATGGCTGCTGCAGTGCAAAGGAGACAACTGGAACTGAAGGCCAAAACAAAAAACCTATAGACAACTCCACAATAAAGACAATTTCCATGCAAACTGCAACTTTTGAATTTCAGTCCTTTCAGCTGTCTGTCTGCTTAAAAGCTTTTTATTCAGCAAACAATTTACTTTGTAACAAAACTAGGCTTGGAAAATTTCTGCCCCAAACATGCCTCTTTCACAGAATCAGAAATTAGCTGATGACTTAATAGCAACGCTTACTACTAAGCATTATAATAAGGAAGAATTTTATGTACTTGTCTTGCATTCTAGCAAAGACATGTAAGACTTGAACTGTTCTTGTATCACACATATCATGGATCAAAACTTTGCTTGTAAGATTCCCAAATGGTAGTAGGCTAAAAAGCCCCAGAACAGTGAACAACCAAAAACAGTGGTTAGTATTTGTGATAAAAATAACTAAGTCAAATTTAGCTTGGAAATTGAAGCTTATGCACCTAGAGAGAATTAGTTTGAGAGATGGGTAGGCACGAGTAGCAGAGCAATGTATGAGTAATTGCCAATACCGAAAGTCCATGGTTCTTTTTGGCATATTTGGGAATGTACTGCCTCAGAAATATCAGGCAGAAAGAAACTAAGATGCAGTCATTTGCACAATAATATTTAAAGGGGCAGGGAGAAGGACAATGCCATCTGAACTTTCGTTTCAGAAGTCTTGTTTCAATCACACCTAATAACATTGAATTAATTGTGCAGATACCATGAGCAAGATGATCTTGAAGAAGTCTGGAAATATCAGCACTAAATTTGGCACCTGGAAGACCGACCAAGTAAGAAAACACATCAGGGTCTCAGAAAGTGGCGGTTAAAATATCTTGGCAAAACCTTAGCTATACGAGAAAGGTATATAAGAGCTACAGCATGGACATCTGGTTCAGCATCCTGTCTTCAACAGTGGCCACAGGCACATGTGTAAGTTAAGAACAGGGGCAAACTTATATGATACTTTCTTTGAGTACTTTCCCAGTCTGTAATTATTTTAAGCTCAAACATTTCCTGAGCTTGGTGTGGCCATTTGGTAACCTTCAATAGAGCTGTCCCTTCCAGGTATTTACCCTTTTTTTTTTTTTTTTTTAACTCTTCTTCGTTTTGAACATGATTCCTGCTAACTTAATTTGACAGTCCCTAGCTCTTGTACTGTAAGAGCTGGTGACCAGCACCCACCCACACCACTTATGATCTGTAGACTTCTGTCAGATCCTACCTTGCTCGTTCATTCTCTGATGTGAAGAATCCCAGGCAGTTCAGTCACTTCTTGCTCAGACCTTTGATCATTCTTGTTGCCTTTTGCTGAGTCTTTTGCATTTTTTTTTTCTTTTGCACATGGTATTCAGGTTCTATATGAAGTATGGATTCGCAGAACGACAGCTCATCAACACTACAGGGCAACAGCCTGTTTGGGACAAGAAGTGAGAAAAACTATTCAAACTGTAGGAGAAAGGGAAGGGTACAATTCTCACTGTAATAGTAGCTATAATAGTATCTATTCATACTGCAACAATTTGATCCTTAGTTCAGCAACAGCCTGAATATTAACAGATAATATTACAAAATACATTTTGAAACTTGGTTGAACAAAAACAATTAGTTCCTTGCCACTGCCGATCCTTTCAAAAGTATAATCTGCCCACTGCCGACACATTATACAACCTACAGAAGTGGCCATTTCTCTACAGATATTCTGCAATGGCAGTGTTCATGCTTTTCTCTTACTTAGAAACTTCCAGAAACTAAATGGAGTGGCAATATGAGCACAGCTACACCTACATTGTTTGTATTTATAAATAAATATGGTTCTCTGGGATTCAAGTCAGTTTCACAGAATCACAGAATGTTAGGGATTGGAAGGGACCTTGAAAGATCACCTGGTCCAATCCCCCTGCCTAGATCAGGTCACACAAGAACGCATCCAGGCGGGTTTTGAATGTCTCCAGAGAAGGAGACTCCACAACCTCTCTGTGCAGCCTGTTCCAGTGCTCTGTCACCCTCACCGTGAAGAAGTTTCTTCTCATATTTAAGTGGAACCTCCTATGTTCCAGCTTGCACCCATTGCCCCTTGTCTTATCATTGGATGTCACTGAGAAGAGCCTGGCTCCATCCTCCTGACACTCCCTCTTTACATATTTATAAACATTAATGAGGTCACCCTCATTTAACACAAGTTTATGTGTTTGTGCCTATTCTTACCATCACAGCACACAAAAACGCCTAATGTTTGGATTTTCCATTGACCTTCTTTACCCCCTGACTACAATTTTGCTTTTTTCTTGGCACTTTTTGGATTCAGGTGTTATGGTCTGATGTACTTACCAACAGCAAGTACAAAGAACTTGGCAACCAGAGTTAAGTATGTGAAAGGTTTTTTATGCACATGAAAGCATCCTCCTAAAGAGCCCATATTCCTATAAGCTTTCTGCAGAATGGTTGCCTATAATTATTTTTCTCATCTTTAACAGCATTTACATTACAGTGCTGCAACAATTGGCACATATGAACAACAGATTGTCTGTGTTTTTGATTAGTGTGGCAGCAACATATCCTTTGTTTTTCAATCCTGGGCTAAATGAAACATCTTCCACAGAGACAAATCTCCACAATGATTAATCATGAAGCTTCCCATATGGATACTGATATCCCACATGCTTTAAATGAGGCTGGGTGGGAAAACCTCTGCTCCACTCCTCTCTCAACCCAGCAAACTGCTGGAAAGTACCCATAGATTCATTCCCCTATGGTTATAACCTCACTGCAGAATTAGTTGAGACTAGGTTAACTGTAGAAACTTCTGCTGGTATAGTACTAATAATTTGGTGGTGTGATTTTTGAATTTAGATGTTTCCATACTGACAAAAAACCCAAATGCGGTTATACTCACACAGAACTGTTTTTGCTGAAGTAGCCTATTTCACTTTTGGACCTGATGTAAGCTATACTATTTAAAGTGATTTTTGATGGTAAAAGCTGCACTTTCATTATAAGAGCTCAGTATGTGACAGCAAGCTTTGGCTGTGTTGCATGTGAACCCATTTAGAATTCTGTAGAGTTAAATCTTTCTGTGATACAACCAAGCCACATTTGTTTTTATATTTTGTGTGAATATTTTTACCACATACTCCAGAAGACTAATCTGCAGCACAGTCAAACCATTCTATAATGCAATATATTGAGCACAATATACTAGCCAAAAACAGCTCTAAAATAAATAGCCACAACTTGATTGACGTAATAGAGGTCTATTTGCTTATACTGTTTCTGGCTTGGCCCTCTCCACTTATTTAACTTCAACTCAGTAAGTGCATTAAGAGTCCAATGTCCATTTTCCAAATGGAAAGAGAAGCAATTTCTTCCTATCTGCACACAAAAATTAAAACACCAGAAGTACAGCACAGTATTTCCCTACTTTATGACTGTAGCTCAGTACAAGGTATAGGTTTGGTTTGGGCTTAATTTTTACGTTTCCCACACATATTTACTGTCCCACTTCATCAAAATCAATTATTGATGACAGACTGCTTAATCGGTCAGCGACTCTCACAACATTTCTTTCATCTTCTGACCTACTGCAATGTTTTTAATGTTGTTTCACAGCTGGGCCTCTGCCATCACAGCATATGATAAAGCCATCAGACTCTTGAGCTTCAGCAGGCAGAGCACTAGGAACTAGATTCCTAGATACTGTGTACCCTTTACAGACGCCCCTTGAAATAAAGCTGGCTCCAGGGATGGCTTCTTTTGCTATTGTCCTCTGCCTTTCAGGAAAAGTGTCAATGAACCAAGGTCTAACTATTTGTTGGGCACTTAGATGCAAACATGGCTAAAAAGGAATCCACATCTTAATGTCCCCCCAGATCTAGGGATAATGAGTTTATGCTGCTATGGCATTGGACCTCATTGGGACATTTCAGTCATGACTCCCTTAACCCAGAGCTTTTACTAGTTTCCATCAGTTCAGGACTTCCAAGCTGCCAGAGACAGTAAGAAACAGAAATCTGAAAGACAATCTTTTCTTTTCTCTGTAAGACTCCTGTCACAGCGTGCTGTCTATCCAAAAAGCTCCCATAGCCAGGTGGATGGACAGATAAGATTGTTTCAATAAAAAACTTTGAAGGGTCAGTCCTTGCAGCGATTCATTTACGAAGATGACAGAAGGTTCCTAGGAGCACAAAACAGCATTACTGCAGCACACTACGGGGACACATTAAGCCCAGCTGTAATGAACTTCTCAGTATTGGTTGCCTGCACCTGGATAATTGGGATCAAACTTCTTAAGATGAGTGTTTAGATGAATGCCAATGTTTTTGAATGGACATTTTTGCAAACAGAAATTTGCAAACATTTGCAAACAGATATTTATACTGTGATTTCTGCATATTCCATTTTTGTTTGGAATACAGCAGGTATAAAATGGCAAGCTTAAATTTTGTGACACTGATGAAGACATTCAATTTGGTCTTTACTAGTATTTATAAACATTAGCTTCTTCTATTTATTTTTTGAAAAGGTGACCAGGTTCCTACCTAGTTTGTGGGCTAGATATTAAGTTACATGAGTATAATTCAAGAGTCACTCATCTGACCTTCCTGGAAGGTTTCTCAGTTCATTATGTTATCAGGTTTGGTGACCTGATAGAGTTCCTGAACCAGCAGCCAAATCTCCACCTAAGTTAGGTCTAAAAAGAGCTCAGTGGACCACATGTCTTTACACAGTTTTCTTTGCACCGTTACATTTATTGCACTTGAACTAATGGTGCTTTACTATGAATAACTCCTATTCAGATAGACAAGAAAAAGTCCAAAGTGGGAGCAATTGAATTATATCCAAAAATCTAAGACACAAAGCCACTCTGGTATGAGCCAGTATATCGCAGCTGCTGAGGCATGAGCTAGAAGATGGCTATATGTGCCTGGTCCACTAAAGACCGGTGTTGGCTCCATTATAAACCAATAAAAGATTAAAGAAGAAGAAAGCCAAACCTTTACATAAATCCATTTGAAAGGAGACTTTATTATCAGTGCTATAGAGACAGTGACTCACACTAACATTCCATTTTAGGGACTCAAACACCCCACCTGAGCAACAAACAAAAAATTAATGTATTGTTAACAATTTTCTCCTTCATTATATAAAACAGGAGCATTCATATGATTCAAAAGCTATCGAACATGCTATTTTTTAAATCACTGTGAGCACTAATGACAGGACTTTAAACCACACTCAATCCACAGTGGGGGTTTTACCACTGCTCATTGAAAACAACAGTCTGACCCGCACAGTGAAGTTTTAACGTATCTGTGATTTGTTTTTCATTTAACTGAAGCTGCAAGCAGAAATGGCTCTGAAAAATGATGCCAGCAAATAGCATTTAAACCTTCTGTCTTACACAACACGGAAGTCTGCCTGCATCAGTGACTTTATTTTAGATTTTCATTCTTATTATTTATTATTTATTTTAGGTTTATCACTTTCCTTTGGTCCATGTTTGAACAGCCCTCCTCACCCCCCTTACTGGATTCCAGCTCTGCACATCAAGTTCCTCTCTAGCTGTGCAAAGGTAGCAGCTTCTGGCAGATGAAGCTTCATCTCAGGCATGAAACAAAATCACCACCAAGCATTGCAGACTGAACACTGTTTTCACCTGGAAAGAAAACCTTCTATCTTAATTATTTTGCCCTGGTTCCTCCTACTACTTAAAGACTATCAGAGGCAGTTACAAGTCTTGCAAATTATTAAGCAAACAGACTTTCTGCGTTATTGCATTCATTGAGATATCTGAAGAGTCTCAAGATAGGCTACCTTCTCATTTCTAGACTTACCAAATTAGAGTGGAAAGCATCAGGTAATTTTGCCAGAGGAGTTAACATCTTGAAACTGAAACTTAGTAAGCACTGAAGGAAAATTCCTAGCACAGCGATCAATTAGATCCTCAACTGCAATTGATACCAGGTTGTCTAGCACTGATTTTTTTGCCAGGGCATTGGAACAAAATTGTGAATTATTGCATGCATTACTGCAGCTCCTTTTGCTACCCAAATCCTGACTCACCTGTATTCTGAGAGCATTAGCTACCTAACTAGCTAGATCTGCAAAGGGTAAAGTACTGAAAGACCCCCACAGATCAGAAGGGACCACTATGATCCTTCATCCTGATCTCCTACACAAGGAAAGCTATGGAGCTTAACCCACTAATTTTTGCAGTGGAAGGGTTGTTTTTCCCTCCTGTCTGGGAAAATCTTATCAAGCCTTATGTCAATAATAACAATAATCATGTTATTATTTATTAATGCTACTGTTTATCTAATTGAAGGCAGCTTTGTATGTCCCCACCAACCAAAAATTCAGTAAACTTTATTTTCTTTCAAAACAACAAGTTAACTCTCATGTCATTGGAGTATTGGGCCTTAGGAGACATATGCAATTACTGGTAGCACCACACCAATTGAGAGCAGGGCAGTGGATTTGGCAGCCACTGGGGAGCTATCATTTTCCATGCCACCAGAACAGACAAGACCACCAAGGAAGCGTAGATAAACATGGTAGGAGGCTGAGAACTGTGCTGGAAACTAGGGCTGAGCTTTGCATCTAACTGTTCCATATAAGATGTTGTTTAGGAATAACAAGACACAGTTATGCACAGAAAGTACACATTTCAAAGGTTACAGACAGAATCTGAACTCTTACTTCTACTGGAAAAGAAGATACCAAAATTTGTTCAACGCAAAGAGATATACCGTAGATTGTAATAAACAAAGCACAGTACAAATTTAGATACAACGCTAGCTTAAGATCTCACTGTGAGATACACGGTTTTATGCAACCTTACACTTTCAGTTGCTTACTTTTTAGTTTCCTCTTTTGTTAAAACCATCACTGTCTGCAACACGTACTATAAAATATGCTCCAGCCCAACTCTGGGCAGGAGGAGAGTTTCCCATTTCCTGCCCTTCTTCCCAAGTTTCTCTCTGCTATCCCTCCGTTTACCGTGAAGTCCTTTGTGTTTCTTTCTGATGTTGCCAATCTGAATGGTTAGCCTCCCAGTAATGAACAGAGTGCTATGATAAACTTTTGTATTTAATAGAATGAAAAATGGATTTAAACAAAAGTTGCATCAATATTGGTAACTGCATTAAATATATTCCATCTCCCAACGGCACAAATGTAAAAGGATGGACAGACAGTGCAATCAAGCAACTGAGAAAACCACATGCCTCATCAAACAAGCTCAGTCCTTCTGGTAGAATAACACTTTAGCCTGCTCACAATTTCCCTAAATACACAGCTTAATCTACTGCATGTCTTGTGACAGAAGAAAAGCTTGACTTTTGACCTCTGTAACAGTCACAAATAATGAGGATGAGCTACAGAATAAATTCATTTTGTCCAGATAATTACATATGGTCCTCTTCACAGCAAGTCCAACCTTATTCTAGAAAAGAAAATTGAAGTCTGCTGGCTGCAATTTAAAGGAAAACTGAACACCGCTCTCTAGGAGTATCAGACACCACTTTGCTGAAACACAGGAATGGTACCAATCACACCCTTCTGAATGCCACCGACTCTTCCCTTCGGTGTACAGCTAAAAGCAGAAGAAACAGAGAGACCAAAGAAAGCGAGGCTGTTAATATCCTGAAGATAATTTCTCAAGAGTTTATAAGTTTTTCATTATTCAAATCTAAGGTCCTGTCTTGTTGAGAGGTTATTCCAAGCAGAAGAGAGGGTTGTATTGTAGAAGATGGGTGTCCACATAAGGAATTTTCTTCCTGTTCTTTAAGTTCACTCTACTATTCTGAAAGTAATTTGTGAGACTTTGAGTCCCTTAACACACAGTATTTTCCTAAATGAAAATAGAGAGATCTCTCATAACCACCACACCGACCCACCTGGCTTTCTCCTGTATTCCTGGAAGATATTTTCACATTGCACCCAGCAATTATAACTAGATTTCCCACCTAGTGTAACATTTTGCACACAAGCAAAAGGTAATTTTGAGGGGAATACTGAAGGCTAATGGCCCACACCTCACGGAAAACAAGAAAATCACATATCCCTTCAGAGGTATCTTCTGTGAAAATCTTGAAGGGTGGCAAAATCTTCCTGAGACCATCCTTACAGCATATAGTCTCTATAAAGTCTTCATTACTTTCGTCTTAGAGTTACTAAATTAACAAATCACTCAAGTGGGCAGCACAGATTAAACACTATTAAAAACAGGTATGGTTTGAGAGAAGAATATATAAAAGAGACCACTATCGTGGGGAATTTCTGGTTGAAAGAAGACAAAGAACAGTGCTAAGAACTGGAACCACGAAATTAATGTGAGAATTCAGTTAAACCAAAGAAATATAAATATGTCATCCTGGGAAAGACATAATGCATGAGCAGGAGGCCATCAGCCTCAGGGAACCTGACAATTCCCACCACTCCAACATCTGCTATCAGCAAAGCCTATGGAAGTAATTGGATAGCAAATGCTACCTATCCCTTGGCAGGTGGTTAGCCCACCACTGTTTCTGATCATCACTGGTGTGTCTAAAGGGAAATAGGCATACTATTCCACCAAATCTTTGTCCTCATGTTTGTTTTTTTTCAATTAGAATTGTCTTTAAAAATAATAGCAATAGTGGGAACAAACACCAACAAATGTAAGGTAGGGAAAGGATTTACTGCTCGTGGCATTAATCCTCTTACTAATAAACCATAACTGCAAATTCAGTTACCCTTAATAGCAAAATTAGGTTCTTACCTGTTACTTTTTGCCATTCACATGACCTTTAGTCATTGGAACTGGAATTGACTTGTGTGGGTGTAGTCTGGTATGAGAATTGAAGGCTCTCATAATTCTCAAACACACCTACATTGATGTAAGAGCTGCTTAGTGTTTCAATGGAAAAAAAAGAAAAGATAAGTAAATCTTGATAATGTAAATAGTGTTCAAGCTTTAGAGATTGTTTCCTGAATAAGTGGAGCAAACTAGGTCGGGGCTGGGAGGGAAGACTTAAAACAGATTTATTATCAAGATTTCATAAAGCAATAGAAAAATATGGGCAGATTGGTGAAATTTGCTATTTAATATGAACCGGGGATGCTGTCATAATAGACATATTGATCATCTGATCAGTCCTGTCATGACCTGTGACAGTGCTTGGAGCTGGTTACAAAAACAATCAAATTCTTCTTGCTTTTTGTTTCAAGATTTGATGAAAACTGGAATATACGATGTTCTTTTCCTGAACATTCTCTAAAGTCTCACTGTCTCCGCTCACTCCCAAAACTACAAGGTTTTCCATTTGTCATCAGAGTGGTGCAACTTTTTTAAGCTTCCCTTTGTACAGCTTGTTATCACAATTTGAGAGCGCACACTCAGACTGCTGATGAGGAACAAGCCTCCAAGGCAACTTTTAGCTAGCACACAAGCTCTGCAGTATTTCTTCATCCATATAATTTCCCCATTACAACGGATAGTTTAACATGTGCCTTTAATCCAGGCTCAGAACAAGTTTTTTTTGTGTGTACACTTGTTAATCTCACTGAGATAATACTGTGACAGGAGGATCTTCTGATGCCTGGTGCAATGAAGGGAACCCTACTACTTTTTCCCATGTAAGACCGAGAAAAACTTTTCCATGTAAGATTTTGTTTTGTTTTGGTGGTGAAATTTGGAGAAGAAAAAAGTTGGTTCAAAAACAGCTTGATCCAAATCACATTTTCTTCCTGCTCTTGAAAAAGGAGCTTCCCATCCTACCCACCCACTTAAAACTGTTTGAAAACAAAAAGAACATTTTTTACTGTTCCTTCAAGTGCCTGTGTGCAATAAAGGATGTGGTGAGCTTTTGGAGATGAGAGATGATGAAGAAGATCTTCAGATGAGCTGTCATCCATTCAGCAGGTGGTAGACAGATTGAGCTTCCTCCTCTGTGTGAGGGTTTGAACCCACACTTCGCACGTGAATGCCCTTAGATAAATGAGCGACTTTCACAAATCTAGAACAGAGTAAGCCATGATACTATTGAGAGGTCCAGGCTCCTGATCTGAATTTGGGAAACCATACCTTCCTCTCACTAATCATTCCTTCTCATGGCACTTCTGCAGTCTGACGGTCTGGGAGCAACAAGTGAGTAACTTTCCTAACAAGAAGCCACCAAACACGCAGGCATCTGAATTAACTCTTTCTTCTATGAGACAGTTTATTATTTCTGTGTTTCATGGTGAATGCCGCAAAGGTGTGAACATTTGTGTGAAGTCCTGAGGGCAGAGCTTTACTGGCACAGGGCAAGCCAGCCCAACGTTGTTACCAGCGGATCAGAGGAGGAATCAAATTATGACTCAGGATATGGGCATATGAGGAAGTTATCCCAGAGGTGTGAATTTAGTTACATGTCAGCTTCTTAGCAGCAAGCTACTGTTGTGCCCAGACCCACGCAGTGACGGCTGTGGACGCCCTTGCACAGCGCTGCGGCGAGGGGGAGTAGCGCCCGCTCAGCCTCCTCGTTGCTTCTGTCGGCCCGAGCGCTGGCGCAGAGGCAAGAGCCACAGGGAGGGATTAGAGAAACACAACCGCCTTCTTAATGAGATTTCATTTCCCTAATGCAGTGACTTGTTTTAATCCTGCTAGTCCTCCAACCTTTCAAAGAGTCCTTAGAACAAAACAGGCTAGGTCAAAGTAAAGGGAACAAACAGTAACTTAGACGTCCAAATAACTTGGCCATCTAAATTTCATTTTCAAAAGCCCATTAGACGGTGACCGAAATGAACAGTCTGAAAAAGGAACTTTTCAGTCTGAAAAAGCAACTGGTGTTGCAGCAAGGAGGAGCACGCATTGTACCTAGTGTGACCTCATTTAGATGCTAGTTGTCCTATATTTCCTTTATAGTCAATGGGAAGAGGCAACCTTTTCCCAAAATTAACTCAGAGTACCTCAGTGAGGTGGCTGAAAGACCACTTCTCATCCATATTTTTTGAAACTGTACCTTTTTTATTTTAAAACCTAAACCTCTTAAAATGTTCAGCAAATCACCTTAACCTTCCTCATGCGTGAGCAAAATAGTCCTTTTTATTTACACTTTGCGTATCCTCTTTAACGCCTGAGCATCCTCCTTTACACTTAAACATCCAGTAACAAATGTGTGAAGCAAAACATTCAAGGCTTTGTACTTGGCCAATACAAAGAGTTCAACTCTTCTCAACTTTGAGGAAGAATCTGTCAAACTAAAGCATGCCAGAGGCAAATACCAGCTATCAGCAACAATTAGATATTTCTGGAATGCATCCCTACTTTTCCATATTCGTGTATTCATTCCAAGGAGCAGTATATTTTCCATAGAGAGGATGAGACCCTATATAATCTTTTTGAAATGAGAAATGTGTTTACAAATCAGTGTTAGCTACAACTCCTGCTACTGACAGTGGATTTGGAAAAGGAGTCTTAGTAGCAGAGCGAATACACAGCAGTTTACTCCCAGAGACTCGGGTTTAAATTGCTACTCCAAAACAAGGAAAAATAAATGTGGTAGCCTCCATCCTAGTCAGCACAAGTTATTTATCATCACCGAGCCATCAAAAATTGAGTGCAGCAGCCAGCACTCATCTGGCAGGAAAAGCCTTAGTCTAGAGTAACTGGAGACTTGCCTGTCAGCAAGAGAGGCACGTACACCGCCCGTCTGTTACACAAGTAAGGCTTATTTTTCAGAGCATCACTGTTACTGATGGTATTTACACAACTAAGTATATAGAAGAAACTATTAAAAATTGACATTGTTAAAATAGAGCTGACTGGAAAATCGGAAGATTTTTTTTCCTGCTACAGAAGATGACAACACGTCTTTCCTCAGAACGAAATGTTCACATTTCAGCTGCTGTGGAGCTACTCCTGCTGGGCATCGTGCCGGCAGTCTCCTTTGGAGTAGGCCCTGGGAAAGGACTTCACCCTCCTTCACGTGCTGCCATCTGCACATCTGGCCTGGGGAGATGGAGCAGGATGGTGGTGCGGTGATCCGGGGATCACCGACACCTCCCAGGGACCATCGCCCATAAGGGCACAAGCAGGCAGGACACAGAACTTTTAACTCCGGCAGCACTGTGGCGGCTGATGCAGGGTGTGTAATACTTCCTTTTCCAGAATTCTCTTTTTCAACAAAATTATAAATGTGTTTCCGTTTGAAAGAATCCCTTTTTCTACAGCTTGACAAAAGAAACAGTTCCAACGACAACAACAACAAAAGCAGTTTGGTTTCATTGCTTGCACTTCCCACTTCATCACACAGAAATGAAGAGCACTGGTAACTCTGCTTGTCAGTGCCATTTCAGCCCTGCCACTGGTGCTGCAAAATTAGATCACCAGGAGAAACATTTTTATAAACCAATGACTAAATGCCTTCATGAGATTTTTCCCCAGCCTTATCTTAAAAAGGGTAACGTATGACTGGCAACGCTAAGAAAAAAATTCTTGTTATTGTCCTCAGGCTAGGCACTGTTCTGGCAGCTACAAAATAAATTTTGCCAAACCATAAACTTCAGTAACTATAAGCAATAGGCATCATCTCCACTGAACAACATAGTGTTGATTTGCGAGTTCATTACTGAGCAGGCATTTTCAGATAATTTTTCAGCAGACTTACTGTTTCTGACTGTCTAGGCTTAGAAGAAGTGAAAGGGAGCTCAGACATACAAAGCAGGAAAAAAACAATCTGACTTCATCTGCTGGTGACTGTTGTTTTGTCAAATGTATATAGCCAAAGACCTTTAGAAAAGCTGGAAATTACTGTTTTCACCTTCTTTGCTTGGATAGCTATCAAACATTTTTTATTTTTAGCATCAAAGTAGCTGAAAGGGCATTGTTAGAAAGAATGGGCTCTCTCCCTTGGCTCATGCAATAAACTTCAGGGAGGGGGCTTAACTTCAGAGACTGTTCTGAAAAAAATGTTTTTTCATTCCAAATCCAGCTCAGCAAACTTGAAGTGTTTATTCTGTTCCTCAAAGCTTGTGGTCTTATTTAATTGTACAACATGTTTATATATATATGATTTGGTTCCTGTGGATGTAATCAGAGAAGGATAGTGATAGTATCTTCTAAGAACATAATGGCCACTCTGGGTCAGAGCAAAGCTATAAGTAGCCCCATATCCTGTCCCCAGCCATTGCCACTGGAGGATGCTTGGCCAAAGTGTATAAAAAACAGGGCACGGAGAAAGTGATTCTTTTCCCCCTGGCTTCCTCCCTGAATTTCTGGAAATGAATGATGCAGGGACTTCCTGAACCAGATGCCACTCTGGATTACTGTGCTCAATAGCTATCTCATGCCATTTTATGACTGATAAGCTAGGCTCTGATTGCTGCTTACTTGATGTTCTGTGCGGCCTCTTTGGTCCCGCTCTCCTTACCACCCCTCTGGCTTGTTTCTTGAATCATGTATCGGTATCTGATGCAATAAAACAACATACTTCAGAGATACCGATCTTCGACGAGCAGATCAACAGCACAATCGTTAAAAAGTTATTTGCAGAAACCCATTACAAGAGATTTATTCATTTATAGCACTGGCTAGAAATTACATATGCACACACTTCTTAAGGCACTGAATCGGGAAACAAGAGATCGGGGCCAAGACCTCAAAATTAGGAACCAAAACCAAGCTGTTCTCTACATGTGCACTTTATGTATCCTAACAGAATTTTGCACCCAAATAAATTCTTGCGCCTGATGGCAATGGAAAGTAATGACTCAGGCTACCATGTCCTTAAGTCATGGGATGACTGAGAAAGGCAACAACCTACCCCTAGTACTCCCAGCACAGCCAGTGCCCTTGGACGTAGCCTCATTCATAACTGGTTGGGGAACTCCTCTGCATTCCTTTACAGCAGGATGTGCTAAGGTATCCCATATAATCAGCTCTTGAGCTTCTATAAGGCCTCCAATTAAAAGAAGGAAGTCGAGAGTGCCTGTTGTCAGACATATTTCTGTGTTTTACACTCTTCTGTCTTCTCACACCCAGTCTCATAAAACAAAGAATAATCCAGCTTTGGGCTAGTTTCACAAACGTCAAAGAAAAGACAAGCTTGGAAGCAGAAGTCTCAATAATACTGAACATTTGCATTATTAATCTTCAGATGGTACAAACATTAATTAATTCATCTCAGTGGGTGAAATTCAGCCCTGATAAAACTCTTGATTTTTGTGGATATTTGCCAAAAAGAATTTAGCCTAAGATTTTTTCTCTCTCTTTTTGGCAGTCTTGCTCACTCCTACGCTTGGAGCATTTTGTATTTCCCACTCTGTCAGTGGCATACTTTTTGGCAGAAGCAAATTTCCTGATGTGCCTGATGGCTATATTCAGCCAAATCCTGCCCTCAGGAACAGCTATGCAGCCCCAGCGATCTCCTGGGTATAACCAATGGCACATATTTGGTCCATTGTGAACCAAAGGGAAAACAACAATAAACCTCTTCCAGTTTGCTCAGTTCTACCTTAAAGTTTAGAAACTGCTGCAATTCCTAATCCACATTTCTCTGCAAGTGAAAATACAAACAACGAATTGGCCTCATTTCTTCCATTTCAGCAGCTCACCCTTTTTAAATGTCACAAACAGAATCAATGTCACTCATATAAGAAATTTTAAAGTAAAACTCAGAAAATGCTTTCCTTTAACGCTCAGACCTGCAGCAAATATAAACCATTGTTAAATGAAACCTAATTTGCTAACATGCAGCGTTAATTTGATTACTCTAGATAAAGGTCTTAGAGGGACCAATTGGCACTGGCTGCAGTGTGAAACTAGAAGGATAATTTGCTAAGAGAAAAGTGCAAGCTCTCTTTGGCACCCTGAAATGTGTTCAGTTGGTTTTGTGCTTTTGCATTTGAGTGAGTACTCCAGCACAAATTGGGCACAATTAGCAGCACATTTAAAAAAATACAGCTCAGTTCTGGTGCTAATTTGTCCTTGCAATAACACCAATTTCCCTGTATTTACACTCAGTAAGCGTACAGAGGCTAACACAGAGGAAAGCTTTGGACAATTCTCATTTGTATAGCACAGAGCAAATAATTCTTTGTGCCTCATGTGAAATGAGTCGAATATCTCAGCCCACTTTCCAGAGAACATGTGTCTACATCACAAAATCTGCCACCACAAGTTGGCACTAATTGGCAGTCTTAGCAAAGTGGCAAAGGAATGAATGGCCCCTGGATAGCGAACTAACATTTTTCCCCTACAGGTGGTCTTTTCAAGTCAGAATTGAGATGTACATTGTTTAGGCAAGGTGAAGTTTGTACTGCTGGTACATGTTTTGTTGATTCATAGAAGATTTCAGCGTATAGCGAGCGTTTTCATGAGCGTTGCATTCACACTATTAAAAAATAAACAAAAACCTTAAATTGTAGTAAAAAACAACAACAACAACAACAAAATTCCAGCTGTCCCTATTTTTCACCCACTTCTCCCCCTAAAAATGCTTAGTATGTTCAAAGGCACGACCGAATCTTTTCAGTTCTCCTCAGCATATATTGATGAAACAGCTCCTTTAGGTCTGACACCAAACCAAACGATTTAATGCCAGCTGCTTTTATCAGGGACCTGACTCTACAGACTTTTTTTACATGTAGTCTCATTTGTGCCATTTTCTAGGTCTTATCCAAGAAACATAGCATCAGTGGGAAAAGTCCCCAAAACTCCAGCAAGTTTTAGAAAAAGTCCTTTGGTTAGAGGGGGCTAAGGAGTTCAATCTGCTTAGCATTGTCACAAAAAAAAAAAAAAAGAAAAAAAAATCAGAGATGCTTTGATTATGGAGTATAATTACATTTACAAGGAAAAGAAACTTGATACTAAAGAGGCTCTTCAGAATGGCTGAAAATTGAATCCAGATAAACTAAAAGCAGAAATAACTTCTATGTTGTCCCTTTTATTAGCAATAGCAATCAACCAACAAAACAGACTTCCAAAGGGAGCACAGAAGTCCCTGGATGTTGACATCTTCAGCTCAAGACAAGATGCTTCTCTAGAAGATGAGATTCCGTTATCCTCAAGGATTAACTAAAATGTTGTGGTATTTGTTACATGAGCTCAGACTAAATGATCTAGTTTAATTTTCTCTCCTATAACTATTTTTTGCACTTTTAGACATGTTTTCAAAAGTCGCTATGTTATGTACACTAAGATGAGTTGATTGGCTTTTTGTCATACCCCTTCCTGAAACTTCCAACTAACTGCTTGCTTGATTTTCTTTTCTGATCAGAACTTCTCTGCCTTTCCAGAGGCTTGTAGATGTGAACAAACACTGAACAGCAGAGGGAATGGTGTGTGTAGTAAACTCTAAAGTGGAACAGATTTCCACCAAAACTAGAAGCAGCACTCACTGATCACAGGAAGAATGGATGCATTCTCCCTTTCTGATTCTTTCTTAACACGACAGGTAACTAGCACTAATAAGTGGTTGCAGGTTTTGGCCAGTGAAAGCGTGTTGGTCAGAATCTGGACTGAAACCATCTATCTCTTTTCACATAGGTTGACACGTGACAGATGGATGCAGATTTTTACTGCTTCCAACTCAGCCACAGGTAGGTATGAGCCCAAACGCTTATCTTGCACTGATGACAAAGAGAAACAAAAGGTCTCTCCTGCTTGCCTGGGAAGGGATCTTCTCCTGCCACTAATAAGCACATAAAGCACCCCAAGCTCTGCCAATCCTCCCCCATTCATTCATTGAAACTGAGCAAAAATCAGGATTAGCAATCTCCAAGCTACAGCAGACAAAATCCTTCATGGTGCTGGCTCTGAAGCAAGTCATCTTCTGAACTGTCTCTCAAGTGTCACATCTGGGTCTCTGCTTGCAGTTTACCCACTCAGAGAGTCACATGTACCAGTCCTTTTGCTGATACATCTTTCAGACTAATTTAAGATTAGAAGGCAAAGGAGAAGTTATCATACTTTTATAAACAACCACCATCTAGCAAAAAAAAAAAAAAAGGTATTTCTGGGCATCTCTTGATGGTTATCCAAAGAGGATTTTAGGCTGCCTGGCCTTCTGTAGGATGTAAAAGGGGACTTCCTTATATTGTTCTTGTATTGTTTACTTATCTTTGAGGGATGTGTTTGCCATCATCACAAATCATGCCAGAAAACCTTGGACCTGTAAGCCTTTTTTAAAAATTCACTCCAGTTTTGTATCCAAGCTAAGTAGAAAAGGTGGAAGAAAACAATACTTGGTTGTTAGCGTGTGCAACACAGACCATAAGAAACCTGCTCTGTGGCCCTGACAATCTTTGCTCTAAGATGCCAGGTCAACTTGTTAAACCAAGTCAGCTACTGCTGCATGTTTACAGCTTGATGGCACGACCTCACTGAGATGTGCTGTTAATGGGTGAAGTCTCGTGCTGTCTGACACGGAGCCTAGTCTTGTGGACATGAGCCATGATTGCTGTAATCACTGGAGGGAAACTGGCACCAGTGGGACAGGTGAACAGATCCAGCACAATAGGCACTGATCTCGCTGTAAGGACCTACTGCCAGACTGTCAGCAGCTATTGCTTTCACTGTGAATGTAATTTCAAGCCAAAAATCATTCTCTCACCTACCAATGAACCAAAACAGTACACTGTTCTTTGACACTTCCCACAGCATATGTGACCGATCCCCTATTCACTCCTTTTCATTCCATTTTGTCTCTGTCCCCAGGTACAGAAATGGAAGAATCCCCTCCAGAGAGAAGATAGTTATCCTGACGAAACACTGCCGCGTTTGGCACGCTCACCTTTTGCACCATGCTTTGAAGAAGCACAGAGCTACATATTGCGAGTGCTAAGTATTCCTAGTGTTATTGCTCCTGGGCCAAATTCCCAAGCAGCCCTGTTTGGCAATTAATTTGGCTACTGAGACTCTAACCCCTGGTTGTCCTCAGGCTGCTATGAAAGGAGCATTCAAAGGAGAAACCCAAACAAATACCACGCTGGAGAAAGAACAGAGTCTAAGAATGCAGCGGGAGCTTCAACCAACTGAAGCTGGTGAGGTCCGGCTTTGTGGCATTGCGGGGCTGTTCCAGCCGCTACCAAGCACGGACTTCTACCTGCCAAATTAATTTCCCTCCTTTTTGATGTTTAATTCCAAAGAGCTATGCAGAAGAGACACTGACTGAATGTTATGTTTTGTAACAAGTCAGTCCAGTCTGTGCTCTTCCCCTTCCCCTAGGGCCTACCTGTCTTCTAAACAAGCCAGATATTAGACATGGTAGCGGGCTCTGTTGACAGAGGTGAGTGTTGAAATTAGAGCTTTGCTTACTGCTGCCACTTGTTTTTGTTTCACACCATTTGGAAAAAAATCTCTAAAAACATTTGGATAGCAGGTCGGGCCAGTTGGCAGTATTTCTTTCTTTCTGTCCTGCAGGAAGAGCTGGCTGAATAAGAAACTCACAGTATGGATGAGATGGCCGGTATGGGTAAGCAAGTTGCATTTGCTGCTTCCACTGATTTTGCTTCAAACTATTTAGAAAGAAGCTCAGCCTCTGGAGTTTTATATTTTACAGCATGCCAGGAAGGCTATTGACATTGTTTTGGTTTAAGCAAACATGGAAATTTCCTATTTAAAACAAAAATAAAAATAAAGCAATGCTAAATGAAAGAGCCAGGTTTTTAAGATGACAGATGATACCTGTTATCACAACTGTGACGGGGAGAAAGAAAGAGGGAAGGGGCAGGCTGAAAAAAAACCCTGCAGAATCCTCACTCATTTCCTGTCAAATACCTAGGTGTTGGATATGTTGAAGATATATTGTGATAAATCAAAGCTGATACCACCAGCCAGATGGTTCACATCTATGTACTAAGTTCTAGGCAGTAAGGGAGCAGGTCTGTTGACTTTCCGCTGGAGAGTTCTCAGTTTTGGGCAGCCAATTAGTGTAAAATTAACGAGGCCCGGTCTGAACATCTTTCCACAGAAAAATGAATGTATGCAGGACTAAAATGCCTCTCACATAGAGCACCGATGGCACTGAAAACAGGTAGGAGGAAATTGTATGAGGGAATGGTACAGACAAGAGGCCACAGACAGCTGATGCGGGCAGATTAAGAGAAAGAAAGAAGGAAAGAATGAATCTTTGGAGAAGAGAAAATGTTCATCTTCGAAGTTTACTTGGGAAGCTGCTGTGCTGAGGGTCAGCCTGCTACAAACTCCTCCAGATGGTTGGAATAAATATTTGACAAGTGGCATACTCTACATGACGTTTACATTTAACTGAGGCTCCTGCTATTGCAGTCCTTCGGAGACTTAGACGCAGGGACACCTAGCTTGTGGATACCAAACGAGCTTAAACAGCAAACCACGCCGTCCTGCCAAGACGCTGACAATTTTGCTCAGGAGCAGGATTCTCTGGGAACTTCACTGGTAAAAAACGCTGACACCTAACCCATTAGGCAGCAGACTTTCTGGACTGTGCTGATGACACAGATACTAAATTCCACTTCATTTCCACTTCCTTCAGGCACCCAAGACTCTTTTGCAGACTGGGGCCTCAGCTCTTTAATGGGCTACAAGCCAAAAAGGTTCTGTGAAATGCAGAATTTTTTTGGTTTCTTTTTCCACCAGAGAGCGAGCTTCATACACTCTGATGTGCGAGGCACTTTGGCAATGCTGGGATCCGGGGCACTGCAGTAATGTTTAATCCCATTACTAATGCTTATTTTAGAATCTGCTTGTCCTTAAAGACATGATAGTGATCTTAATTATTGTCTCCAACATGTATTTGCCTGAAATAATTATTATACTTCATTCCTATAGAGACAATGAGATAAAACTCTAATTTCGTTTTATTGGCCCTTCTATCCATCAAGAAATGAGTTTCTTGTGAGAGCTTTGAAGTAGTCCCCTTCACGGATTAAACCCCTTGAAAGTACAAGAACAGAGGGCGGGGTGTGGGGGAATTGAAATAATTTACATCCCAGCAGACATGTAATGGGAATCAACAATGCAACTAGACCTACATGATGGTTGAGAGGAAAACGTTGAGACATGCTATTCAGCATGAAAAAAGTCTGTTTAGCTGCAGCTTTTAGCTCAGGAGACAGCCAAGGGCTGCACTAAGTCAGAGGAAATAAGTAGCAAAAAGGAGCTTCCCTAATCATACTTTCCAAAAAAAAAAAAAAAAAAAAGCTTTGCTGGATAAAAGAACATCAGATGCTTAACTGTCAGATGGCTGGCTGCCAAGTAAGCTCGGTCTCACAGCATCAGTGTCAATATTATACAGTCTCTAGGAACAGATAGCACAAACTCTGCCTAAGCAGTGGCTAGATTTGACGTTAGATCTGTGCAAGACATGCACACCAAATGCCCCTGCAAAACATGAAAAGCACACAAAATTTCTGCCACATTTTCTTAAAAAATAGTTGTAAACTTAACTGCCGAGGTTGGTTTATATACTTATCCCCAGCTGAATAAAGAACAAATTCTTTTCCTTTATATATATATATTTTAATTTCAAACAAGACAGAAATGAAATCCTCTCCATCAAAGGGAAAACTTTGAGCACCAGAATTATAGAAGCTGAAATCACAGCAGCAAGGCTTGATGTACAGCTGTACGTGGGACAGATCCCACACAGCACTTGGAGCTGTCTCCTGGGACAGGAGGAACAGTTTGGGCAAGTCTGGTAACATCTCGCAGAGAGCGGGTCCTTTCCCACTGAAAGCAGCAGTACCCTAAGTTTTTAGGACCTTGGTCGTAACGGGTGCTCAGCATCCTGCCCTGGAGCCGACGGAACAATTACACACGCTCTGAGCTCTCAGTTTCTGAGCAACTCGACTGATTGAAAACTTAATCATGTCTTTAACTCTCGCGTCTGACTGGAACAAGAGTGCTGAGGCCCCTGCTGACTGGGAGCTGTAAGATCAGGATACTTTTAAATATAGATTAACACATTTTAACAGTAAGAAAAACAAGAGAAGCAAGTAAAAAGCCTGCCCCAAACTTGTTCAGAATACAGGTTTTGCAGTGCTGGGCCATATGTAGCACATGTGGCATATAAAGCGACCCTTCCTATCCACCTGCCCATCATAGATGTAGCTATAAAACACTTATTTTCTTTTCCATATGCTGCATGTTTAAATTTCTAAGTGTCTAATATCCACACAAGCAGCTGTCATTTTGTGAGGCACAGAGGTAGAGACACAAAGACTGCGCATTACCTCTCCCCCCACACACATAGACTTTTGCTCTTTCTGCCTTCTGGCCTTAATGATTCTAAAATAAAGATCTCTCTGTCTGACAGCAAGTGGCTGCTCTTTTTAGTGAGCCTTCCCACTGTACTGCAGCCTCGACACTACTGTGCTGTAAGAAAAGTATATTCATGTCCTCCAAATGCAACCTAGAAAGCCCAAACAGTGGGAAACCTCCTATTTGGGATCATGCCAAAGAAAGCTTGAAGGGAAAAATGGTAGTGTGCAGACAATGGTACAGATGGTGTTGGTCAGAAAAATACTATATATGATTAGATTATCACGAGAAATGCGGTGCAAATGGTAATCACATGTATGTCACTGGTGCTAAATATAAATGTGTCAGAGGCCTCCCATATGGAGAAAGTCCAGCTGATATTGATAAGATTTTGTGCTTCAGTTGTTGATTGAAAGGTTTCAGTCCAGCTTTAAGGTATGTGGTGACACCTTCAGCATATCAGGAGGCTCATATCCTCCATAAAAATCATCTTAATCATGCAGACAGCAGGGTTTTGCACCCCGCAGGTTTTACAGCTCCTCGTTACATATGATTTCTCACTGGCTCCTGGGAATGTTATGCAGCAATTTTCTAAGCTTGCATTTTGCAGATCCTAAACTTGCACAGCACCAACCCTGCACAAGAGGAACATACGGTCCTATGAAACTGTCTAGTTCTTAAAAACACAAAACATATGCTGATAGTAACTTCCTCTTTGCTGATTAATATTCTTTAAAATTCTCAGCACTGTTTAATCATGTGATAAAAAGC
The DNA here is from genome assembly GCA_013399115.1 of Anseranas semipalmata. Taxonomy (NCBI): domain Eukaryota; kingdom Metazoa; phylum Chordata; class Aves; order Anseriformes; family Anseranatidae; genus Anseranas; species Anseranas semipalmata. Next base: position 301,252 of record VXAA01001579.1, read on the forward strand.
ACCATTGCTGTTGCTGTAGGAAGACCAAAAGACAACCTCGTCTTACAGCTCTGCGGCATTGATGGCTGTTACAATATCAGTGCATAAGAAATCCACCCGTTGCTTTTAGAAAAAAGCAGCGATGCTGTCCAGGTGATTCAGCCTGTGGGGGCCATGGGCTTCTGGGAGATGGGGCAACCACGATGGGTTGTGACTTCCTGCAGAAACAACCGTGTCCCTTTGTCAGGAAGTAACAGGGCATGCGAAGTCACACACTATGTAACGTGGTTTCAGAAGAAGGGTCGGTATTGCAAAGTTAATCAAACAATAGATAGAAAGCAGTGGAATTACAACAGTCAAATTTCAAATCCCTCTCTGATTAGTGCTGGCACGAAGCTTGCAGATACAGGACTTTTTCCCTTACTAACATACGGGGGGGGTTAAATCTTACAAAAAAAAGGGGGCGGGGGATTTAACATCAGGACCAGGGGATAAAACTTAGAAGCAGCCCTGGGACTAGACCCGGTATCTTCCCTCCCTCAAATGATTGTCCTCACCGCTAATTTGCAAAGCATGGGCTCTGGCAGATGTCAGCTACGAGCATAAGCCTGGCCCCAGAGCCTGAAGACGCTGCTCCCCTCTGCTGCTGCCTCTCCTCCTGTCCCTCCTCCCAGCCTCGGGGCAGAGCCCGGAGGACAGACCCTCCGCCGGCACTTCGGCCGCTGCCCTGCGCAGCTCCCACCTGTGCGCAAACTGCTGCTAAAGGTGGCAGGTGCAGATACGCATTTGGTCTGCTGTCCTGGCCAGGGAGAGCGAACCTCTGCCGTGGTTTGCAGGGGGATGAAAGGCAGGAGAACGGACACCTTAAACAACCCCCTGGAATTAACATAGGACGTTCTTGGTGCAGGCAATCTCTCTTTTTCGTCTGCCAATTTTCACATAGCACACAGGAGGCAGTAAGGCTTTTTTATTCACAGCCAAACTTTCAAATAATGAATGCAAAAGTTGCTTCCCCCATTCTCCATTCATTACGAGGAAAATATGCGCACTGGTATGAATAATGCCTGTGCTTGCAGTACTGGGTTTACACTGGTTTAGGCCCAGCTAAGCAAATATGAATAGAAACTTGCAAACTGCTCACATTACATGAAGTTTGAAACAGGAAACCCCCAGCCAAGAAGTTAAATGCATTGTCAACTATTTCCCTCAGAGTCCATCTGGTACAGCCTGGGGAAATTCCGTATAGCACCCGTAGAAATATTTAAGGAGCCGAGAGGAATACTGCAGCGCTTTCCTCCCTGCCCAGCCCGGTAAGAGCAGAAGAAGGCAGTGGAAGCCCGGTGGCCGCGTTTCTTTCTGTGCTGTTACATAATTGCGCCCCGCCTTTGCAAAGTTCCTCCCAGCCTGCAGCATGATCAAACCCATTTGGAGGCTGGGAAACTGAGACGGAGAAAAGGTATGCGACTTGCTCAGGGCTACACAGCAAACCAGTGGCGGAGGTGGGAGGAGAACCTGCAGGTCCCAACAGGGCCTCTGCTGAACCCCTATAAGGCTCCAAATTCCTGCCATTCTTTGCACATACTTTGTGAAACCTGAAATATGGTTGCATCACGGGCTGACCATCAGATTTAATGCAACACCTGCTTCCTAATGATCACTTTGCCGTCCAAGGTGCACAAACGGACACGGCAGCTCTTTCTTGGTTGTGTTTCAAGACGATTTAAGATTTCTGGAAATCATGCCCATCATGCCCAGCATAGTTACTGACCGGTGATTTTTCTGTTTGGTAGCCTTCCTTAACCACAGGCCTCATTTAAGTGTCATCGTCTGAGTCTCCTATTCTTTTAAAATTCTGCAGTAGATTCCATTTGCTAATACTAACAGGAAATCCCATGAATCTGCCTCATGCCCTTTCACTGACTTCACAAATCCAATTGATACAGATAGAGCCAATTTCTGAAACTGCAGCTGTCCACACTTACAAAGCTCTGACTGTTAGATAAGAAAGTGCCAGCTGGAACAAGAAGTTTCTCCTACTACTAGATGCCACACTCTTAGCCAAGCGGGCAGCTGTCAGCTTGGGTGGCGGCGGAGCTGCATAAATGGGAACCCCTTAGATCCAGTCCCTTATGCTCATCCCAAAGCGACTGAAGAGTCCTGCGACAGGAAGGGTGAGCAAAGCTCAGTCTCAGAAGAATGCAATTGCACTTGTCTCTGAGTTTCCAGTTCCCTACACACCATCACGGCCCTTATGGACCGCAGGAGCTGGAGCCCGAGGAAGGCGCAGCGCTTGGCCAAAAAGCTGTGCTGGCCCCTCTTGCTCTGAGAAGGGCCAGCCTCAGCCTCACTGAAAGCTCGAGGCTTCTTCGGCTCTGAGCAGCGCTTGGCACTTCACAAAGTCCACACGTGGTGTTATGGAGATCTTCACGGCTGGTTTTAACCCTCGCATGAGTTTCAATCTGCGTATGACTACAGATCCCAAGCTGTTTCGACAACGGGTGCTGGGCGCTAAGCTGGGGTGAGAGGGAGCGGGCGCAGTCGCTGGCTCCACCGCCCCCGAGCCGGCAGTCGGAGGGGCAGCGTGGACCAGGAGACGGCTGGCCCCAGACAGTCGGGGCAGTCACTCTCAGCAGAGGTGGGCCGAAACCTCAGTCCTCCACGATTACTGCATGATTTGACCCCGCCACCCGTCTGTTTGCAGGCTATGTCTGCCAGGCACCCGGCTGAGCATCAGGCAAACAGTTCAACACCCCTTTGCAGATCCCTGAATCACCTGCCCTCGGTCCAGTACGCGAGTAAATACAGCAAGTATGCAAAAAACATCACTGAGGATGAATCCTGCATCATTCCGGCACTGGCTTCCTACCGGGCTCCTGTTCTAAAACCAATGGCACAGCATGGCTCACTGCTCTTCACCAGGGGAAGGAAGGAGCACTCAGCCGGTCTGAGCCACCGCAGGGAAGCAAACCACGGAAATCCAACTGCCCCAGACAGCGAGTGCTGCTCTGCTTTCCCGCTGCTTCCTTTTGGCAAATGGGATAGATGTGACACTGAAAGAGGCTCTCCGGCTCTTTAAATGAACTCTCCATAGAACCACTGAAAAAGCCTCCAGAAGCTAATTTCTGTGGAACTTCCTCCTACATTTGTGATATTTGTGCATGTGTTCATTTGTGAGGTTACTGAATCTCACTTGATTCAAAAGGCATAAGAAATACTGACAAATGGTTTGCAAGACTGTACATCTTCAGTGAACCTTTAAAAATTACAAATGACTTCTTATTTCTTCTCTAATGTAAGATACCTGCCTCAAAAAAAAAAAAAAAAAAAAAATTAAGATGCCTATCCATTCCGTTTTGCAGTTTTGCCAATTCTGAATCTTTCATCCACTTTCCTGGAGATGTTTCAGTACTAATCTCTCTCCTCTCTCATCCCCACATCGACCACCAAGATCCAATTTTAAAAAGGGTTTGCAAATCTTACCCTTTGCATAAAGACTTTCTTGAGACTTTTAATCTTTTTAACCTTCCTCCTAAAATAGGGCCTTTTCAGAAGCATCTCTTCTACTTGACAAATAGCATCAGTTGAATACCTCTACAGAACTGAACAGCATATGCATCAGTGCCTTAGGATAAGTTGGGAAGAACATTAAGCCAGTAGCCTTTAATAACTGTGGATTATCCATGGGAAGCTCCACCATCAGCAAGAATGAAATTAAGTGAGTTGATCTAATAAGGCAGATAGATAGGTAGATAAGTATCATTAAGTTTCAGAGATCTTAAGCCACTAAGGAGAATGGGCAGCCCATACTTCCGATTCTAAAGCCCAGCACTAAGAGATCCATAAGTACATATACACATATATATACCCATCAAATTAAAGGAAGAAAATTGGTTTAAAAAACTAAAATGTGAAATACTTCATACACACATTTGTGAAGACACTTTGGCACCCATAACTCGATACTCCTTTTGCTCCTTATCCTCAAGCTCATTTTCACTATGATTTCCTGAATGGGAAAGGGATCTTCAAGAAAAGTGAACAGAAAAATAAATAATAGAAATGAAAGCTCAATCAGTAAACACAACACAGTTCTTTTTTCTAATGGAAACTTTATATATGGATCCATGAAAGTTACGTGTATGGAAAGTAGACTGTGGCTTTGTGGGCTTCTTAATATAAATATCCCTGACATAAAAATTACTATTCTAGAAGGCTTTGTGGAAGGATCGGAAAAAGCTCCTCCTATGCAGACCTATGTAAACTGTTTAATAACTAGGGAGAGAGTTCTCGGAGAGAAGGTTTCTTCCTCACCCCCCACCCTTTGCAGACTTCTGTCTCTTTTTGTAAAACTGATTTGCTGCTTGTTTCAGAGGGGGCAGCTGAACAATCCGTCTCACTGCTTCTCTTTCCCATGGAAAAAATCCCCCCAGCCCTCCTGCTGCATCCTGACAGAGACTGCAGGCCTTTCTTCGCTGAATTCTTTCAATAACGCTGTAATTGCAACATTAGGAGAAACAATTAGGACTAAAGGGAGCTGCTTCTGTATGCCAGATCTGCTTAATAACTTAATTAAATAAACAGAAATATAATTCTAATGTAAATATTTCCTTTCTTTAATTCCTAGACATCTTGAGAGAGAGAATGTTGTTGAAATGATATAAAATTATTGAAAACCTTTTCAGTTCTTCCACACTTAAAAACCATTTCACTGTCTTCCCACGCCTACCCACTCGTATTTCTCCCCTTTTAAGATTTCAGAACCATCTATCAGACAGAGAAAAATGCATCCTTGGAAATGAATACCCCAGATAGTCAAAAGTGTTTATAATTGAAAAGGAACCATGAGGACTAAATTGCTCTGTAATTTATAACTGCAGATTTCCTTCCTCAAATTATTTTCATTCAGCAGTTTTCTCTGAGAACTTTTACAGTTTCAAATGTTTTTGAAAAATGCAAGAGGCACTTGGATCATATTGTCTTTTGGCACGTACACAACCACTCAGAGACGATGACCCTACCTCATGGCTTTACATTGAATAAATTGTAATGGCTTAGGTACATTTACTTATGATTCACATCAGTTCAGCTGAGATGAGGGTTGAACTTATCACCAAAAGATTACCCCTCTCTATTCTCACTGGGGTGTTTTCTTTGGTTTCACCACAACAACATTCTGAAAACAACCTGCTACTGCCAGTTATCAGAAAGAAACAAGAATCTAATCGGTGACGGTGATACAATTTGGAAACAACAGCATGCACAGTGCCACCACAGGTCAAGCGCTATGAAAAATCTGTCTGAACTAGTGACAGTAATAATACCAACTTTCCTTCAAACGAGGGCTAAAATCTCTACTGCTAGCAAGATAAGATTCCTGATTACGGTGATTTTAGCTTTGCTTTTCATCTCTCAGAACTGGTGAAAGTAAAATTTGAGTGTAAATGTACAAATCTGCCTATGCTGGCTCCTGACTACCAGAAACCTGAGTTTCACAAGGAGCCCCCAAGACCTCCTGCACCCAAAGCAAGACACTCAAAGATCCTCAGGCAATGGAAGAAACAGCAAGTTACAGTTGCAATAATTATGGCCAAAAATTGATTTTCTGGCAATGGCTTCCCTCATTCCACACTCCAGACCCATGTTGTCCAATTGACAGTCTCCATGCTACTCTTTTTCATATATGCATACGACAATTTTGTATGCCACAAAACTCACAGGGATTTTCTGTCTGACGTCTCTTGGGATTGCCCTAGGTCCACATTTGCCCTGGTGACCTCCTACACCAACTCAGCACACACTGGGTAATACACGGCATCAGCAAATGTTTCTCCCATTAACTACGCTTCTCGGCTGCAGAACGCAGGAGTGCAGGTGCGTATTGTGTCCTTAGGAAGAAGCACAAAAGATGACTTCATGCCACAGTTTGGAAGGATCATGGAAAAGCGTTCAGGCAGCTAACGCTGACAGAGGGAAGGACAAGCTACGCTCCATGAACGGAAGGAAGATCATATGTTACTGCTAAAATTCACACGAGCTATTCGATAAAGCTGCAGCAGCCACGTTGCTGTAACAGCAGCTAGCACACACACGGATGGATGGCAGACAGCTCTCGGCCAGCAGGCACTGCAGTGGCAGCCAGGGCCGGGGCTGGTCCCCTGGTCACACAGCCTGTCAGCGCTCCCACGGCAAAGCCCTTTCTTTAGAACCAGTTTATAACGTGCCCTTGTTTATCCCTGCTATTGTTATTAAGACTATCACGGTGCCTGAATGTGTCATTCAGAGCTCCATGCTTATACTCCAGCTGCTGGACATCCACACAGGGAGCCGGGACCTGTACAACGAGAAATCTGTCTTCTTTCTTCTGCTGTGTGTCCATGTGGAGGCACCTCAGTGCCAGCCAAGTCCAGAGGGCTCTACAGAGAGCCGACCTGCAGGTTCACGAGTTAACTGGAGATTACAGACACACCAAAATGGGGGGTGGAAGAAGAGGAACAAAACTGATGAACGCCAGCATTGATACAGACTAATACCATGTTGAGCTTTATGGCTGCAAATTGGTTTAATATCAAAGAAAAAAAAATATTCACAGAAATCACGCTTAATCACAATCCTCCCTATTTCTTTAACATTCATCTTCTTGTCTTCAGAAAAAGCGACCTGGGCTTACTGCCATTGTTGCTTCCATCTTTCCCCTCTTCAAACCTATTCTTGTTTCCACTTAATGTTCTTAATACCTTAAAAATAAAAGTTTATATTTATCTATATAGTTATACACACATATTCCACTCAATTTCCTCAGGATATGACTCTTCCATGCTGCATAAACTTCCTTCCCTGGACTTCTCTAGCCCTATCATTCTTTTTGCTACTGTCCAGGGTGCAGCTGTCAGGGGCAGGAAGCCCCAGGCTCTACGGCTCACACTCACATTGATCAAGGTCAGCAAAAGGGTAGCCAGTACCTGCTGCCTCCTAACCCTGCCTCCCAGTCTCTCAGACCTTTCACATCAAAATAAACAAGTCCCCAAATAGCCTGCTGAGCTTTCGAATGAGGAAGCCGACGAAGCAGCTGGGGTAGTAAAGTACAACCCCTGTTTCCAGCAAGGACGTCAGGTTATGGCCCTCCCAGACATGGCAGAAGGCTCGGTAAGGAGCAGGGGAAAAGCAGGTGACCACCCCTAACATACAAAAACTGCAGTGAGAAATCCCAGTGATGGGGCTTCTTATAAAATAAGTCTTCAAGGGATAAAATGGATATGCCTGAATAGTGCAGCTGCTAAGTTATTTCAAATACTGAACTAAAAATGAGATTAGATAAGAACTTAGCTACATTACATATACAACCTGTTCTGCATTCCTAATTTCCAAAGACTTGCAGATGCATACTTAGATTAGAAACTGGATTTTTTTTTTCCTTAATCAATTTTGCTTTAACTTGCACTAGAAGACTAGAGAATGAATATAACAAGTGCCTTAGAGAACTTAAGGAAGGTGAAATTACATGAGTTCTCACTCTTTCTGTCAACATATCACACACAGGAAAAAAGAATCATGTCATGGTTGTTGGTGTTTTTCTTCAGGTTTCTAAGGGTTCCATTCTAGAGCCCTCTCATAATATAAATAGGAGAAACTGATGATGAAATGTTAACTGAGAGAAGGACATTTTATGAATGGAGTTGGAGAAGAAGGATAATGTAGCTGTGCAGGCTGCAGGGAGACTGTTTGAGGCACGGAGAGCTGCATGAAATTCAGAAGGATCATCTTAAATTTAAGTGCTCATCAAAACGTTTCACAGAAATGAATCATCATGGTTTCTGAAGGGTGAAAAATTGCTGTTGAGTAGAACTGGCTTTGAAACATGAAAAGGTGAACTGGAACTGAAATGAACTTTCCCACGCTTAAAACAATGTTTATATCCTGTGGCTTCATCTGGCCAATTTGAGAGAAAGAAGTCAGCTACAAAGTTTGGATCTAGAACTGAACATTGTCAGAGTCAGGAGTTCTCTAATCCAAGGTCTTCATTGAAACCCATTTCTGCAGACACATTTTTATGTTCATATGACAAAACATCAATAAGCATTACCAAAAACAGATTCTGCAAGGTGTCTTCAACTCCCCATCAATTTTTTCAGACACAGTGAATGGGCATTAGAAGCTTAGCACCTTGCAGGATTTGACCCACCTTGAGCAGACACCACTGAGAAAATAAAGAATCAAGTCTGTAATTTCTATCAAACTATAATTAGCTGCACTTCCTGTTGTAATCTCAAAAATCTAAGAAGCATGCAACCCTATCATTGGATCAACGGGATAATTATTATAGCACAAAACTGTTAAAAGTAAAAATGTCCTCTATTTCCCTTTGATGTTGAAAGAAGAATAATTAATTCAAAGACATGCAAAAATTAGTGGAATTTAAAATACCAAACAAATGTAGTCTAGTCTTGTCAGATACAGTGTGCCTTTTATAAGACATTTCCTAGCTTGCCCAACCACAATGGAGCCCCCACAGCTTTTTCAGATCTACTCTCCAGGGTACTTAGATTATCCTAGAGTGTAGCAGAATAATTAAACCACACCAATTAAACTGGATGTGACTTAAAGGGCTCTTTTCTAAAGCACTGCTCTCCATCAACTGGCTCACTCCGAGCCACGCAGAACATAAAGTAACATTGCACCTCAAAAAAGGAGGGAAAGGGAGAGGACTTTAGGATGAGATTGTATCTTAAAATGTCATTCCATTGGCAAAACCCTTCTGAATAGGACATATATGTATTTTTCCTTTGGACATATGGTTGGACATATAGTTATGAGACTGCTGTGCTATAATGACCAGAAGCCTCCAGCACACTAAGCTGCTCTTGAAGACTACATCAGTGCACTGAATTGGTGCCTCCTCACCTGTGCCACAATGGGCTGACGCTGGCCACTTATTGCCCTCTGGCTGCACCAAAGGTTTCCCTTCAGCTCTTGTGGATACTCATCTCCCAAATGCTAGCACAATTTATAATTTGCAGCAAGTCTATGACTGACGTCAGAAGAAGGAAAACCCTTAAAACAGGACCCATTCTTTCATAGCATATTCCACATTCAGCATACAATAACAAGTGTTCTCTTCCCCCGAGACAAACATTTCTGCAATTTGTGTAACAACTCCAGTGCTTGCCCTCTGATGATGATTTAGTCCTATTGGCTGTGCCATGGAACCTAATTTGCTGATATGCTAATTATTTCTTACTCTGCGTGTCTGTCTACAACTGCAGCCTTGTAATGACAACTCCTGAAAGGACAAGGTCCAAATTAGCTCCCTCAACCAGCATTTAGCAGCGTGGCACGAAGATTAGCTCAGGGTAACCCCTCCATATGTTCCTACTTCACAGGAAGTATTTTCAGCTGCAGTTGTGTTCCACCTGCCCCAGTGACTGCAGCTTGGACTTGCCTCCTTTATCTCCTCATGCAGCCCTCAGCAGTGTAACATTCGCCCTGAGTTCACAGAAATTCCACCGCTTAGCCTAGATTTGGTCTTAGTGTCTCAGGGCATGGTTGGACAGCTTCAGCCGATTGCAGGTTTGGCGTATAAAAACTGGCAGACAAGTATTCTTGACTCCCACTACTCAAAGACCAAGCTCTGTGATACTGATGACATTCCTGGGCACTTTTTAATATTATGTGCAAGACTGATACTTTATTCCTTCTCTTTCATCTTTTTTCATTTTTCTTTTTTTTTTTTTGCTCATGAACCAACGTTTCTTAAATCTTAATAGTGTTGTCTTTTACAAACCTGTAAACATAATCCCTGATATAAGCACCCCCAAATTCTGTATTATGTTGGAATTTGAATGCTATTATTAGTGTATGAGTGTTTACATAATTATCACTTCCTAGTGTACTAGTTGCTTACAAACTTACTGAACGGAAATTCATAATATTTCTCCACCATTCCAAAAATATAGAATGCTGTCATAATTTACAACAGAGCACCCCAGAAGCCCTGTACTTTTATGTTAATGAGTTTTTGTTTGTTTTTTTGTTTGTTTTTTGTACTTTTATGTTAATGAGTTTTGCTTAACCCCCATTTGGAGTGCCATTCCACCTCTATCACATATCTTTAAAAAAAACACATCAGGTTCTGTTCTGGGGTTACAGGAACTAGTCACCCTCTAATTCTGAGTCAAGAGTAACAAAGATACAAATTAGATCACGATCAGTATCTCTAACCAGATGTTTTTTTTGTCAGGTATGTGTTCACATCTGACTCAGTGGGCTTTCAATCTTACAAACTCAGTATGTGAGCAAAACAGGTACAATTTATTTTCCTATTTATTTTAGTAAGGAAGCACCACTGGGCTTCAGAGTGCCACCTTTAGTTACGAAAGGTACTAGTGCACCATCAGTTTGAATGCAGCGTGCATGGACCATACGTATATTGTATAGAAGTTGTGTCTGGCTGGCTCTAACTTAATCCATACCACATTCTGGCATCACATCTCTCCATCTCCAGTACTCAGTGGAAAGGCACAGCTGTTCTCATGCTTGTTAAGCACTCCTAAATTATGGATTACCAAGTCATGGAGTCTCCAGTCCAAGTGGCAATGGATTTTTAGTTTCACATTGTATTGATAACTCCCTGATTAACTGATGAAACAATTAGTTCTCTGGGAACAGATAAGTGCTATGTTTGTGTAGGATATTGGATAAAAATATGCCCTGCTCAAAGAGCACGCAAGGTCTTGGAGCTGTTTAGCACTTACTCAGCAAGTTTGTCCCAATGAGATGGAATGACAAAATAGGCATTGGTTCCAGGATTATGCTTTTAACGAGTTGCGCATTTCTTCTCATAATATGGCCACACTGCTTGTGCTCAGTTTTATGGGTTCCAGTGAATGTCTTTCAAGCCAGCAGTATTTCTAGACTCTGTCAGAGATTTCCTTTGTTATCCCGGGTAAATCTCTTGACCTTTTCCCCATCCAGTTGTACAGTTAAGTTCTCACTCAGTAGCCAACTTGCCCACTCACGGGTAAGCTGACGCTGAATTAAATGATAATTATTGACTATTCTGAGGTCTGTTGATGGAGAGAATCATGCCTAGCTTTGGAAACACTGTCATACTTTAACTATGGTAGACTCTAATTTTGGCAAACTGGGAGGACAGGGGGGGCAGAGCTGTCCATTTACAGTTCCCTTTCTTTTCAATTTAGGCCTGCAGGTGACATGGCTGCACTTAGAAATTAGCTCATTGGTCAAAGTCATCCAAGTACCATTAACTTCAATGGAGGCTTGTCATGTGAGATTGGTCATTGCTATTGATTTTGAGGATCATCCGATTCCTTCTAAGAGGTTCCTCTGCTATTTTGTAATTAAATTTTCCAGGCCTCACTAAATAGGACAACATGACTGGAATGAAGGTAATACACAGCATGTGTATCGTGAAAGCATAACAAAACAGCAGAGTTCCCTCTAACAGATAGCCATGAATAAAGGACATTAATCATATTAAACATTAATTTGCTTTTACAACATTTCTTTTTGAGGAACTTTCATGTTCACGTCTCTTTGGTTAACACATATCTGACTACTTAATTTATCTGATATGCATTATGGTAGGCGATCATTCTTATTATATTTATGGTCACTCAGGCTACATCTCCAGTTGCTCACTAAACCCTACCAGGACTCCTTCCCCGGCCTTCATGTCAGCTAGCACTGTTTGGGCACTCCCCTGCTACCAAACCTTTCAGCTCTCCAAAACAGGCAGGACGCTTCCAGTTTCCCACTGGGAACAGCCCATGGCTCCTCTTAGCTCTCAGGCTTTCTCAGGAACTGTCTAGAGCCCAAGTTGGCCCCAGCTATGCCAGGGGCCTTTCCAACAAGGTAACACCACAGGTAAGCAGGAACATTCGCGGGCACTCTGTTATCTCCTAGCAAGTGTCAGATCTGTGACAGCCTCCTTCCCCCTTAGAAAAGCCATATTCTTTATCCACACACATTGTTCGATTAAAAAAAATACACTGTGAAAACGTCGTTAGCAAAAATTACTTGCATAGCTTTAGTAACATCACAGAAATACCACAGTGTTTAAGTTCAAGCTGGAGGTGTGCGCTTGAAGTGAACCTCCTCGTTGTCCCCTGCTACCACACTTCAGTTCCCATCACACAGCAAACTGAGAGCGGGGACTTGATCCCTTTCAGGCAAAACCAAACTGGGAGTGCACTAACGCACTCAGCCCACCAAGCCATATGTACCCATACGCAGCCAGTCCAAAGTCAAACGCCTGCGATGCAGCCATCTTGGTCCTCAGCACCAGCAGTGCTGCTCTGGAGATCTGCTGCTGCCGTCTTGCCCTATATGCTAACACAGCCACAGCCTTCCATTTGCAGGCCTCTGGCATTGAAGCCTGGCTGTGTACTGACTGCTCTCGGGCCCCATGGGCTGGTAGCACCCTGATGAGAACGCCGTAGCCGCACAGATCAGCGGGTCAGGCTCTAAGAGCTGGAAGTCATTTAGTAACTTGCAGGAAATGGAGGACCACTCTGGACCAAGCCTGTAGTGCCCTCTAGTTTGACTCCCTCTTCAGAACAGACTAGGTTCAATTCCTCCGTCGCTGCAACTGGTTCCATTCCGGACTAAGAAGTTAACAGGGGCTTCAGTGTAACTGCTCCTGATGGTAAATGAATGAGTTCCACTGTTATCGCAGACAACTGCCATCCAAGCTACAAACTCCACATGTGGCTGATTATAGCTCACTCCTGCATTTTGTCTTGCAAAGTACAAAAGAAGGCTTGCAAACAGTAATTTATAAATAAGCCCAGGCCTGGACCCTAGCAATACACATAATCAATGCATATAGTGTTACCTATTATATTGTGTATAATGGCCAGTCTTTTTTTTTTTTTTTTTTGGAGGGGGGAGTTGCAAGTGTACTTGATGCTTCCAAGTTTATATGTCTTAAATTCACTTTAGATTTCTTTGGTTTCTATAGTACATACTTTCACAATTTTTGGATCTTATTCAGCTTGTTCCACCGAACAAAACAGTTTCACTGCTTTAAGGCTGGGGGAACACAGTGGTGAATCAGGCCCTTTATTTGACTCCAATGGCTTACTATCAGGCCTACTGCAAACTACCTATTGAAAGCATGACAGCAAGCACTATGCTCTATAGTAAGCATTTGGAGTATCATGCTCTAAGTATAGGCCATATAAGAGGTCTTTTGTTCAGGAAAGCAAACTGTACACTGTTTAGTAAGCCACACTCCAAATATAGTATCGATAAAGCGCGGCTAAAATCAACTATTGCCTAAACAGGCATTCACAGATTTTGTCTGAATTAAGCACGCTTGAATCTCTGGGCTACAATGCATGCACTCAGTTCTTTCACAGACAGTTCACGCAGGAGCAGAGTAGGCTGGGTCTGGGTATCGGGCAATGCACAAGAACTTGAGGCTCCGAGCGGGGAAGAAAAAAAAATAGAAAAAAAACAAAATAAAAATAAACCATATGGAATCCACACTCAGATGCCTTTAAAACAACCACAAACATTCTTGCTGCCTCAAGCTGCAAATGTCGTGAAACAATTACTGGGCTGGGGGACTTCAAAGGTTCACTGAGAGCAGCAGTTTTATTTTTCAATCAAACACAGGAATAGGGCTTTTTTTCCTCCCTCCCTCTCTCGCTCTCTCTTTTTTTTTCTGAATGAAACAGCGCCCAGGCTTCCTGATTTCAAAAACCCTGTTCCGCTTCGCTTGACCACTCCATAACCTTAAGAGAAGCTCAAAAACTTCAAAACGAAACTGTGAGTCATATGGAACGAAAAAGACATTCTTATATTTCATTAAGGTTGAAAACTGCTGCATTCTTTGTTCGTGAAATTTACATGAATGAGCTTTAAGAGCTTGCAGCTGAATGCTGGGTAAAGTTTGTACTTCCATAAACTCCTGTTTACTTAATCATTGATTCTAGAAGGTGACTGGAAGTTATTCGGGGGGGGTTGCAGATTCATAACATACCACGCATAGAAACAACTGGACTACTTCTTGCCACTGGCTATCCTATTTAGACCTTTTAGAATATTTAAAAAAAAAAAAAAAAAAGCTTTTTTTGAGGATCTCCGCACTTTTATTTAATGCTTGCGTTTCAAAAAGGCACCGGTTTAACCTCAGTTTTCTTGCAAGAGCTTTTGGCAATAGCTGCAGGGTGCTGCAGAGCTCACCTAGAGCGCTGGCTTGCTGGTGGAAGTAGCTGTGCTAAAGAGCAGTTTTTCTGATGGCTGAAAACACGAGGCATGTTTGGCAGAACAGATGTACACACGGCGGTGCAGCGTGCTCGGACTATACCTCCCCGCAACCAGAAGCAGCCAGGCTGCTCCTGGAGGCTGCATCCCAAAGGGTTAAGTTGGCACTGACCCCTCTGCACAGAGTCATGCACACAAAAATCATGCAGAAATAACATGCTGCCCCCTTTGAAGAGAACTGAGTCAGATTGTTAAAAATGAAACTGACTCACTGTAGAAACAGTGGTCACTGGAATGGCATCTCCACAACTGCTGCGGTAAGAGAGGAAGCTGCCTGACCGCAACTGCCTTTGTGCTTATTCTAGCTGTTTAAGTTCTAAAAACCACAAAACCCCATTTGAAATTCCACTGTACAGCAAGGTTTGTGTAATGAGGTTACAATTCATAATAGGATCATTGAAAACTGAAACAAGCAGCGTTAATATGTGGACTGCCTGCAACTAGCTAGCAGCAGCGTGATGATGTCATTTTTAATTAAAAGTCTGTCCCTGTTTGATACACTAAAAAAGAGTGCAAATCAGGGAATACGCGCTGATCCCATCCATAGGGAAAGACTGTCAGGCAGCATAGTGGTATCACAGAGCACCCTGCGAGCCATATGGCATGGCTTTAATGGAACTAATTCCCACGTACTCTGCTTGTGTCACGCGTATCAGGATTCGTCTCCCACACTGAAAAGACATTAGTCAGAAACAGGGGGAGGGGAGGCTCAGTGATGCTCAGCATCATGTCCTTTATCGTATGGCATACCGTAAACCTGCCTGCAGCAGTGCTGAGATCAAGTGGAAATAGGCTGCAGGTTCATGCAAGAGGATAGATCTTTCATCGGCGTAAGTAAGTCAGCATAACTCCTTTGCCTACACCAAGTTACAACAAAGCAAGCCTATGCCTTTTAGCAGACGTGACTAACCCGTCCTGTGAAATACGCATTCAAAATGCCTATTACTTGCAGAGCTATTTACTCTAATACAGTATTGCATTTTCACCCAAGACTCAGCGACATGGAAAAGAAGAGATACTCATCCACAAAAAGCTTACCTTTTAAGATCGGATGCTACCAAGTACTCAGCGCTGTCAATTCCCTTTCTGCCAGCTGTGCTTTCCTTAAGGCGATTAAGACCAACTCTGGACTTTAGTAGAAACAGGATACATTCCTCTGAACATCAGTGGCTGCTGAACACATTCAACACTTTCAGCAAGATCAGGCGCTAAGGCCCCACTCAGCCCGTCCTTAGTTCTCTGAACTGCCTCTTTGCCTTCAGAGAGCTTAATCTTACTCGGCTAGACAAGAATTGTAAGACTTCAGTAGAAGACTTCAGCTTCACCCATCTCATTACTTGGGTGACATCGGTAGAAGAAAGATGCCCAAGAAATGTTTGTGCTTTAATTAACTGCCATTTTCACATCCTACAAATATTTCAGTATTAACTTTGCCAATTATTCAGAATTTTATTTTTGGATTTTTCCAACCTAAATTACTGGGTTTGGGTCCAAGCCATGAAGACTATTATGTGAACAATCCTTATGCCAAGCTGGTCTGCAGATCTGTATTAAACCAACAAGATTTATGTTTCCTTTAGAACATTTCAGTGTAAAATTTGATATAAGGGCACATGTGGATCTCTGAAAAACATTAAAATTGATCATGAGCAAGAAACAAACTTGGGAAGGGTTTGACATTAGGCCTTAGTTTTATAGAATCCTGCCCTGACTTTGGATACGCATTGCCATTAACATCAGGGAACCTCATCAGGACTAATAGTTTTATTTCACCCAGTACTTTAAGCCCCATTACCCCTCAGTTCCTCACAATGAATGGAGAAGTCTATAGCCTGTACCTGGTACCTTCAGGCCTACAGAAACCTTTTTTGCTTCCTGTTAAAAACTAGAGAGATTTTCAAAAGGCTTCAGCGTTGGCCTAACCAGGGAACAACCAGGTATTTCAGTGCTAGGCACCTGGAACAATTCCACTGTTGGAGCACCATCCTACGTTTTGCAAGACACAAACAGGACACATCTCTCACTGCAACTATCTACTCTTTTAAAATCCATTGCAGCATGTATGAGAGCGAAAGAGCGCATGTAACCAACTTTCCAAGTCAGTGGGAGGGAAGGATTACCATAGGATTGGACTCCACATGTTTAATTTTCACAGAGACTTGGAATGAAGTATACTACATCAGACCTAAGAAAGTAGTGTTCAAATTCTTATTGACCCCAATCACTTTAAATGTATTGAAGTTTGAATGCTGTACTCCATGTATAACGTTTAAATTATACTTACAGAATGTTTCTTGTTGATGCTGAATGTGATATGCTTTTTGGAGAAATAGTATTTCCTTCTTGGACCACAATGAGCAAGTCCAAGCTCAGACAAATCAAGTTTGGTAGAACAGGTGGTAATGTAAAGGGCTTATAGGGTCACACAGAGTTTGGCTATTCAACTCAGGAAACTTGACTATTTGCCAGGGAATACAAAAGAACCTACCTTCTTATGCTAATAATTGACATAATTCCATATATTCATTACTGTGAAGCCAAAACTTATCAGGTAATAAAAAAAATCTCTAAAAGATCATAATTCCTACAAACTTCATCTATTGAATTACAGCCAGATACACAATAAAGAAGAGATTCCAGATTTGTTCTCTTTTATGGAAAAATATTGGTTGGAAAATTAAATGTAAAGCTCCTCTCAGTGGATGTTAATCTATAAATAAAATGCTGAAGATCCTTAACATCGGTATAAATTTTCCCACCCCTGTTCAATCTCGCCTTACCTTGGAGGCATATTAAGAAATGAAACTGCCAGGATGTTTCTGCATGATACCCTTTTTGTCTGTTTCACAGCTAGAAAGTGAAAGGCTCAGCAGGTTAAATACCAGCAGAGTAAAGTATTTTATTCAGATATCAGTTGCAAAGATCGGGGGAGGAGGGGGAATGCAGGGAGGCCTTTCAGCCTGCAGTGCCATGGGAGAAGAAAAACGAGACAGCAGAAGTGTGTGGTAACACAAAAAGAATGTTATCTCAGCGGAGGGGAAAATACTTTCAAATGCATAATTGCAAACACATACCCTCAGCAGCTAACCCAGAGCCCTCTCAGACTGCAAAGCTAAGAGTTTGGAAAGTGTCCAAAGTATCAGTTTTATTTGAGAGATCAAAGTGATGAAAGAGAAAGAAAGAATAGCATCAAATATGATTGATAAAAAGTATTGCTTTCTTTGATTGGTTTCTGCTCCCCCTCCCTTTTCCACCTCATTCTTCTCCCAAGTTCCCTAAGAAGAATGTCAGATCTGTGGTCCATCCAGTAACACATGCTCGCATGCGAGATGTGCCTATAGGAAAACACCTGCTTACTCCGCATACCTGCTTAAACTCATTACGGACACGAGATTCCCACTCAGTGCAGGTAACTGCTGTTAGCTCTAGCACAATTCCTTGCAACACTTCACAGCCTGCACGTACAGGAGGCGGGGTTGCTTTGCACTGTCTTCCTCGTGCTGCTGAGCATCTACATGATTACCCCTTCAATTTACAGGTACTCCAAGCTCCACGGGTTGGTGCTCTCGTTATTTCTGGTCCATAACGAACATATAGCCTCTTTTTTACTGTGCACATCATCTTCATATCAGTATAAAGAGGAAGATAAAACGCTTATGGTTGTAAGGCTGTTGAGCTGGTTCCTTTCACACAGCTAAGAGCATGTCACCTGAAGCACAGACAGCCTCCGTACTAAAGGGCACTTTTGCATGTGATGAATTCAAGCCATTACTAATTGCTCACGGGAAGCACAGCTGGTGGGCAGGCAGAAGGCAACGCTCGGGCACATGTATTTAGCAATGCTGTACAGGCCACGACCTGCAAATGATGTACATAGTCGCTTTAAATGTACGTACATGTTGCAAAATCAGTTCTTTGCATCAGGGACTTCGCAGACTGTAGAGATGACATTTACTAGAAGCACTTACATGAGCAAGAGTTTATTACAGAATAACAGACAGATCATACCACAGGAATTTGGAGAAAGAAGCCTGTGGAGATTACTGGTGAGTTATGAAATGGTAGGCAACATTTGGAAAAGGTATTGGTTGCAAGGCAATACTAAGAAAGAGAGAGATGTTTTGCAGAGAGGGGGCAAGGCAGCTGCCAGCCATGGAAGGCATGAGAGACAGGGTGGAAAGAAGAGAGGGAGGGACCACAGCAAAAGGGAGAGCAAAGAAATAGGCCTGGGAAGATTTGAAGGTTTACTAGAAATGACCATAACTCGACCAAGATATTGCAGGGTTTTCTGTCGTAAAGAGGAGAAAAAAAATCACAATAATTCAAGAGGGACATGTGGCCAAGATGTTGAAATTGGCCATGAGAGCAGACCAAGAAGATGCAGAAAACCAGGTGGGACATGACCAGTTGAAAAATATTTTAGCAACAAGGAGAGATACAGCCAGTAAGAGATGGACAACAGTGGATCTGAGCAACCCCCTTATGGATTTGATAAACTTAGTCTTAACAAGATGTGCTTGTGAGCCTGCTTCATTAATCATTCAGCCATCTAGCTAACCCTGAATCCAATATCTCAGTCTGCAACAATCAGACACTATCCTGGCAAGCCTTGGCAAGGAGGAAAAATAGGACCTGGACAAAAGGGATGGGAAATTGTAAAGACAAGATGATATAAGTGTGGTTAGGAAAGATGTGGAAGACTGAGGTAAAAGAAAATGGGCAGGCAGACCATGAAGGAGGAGAAGAGAAAGTTTAAAATAGCTCCAATAACAGCTTGTGTCATTGTTGCAGCTTCTAATTCTTTTAAACCACTTATATATGGTTTGGCAGGGCCAAATCAGGTGTGCTGTGAGAGGAGGAGTACAAGTTCAGACCACTCTGGGTATTACTAATTTGACACATGACTAAACTCTTCCTTCCTTCTTCTGCCCACTCCAGTAAATTGTCCCCCAACTCTCCCCCCACCATCCACCCACCAGTGTTGTTGCATACTGGGGTCTGTAAGCAAACTGACAGGTCAAGTGTCTCCCAAGATGAAAGGAAGCAGTAAAACATGTAGGTAAATATGATGGAGCCATCATGTTTGGGATGACTCCAGACAACTTCACTGTTTCCTCTCTTGTCCCCCATGGTGTTTAAACAACATCTTTTCATTTCCAAGCACTAATTAACCCCAGAACACTCCACAAGATAACTAAGCAATTAGTATTACCTCCATTTAACATGGAAGAAAACTGAGACTAATGGATTGAACAACTCATCTACACCACGGGGAGTGTTAATTCCCAAAGCAGGAATTTAGACAACATGAGCTCGTACCAGCGTTCTCTGACCATAGTAATCAGTAGTACTGCTGTTCCTACCCAAGTACCTCATAGCAAGATAGATAACTGCAGATAACAGCCATAACATTTTAGGGGTGTACCTATTCTTCATTCATTTTACATCCTATGGTTAACTGGAGCAAATTGACACAACTGAAAACTGTACCACTCTCAGGGCCTTAGCGAGTAGCCCTCACACTCTTCTGAAAAGCAGGCTCCAATTGCAAAAACTACAAAGTTCACTTTAAATGAATACAGAGGAAAGAAATAAACAAGTGGCCAATGGGCAAGAAGATCAATAGCAAATATGAGGAAACCAACAAGGATCACACTGAAACCCAGAGAAAAAGACCATTTCAAAAACTGAGATTAAAAGGACAAGAAGCGTAGGGTACTAATGTGAGAGGAACCACACAACGAAGAGCAAACCAAGGCTGTGAGCTACAGGAAAAGCCAAGCTAATACAGAACGTGGCACGGGTGTGCTCAACAGCTCCAAGGCCATGACACCACAGGATCCCACACTGACAGCTCCCTTGGGAGCGAGTGACCTGCTGGTGACGTTTCAATGTCTAGCAACTGCAGTTACCAGGCAATAACGCAGCACTGCCTGCAAAGCATGTAACAGGACGTGGTACTCACCACCACGCTAGCTTCAGCCTAACAAACACGTGTTGTACCCAAGGAGGTGCGTAGAAGTCAGACCAGCAAGATGTGTAATTACAGCTAGCCCGCAACCACCCTCTTCCTTTAACTGGCTGTGCTATCCACCACGTTTTAATCAAAGGGTCGACGCTTGGCATTTCCACAGAGCTTTTCACAAAATCACTAATTGGTTTCCATATACCTCTCTTACTCCATAGTAAGTATGGTGAAAATGAGGCACGGAAAGGATGCAATTTTCCTGCAAATACAAAAGGAGGTTGCAATCAAACATGAAATATTACAGTCCCCTGTACCCTATCCAAGTCAACCTTGCTAACCTGTGGGTGTCTGCTTTTTGCTGGTGCAGTCTGTGCCATTCTTCTACCTTCAGTGGCAAGAAATGGACTAAGTGTCTTAAATCCACCTCACATTGCTTGCATGAATAGCCTTCACATACACCTCCAAAATGGTAGCAAAAGTACAACAAAAAGCTTTTGATTAAGAACAGGCAAATCTTCCACTCCTCTCTTGTCTGTGCAAGAAACCTAGGCAGCAGAATGCGAGTACTGCTTGACAGAAAGTGTTACCCTTTTTTGGGGTTGTCTCTGGGGCTTGTTTTTATAAAGAAACTGTGGTTGGTGGGTAGCATGTTGCTGAAGACAGGTAAATCTTTATGTAGCACCTCAGAGGCTTGAGAGCCAACTAAGAGATGTCATGGTTGAATTAAACATAAATTTTCAATTTGCTTTTTACAAGGAATGACTCATTATTTTGCCTGGCAGTTACTTTAGTGGCAAAGCAATGTACTCTCTAATACTAAAAGAAATAGGAATGGCACATGTAATATGACGATGATTCAGCAGCGGCTGGTGGTGTGGGCTGTCAGCTAAATATCCTGTAAGATACTTTGTTGGCTAAGCCTAAAATTATTATGGTAGAAAGATAAATGGTACTCATGCTGTTTCTGGGAGATTTTTCTGTCTCTTATTTAGATGATATGCACATGATCATAAGTTGGTAACTGCCCGTGAAACACATGCTGGTGAATTCTGAGATTTATCATTTTCTCTGCGAGGAAAAAAAGTCACCCATTAGTTTTATGAATATAACCAGGAAGCAGCTTTGTGCACTTAAAAGAAATCAGCAACAGCCTCTGCACCTCAGAGATTAATTCTGGATGACATTTCAGGCACATAAGGTCCAGTAAAATTGATCCCAAACTAAAGAACACAAGATCATTTACTCCTTGAACAATAGATAGGGAGACTGAAACATAAACCTTATCTCATTTCTGAAAATGGCTTGAATGGCTTGAACCGAACAGCGAAGCCTGTAGCAGCTCCAAAATCCAGGATGTGCACTGTCCAGGCTTCTTTTGTAGACCTCAACCCTCATCTAGGACAAATAAACTGTTATTAGAGCTAATTTTAAGAGCTTAATTAATAACTACCTAAAGACTCTCCTATTTTTTTCATCCTGCTGCAGTCCTCTTTTGATATATTAGTAACATTATTGCATTTTCTGAATTGTTACAGGAGGAAAGTGAATTTCAGATGGCTTGCAGACATTCATTTACTCAAGAAACAAACTTAATTTGGAAGTGTCAATTCAACTAATTCAAAGTGGAAGCAGCTAACACAGGAGATGTCCTACCTGGGTAAAATAATAAACAAATAAATAAATAAAGGAACTTTAGTGATAGTTCTCGCAAAGGACTTTAACAAGGGTAAGTTTAGCTCATGAATAATTGCCTCCCTCAACATAACCCCTCAAAGTTTGCGGATAGAAGCCACAGGTGCCAATATTTATACAGAGAGCTACATTGAACTGTGGCAGCTAACAAATTAGTATAAATTATCATCTAGTCAGAAAAAAAAAAAATCACAGAAAAGAACTTTCCTAAATTAATTGTTTGCAACTTACATTTCCTCTGTAACTATGTAGTCACTCAAATACTTCACCTACACCAGCTGCGTTAAGTGCTTAGACAAAGTGCTCTAATGTTGACGGAGCATTCTGGAAGGTTTTCATCAGGGAGCCAGATTTGCAAGGGGTTTATTTTCACAAGAAAT
Source organism: Anseranas semipalmata (assembly GCA_013399115.1). NCBI lineage: Eukaryota > Metazoa > Chordata > Aves > Anseriformes > Anseranatidae > Anseranas > Anseranas semipalmata. The sequence goes on from VXAA01001579.1 coordinate 323,557, forward strand.
GTAGCGGCATTTTGGGCCAGCCCTTCTTAAAATGCTCACGCACTCCAGAATTTGCAAAAATTTCCACACCTTGTTGCCGCCACAACAGCTCCAGCCTTTTGGATGCATTAATATTTCAGATTATTCCCATCGCTTTAAATTACCCTCCTGTGAATTAGCACACTGAGATGGGAATCACTTTACTGACATTTCACACATGTTTTTTGTAACACAGCCACAGTCGCAATTCAAGTCTTCAAGTCCTTGTCAGTTCGACAAGAAAAAAACCTGAAAAATATCTGTTAGCGAGTAAGCTGCACAGCGGCCTGTTTTAGAAACATCCAAAGGTGTTGAGACATCTTCCCAAGCAAAAAGGAGTTCCTTGCGATAAACAATCTGTGAAGGGGAAAGAACAAGTGTCTTGGGCAGAAAGAGACCTACATTTAGCTGAGATGAAACAACTGTGTCCTGTGAAACAGGAAGAAAAGGGGAGGGGGGCAGTGGAGAGGGCAGCAGACAACTCTGACTTGCTCGCTCTTTCCAGGCTTTGTATTTATTTCTGTCATGGATCTGAAAAGGCAGGCAGCAGACTTTGTAGAAGCGCCTTATGAAATGGGGTAAATAATGGACCCCAGATGCCCTTGTTTCCTTCATTATTCAGTCTAGGCCTTCAAAGCTGTTTTGCAGTGTGAGGTATCAGAGGGAGGTAGAGTGTTCTGTTAACAAGATTTCAATGAGCTTTGGAAGCAGGTCCAGGGAAGCTGCTGGAAATGTTTCAGACATACAGTACTTTTGTGTTTCTCTGACCTGTATGTAGCGCGAAAACATGGGACAGAGGGTGCCTTGATTTTTAAGAAAACATCGTCGAAACAATATGTAAACAACAACAGTAACGCTTTGTATGTGCGATCCCATTAATCCGACATTCTCAAAGCACCTAAAATACATGAAATCACGTTAAGGAAAACAACGCTGCTTCCAACTGAAACGCAGTTTAGGACATGTATTAAAAAAGCACAGCGAGCAACTGGTCAGCCGGAGATAGGAAACCAGGCACTCGGCCTCCTGCTTTCCCTGCTCCTTCCCTGTCCCTGCGATGAGGCAACCCTGCCTGCCCACTTAGCAACAAATCGTCTGAAATGTGGACAAAACACATTTCACTTTTGCTTTGAGACCCACCCTAGAAATTTCACTCCGCATACTTCTCAGATTCCTCATGACTCGTCATCAGCCAAGAGCGACCTGAACCCAACTGACGTGTCCACACTTTGCTTTTGGATAGGTTTGGGATCACCTGGCAGCTCAGATCCAGCCTCCCTGGATCACACCCGGTGCTGCTAACTACGTACCTTTCCCTCCACTTTTTCACTTGTCCTTCCTCAGTAACATTAACATTTAAAAGCTGAACTGTGTCTCAGAAAGCTTTTTTGAAAGAGAGATTCCTGGCTATTTCAAGTTACCATTCTTCTTTTAGCTTTTGCTTTCTTCACTGTTGACACCAGCCGCTCTATATTTACTCTAACGACGTTACATCCTGTACGTGGAGATGGCTCTGTACACTCAGATGTTTCCGAGTCACTTGGGGTATAAGGATGTATTGTGCACTGCATCCTTTCTGTTACTGGGTCCTACATGTTCTTGAGTGTGCAATCTTATCTTAAAAAAACACAATGGCACCACCTAAAGGACAGATTATGTATGTAGGAAGACTTAGATGCATTTGCAGCATCTCTCTCCAGTCTACCATGTGCTTGTGTGCGCATGTACACGCGTGTGCTTCTGACAACACTGAGCCCTATAGTGGCAATTTTCATCTTCTCAGGAATCAGTGTAGCACAAAGCTTATTCATGATTACAAAATTATGCATACCGAAAGACATCCATATTTTTATAGCTCCTGTGATAAGACTGTAACAGAAAAGACAACTGTTAAAGCAGCTGCCCTTTTCTCTGCACTCAAAATGAATATAACAGGCATGCCTAATATAACAATTTGAGCGGTCTTAAGGAAGATTAAATATAGGAAGCAACGCTGTTGCCAACAGAATGGCAAGTCAGTATAAACCAGATAAATCTCACACACAAAGAAATTGTTTTAGAATACAAGAAATTTGAGGAAAAAAAAAGGGATAGGAGATCCTTTCCTTCCATTGTATCTAGGTAATACAGGAGCATGTATACTACTATACATACTACTATGTGTTATGAAATGATCCTAAGTTCCCAGAAGAATGGGTGAGTTTTTAAGAACAAGTTTGACTTGTTTTCCTTTCTCAGCATCAGTCATAGCTTTCATAGTTCATTCTTATAGATCATTTTTTTGTGAAAGCACTTCATGCTTTCATAACTGAGGACAGGTGTAACAAAGGCTCTTCCTAACAAATATTTGAGGGTTTGATCACTTGGAATGTACATTTTTCCAAAACAAAACAAATGCAAACAACCTGAAAGCTAATATAAGCTAAAGTCTACTGCTGGTTACGGTTCCAAGTTATATATTCATCTGATCTGCTCTAGTTACAACGGTAAAACAGAAAAAAAATCTGAATCCTTTGAAATTGTTTACAAATAGAGTGAGTTATGCATGGCAACTAATTTTCAAAAGCTTATGGCAGTGACCATACAACACTGTTCTGTGCTCTGGTTTTTAAAGGGGAAGACTATGACACAATCAATTGCTCAACAAAAAACTTGAAAGTTATTTTGAGGGGTATTGACTGCTTCAAAATGTTGTTAATGGGTTCTGGACACTTTCACTTGACAATCTAAAGTTATTATCATACGATACATGTGCAAAGCCATGTAATGGCTTCCATTTGCTTACTAGTTGGTGACATTGCATGAGAAATAGCACTTCTTGATAGCTGAGGAGAGAAGCCAAGGACTGATTGGGCATAAAGAACAAACTACTTCCTAACCCCCAGGTCAAGATGCAGGCATATTGATAGAACTGGGTGGGGAACTGCAGGCTGTAATTGCCAGTTCTGTTCATAAATAGGAGACTTTGATCTCCTGGAGAGCAAAATAAGAAGGAAATATATTTCAAGGCTTGTATTTTAAACATTGCTTTTCAGAAACAAGAGAAAAATGAAAGAAGAGCTTTTCAAAATATTTAGCATGCCAGTTGTGTAAGAAGGATGTGCCAACCTTAAATATAGCCATTAGGGGCCAGATATTCAGAAGAACTCGAGTGCCCATGTGCATCTTTGAATCAGATGATTGATTTCCTGAAACACTAAGCCTCCAGCAGAAGTTTTGATTATTTTGGCATTTCCTTTAGGAGTTGAATTGGAACTAAACAACAACCACTGACTGCTCAGCTCTTTGAAAAACCTGGCCTGGAGATTAATAGCTATACAGCACTTAGCATACTGATGGCCTTTTACTCAAAATCTCATGTGATTTACAGCATCAGTTGCTTAAGTCTAGTGATATCTTCTGGGAGGCTGGCCACTAGTTTTCCCATTTTTCAGATGGAAAAAACAAAGGCAAAAGTACCTGTTCTAGCAAGAAGTCTCGAGTATAGAGTAAAAGCTATCACAGACCCAGGTTTCCCCCGTCTTCTGTATTTGCATTAAAAAATAACCATAGAAAGGTGAATATTTAGAAGATGGCGACATCTCAATGCCCCAAGCAAGATTGAAGCCACACATAATTGAGAGGCACGTACAAATAAGAGAGAAAGATCTGCTGTTCCTTATGCGAATTTGAAGCTCCATGCTCATTTTCAAGACAGACTCTGCATTAATAACTTCTACCTATGTAAGTATTCTGACCCTTTCGTATGTCACTGTCTGAAGAAGAACTTGACATTGTCAATGGAAAAAAGCTGATGAAAACTTCATGAAGGACATGGTGGGTGGCAAACTTACCATCTAGGCGGGGAGACAAGGGACAATTGTTGTGCAGCATGCATCTTTTTGGAGACCATTAAAATGAAAATGTCAAATCTTCTAAACCTTCAGCCATTCACTGTCACAACCCACAGAAAGAAGCCTGCTACATCCCCCAAACAGTTTTCATAATGCTAAAGGGCAGCCGGTCAATTTACAAAAACTTAAAGGGGACCATAAAACCATTCCATTCATATCAATTATAAATGCAGCAAACAGTTCATAAAAGGGATACCTGCCAGCCTCCAGGTGGGATGGACATTCTCGTGCCGGTGCATTATGCATTCATTTCTGACTGAGTGATTATAAAGGCCCATCAATTCAAATTGCCTTGGGAGGAATTTACCTCGACATGGGCTAAGACTCCCTTATAAAACAGTCATTGCCTCAGTGATAGGTTCTTTAACTCTTTCCTCAACTGCCAACTCAGCAGCAGTTACAATGCCAAGACTAGTAGTTTTACTAAAGCCAATATCCTGTTAAAGTTCATAGGATTTCTTCTAAGTAAAGAACCAAGGATTTGGTTTCAAGTTATATCTCAGAGTGCAAGATGTGCAAAGCTGACACTGCAGCATCCAGTGGAAAAGCAGAGAGGGCTAAGAAAATGAACTGTTCTAGTCACTGAGATCAAATGTTCAGAGCAAAGCCTTGAAAATGTTTGTTCTCCCAGCTTAGATGGAATTCTAAGCAGTGTTTATTGCAGAGAAGAGATGGAGTGTGCTGTGTCTTATTCTTGCTTCCCGTATCTGCCTTTCTCTTAAAAGTGCTAAGTAGCAAGGCTGCAGGGATTATGGTGCCGAGGGAATTCTTGCCACTTTCCTTCTCTCTCTCTATTTAAACATGACAACTGTTGGCCGGCCTCAGTCACATTGTTTGTGTAGCCAGGACAAGAGGGTGGAATTCTGGAACACGTTCCAGCCCACATTCCGGATTTTCCTATAAACTAGCCCCTTATTTTAAACATACGCCTCTGTGAATTACCTTTGTGTTGCTATGCCATTTGAAAATCTGTTTCAAACACTCCTTGTAAATTAAAATCTGATTCAGCTTGAATTCCAATCAAGGTATTTCTTCATGGTAAATAATCTACTAAAAAGACAGTGTTTGATTTTGTAAGGAAAAAAAAATGAGCGGGGTTGAAGAGGGAGCAGAGCCATTGCTCACAGCCAGTCAGTGAATATGGAATCTTTCCTTCTAAATTAACAATTTGAATAATTGCATATGTCGATTGCATATCAATTTATACAACTGGACTTCATTGTTTATATTGTCAGATGACTGGCCTTCCCTTTCGTGAGTGCAATTTGCATATCTACCTTTTCTGCACCAACAAATAAGTAGCAGGCAAAATTTCAGTAATCACTTGCCTGACAATTGGATGCGTTAATTTGCAGCTAAAAAAAGTACAAAATGAAGGTCAGGCTGAGACAGTTGAAAATTCAGTCCCTGCTTTCTCTTACTCAGCTGACTGTTGCACAAAGATCAACATTGCTCAACCTGGTGTGTGTACTTTCAGCTCAATAAGTGCCTTCATTCATCATTCACATTGCTTTATTATGAAAGTTGAACTATATCTTTAACACAGACCGCACTTCCTTTGTCCCGAATGAAAGATCTGACTGGGCACATTAGAGAACAGGCTCATTGTTGATGCAATGTTATCACATGCAGTGAGTCCAATATCTTACATCTTAAAGCCCACAGCAAAAACTACCTATGTAGAACAAACTCCCTATGTAGAACAAACTACCCATGTAGAACATTTTTAATTAAACGATGGAGGTAAAGGAGCTCTTTCTCCACCAGTGGCACCAGGTTTAACAACCCATTTGTCACACAAATGTTTCTGCATCTTCTTTCATGAAGCTGCTGATGCGTATTAGGACCTACACTTCCTGCAGGCACAGCCCTCCTGGATACCATCTGCATACCTTATTAGAAACTCATTAACTGGCACTGGTGTAACTTCAGCTTTACACTTCCTTGCCTATCTAACACTTGTTTGTTAGTTTCTGTGTCACTTTACTTCCCTTCAATTCAATGTCCTTTTAACTGCTCTTCCATCCTTCGATATTAGGGTATAGTGTTCTGTGTTCAGATCTTCCCTTGCTCTCCAAGGGAAAAAGTCAGAAATAACAACAAAACGTGGATGTTACAAGTTACCAATTCACTTCCCTGTTAACTTACAACTATTAAAGGTATGGCAAGGCAACAACATCAGGCTGTAAGAAAGTAGGATAAAACAGGAGAGCAAAGAGGTAGAGAGGAAAGAAGTTAACAAAGTAAACAAGTTGAAAGACAAGGAGGAAGAACCTACTTACATTTGTCACTGCAGCACCTTTTGTGAGTCTGAAGGCTGCCTAATGAAGTTAGAATTAGTTAGTTCAAGAAATGGGTGTACTGTCCATATGTAGAGCATGGATTTCATCTCACTGTATTTCACAAGCCACTTCTGACAACTGAGATAAGATATGTCAACACTTTGCTTGTAGAGTTTTTCACTCTTTTAGCACATCAAATGCATTTTATATCTTAGCAAAATCTCTTCTTCCTACTCCTCTGCAAACATAGCTACATTTTTACAAAGCTTAGCTTGAAGTGGTATTAAACACGGGATTGTATCATGAGCGGGAAGAATGGCTAGCCGTGCTTTGAGGGCTCATTCTCACAATGCTGCCAATGGAGCTCCTTCTGGTTCACCAACCAAAAAATGCAAGAGGCGTTGAGCTATCTGCTGTCCTCCAAGCCAGTGCTGCTTGGTTACTGTCTGTCCAAAGAACCCTCCTGCACAGTATCACAGCATGAGTGCCAAGTGAGAGCCTCAGAAAGTAAGTCATATTTGTACTGCCACTGAACAATACAACGCGCTCTTCTTACCTCTCCTCCTCCTTTTGTCTACCACCGAGAAACCATTAGCACACTCAGAGCTCTCAGAGGGAGAACAAGAGAAAAAGGGGATATGGATTCCAGGTGCCTCCTGGACTCTCCCAGCTGATGATTAGCACACCCGAGGGCAAACCGACCTCATTAGCCGAGAGCAGCTTTGTACCACTGGCTGCCCCAACCTACATGTATCCCACCCATTTCTGCAGAGGAGACTTTTTATTCTTCACTTGTGAATGGAAGGCAGCCCCAGGGCAAGCATATACACTCTTTTCCAAGCACAGGATGAGAACAAACAGTTTCTGAGTATACAAAAATGAACAGGAATACAATTTTAGGAAAACTGAAAACACCCTGTAGAAGGAAGCAAATGTAAGAGAAATGGGTATGGAACCAACTCTAGCTAACTGTAGCAACGTGCAAAGGAAAACCAATAATCAAATAAGCAAGTTCAAAGGATAAAGTAGTTATTAATTTTGCAGTTTTTGCAACTGAGAGCCAATACATCTCTTTATAAATTTTTAACAGTTCATACAAATTTTAGACTTTTAAGCACCTCCTTAGAGGTACCTTGGATAACATGAAGTCATAAATCAAGTCCTGAACTCTAGTTATCTTCCTTACCAAGGGCTGAGGGGTTCACAGAACATGGGATTTCTTTCTTTAATTCCTCAGCATCAAAAACAAAACAAAACACAAAACAAAACCAACCCAGGTACTTTCCCTTTAAAGGGTGACTGATTTCTATCTTTTACAATCTTAGTACACTTCTGTTAGCAAAATTCCAACATTTTCAGAAATTAACAGAATATTTACACCCAAGACCCTTGGCTCCAAAGTATCATATTTCAGCTGCAGAAGACTGACAGTCCATCCCACTGGTCTTAAAATATTATGACGGTTGTTTTCTTTATGTCATCATAGCTGTATTGTAAGTGCAGTAGCAAGAGCATATTTCTAAAAACAAATTCCATCTGAATGGGAAACATACAAAGTATACCAAAAGCTAAGAATATTCCACCCTCAGCATGGAAGTATGCTCGTTTTCTCAGCGAGACCAGAATTATAAAAGTGGCAGTTCCTATAAACGCATTTATCTAATGGGAATCTGTTTGTGTGCGTTGAGTGGATAGGAATTTGTATTTAAATTTTCTGAATGTATATTTGTGTTTCATCATATGTCTGGCATCAATCTATAATTAAACTAATTTCTGTAATCAAATGGCAAGAACTATCATGTTTAAAAGGATAGCAAAAACTGTGAAAGATTCATGATAGCTGAGTTCATTAAAGATGAAATTCAGACTTATGGAGAGCCCCTGTAGAGATGAATTGCCCAAAGGTTAAAGGCAATTTATATCCTGTTTAAGTCATATACCGCAGCACATTTACATCCAGTTCTCTGCAGTGCTGGTTTAAAATTAAACCAGACACCCAAGGAGTTTTCATTTTAGCTTAAAGAGTTAATGTAATGCTTTGAAAAATGGTGAAGTAACCATCACTGGAAGATTTCAAAAGCAAAGGAGACAAACATCTGCCAGAGATGACGGAGGTATAATTGATCCTGCCTTGGGGCTGAGGGATGGTTAGAAGATTTTTTGAGGTTTCTTCCAATCCTATTTTTCTTCAATTTTAAGGTGTGGAGATGGGAAAACAAAGAATCACAGAAAACATCTGAAAAACAGGAGGAGTAATTGTGTAGTTAGGACCGAACTGTTAACCGATTGCAACTAACGCATCACTCTTGGATTAGAATCAGTAACATATAATAATACAGAATAACTGAGATGAGAGAAAGCTAAAAAAGTCCGGGAAACCAGAATTCATAAACCTGTTGTAGAACTGAAGGCGAATGTCTGCCATATACGTCCTGTACATCGCCTCTCAGAAGCCTGTGCATAGCTTACCTTTGTTTTAAAAAGCAGTTTGGACTTTTTTGAGCGTGTCCAGCCTTAGAGAAAAAAAACCCAAGTCATGCATTTTACAGTTAAACCTTCAAACTGGGCATAATCCCAGGCATAAGTGGTAGATTTCTATTCAAGTACAGGCCCAATCATAAAAACTGTGTCTGAAAACTGAGGCTGTACCATGCGCTAGTCAGCTCCTTTTGCAGCAGTCTGTACTCCCACATATTTCCTTGATCATGGAGGAAAGGTATGAAAGTATACATCGGAAAATTGGATTCTTAAAAATATTCAGCTCCAGCACTGTTGCCTTCCTGCAGAGCAAAAGGGACAAAGCCACTTTTCCCTCAGGAAGGGAAAGCATGAGGCACATCACGTCTAGAGATGACTTCCCAGGAATTCCTTTTGGTATATTTTCTTTTATTAAATGATTCGATAAGATCATTGTACAATCAACCTTTATTTTCTGGGACTGGAAATTCTTTCTCTCTATCTCCATTTGCAGTTCCAATGCATCTCAAGGGTTTCCAAATCATGAGATTGTGCTGCATGTAATTCAAATCACCCACAGTCATGTTTTTTTACGACTAAGAAATTCAACAGCTTGTCTCACTTATGCTGAGATTACCACACTCAGCTCCCAGCAGAGAGCCAGTTCCGAAACTAGAAGTTTCGCCTTCTTACAATCGAGATCTTACAGTTCTTTTATGCCATTTTGAGAACAGGGGTATAAGAACTCACAAAAATATACGTGAAAAAGACAAACTCAGAAATGCAGCACATACAGTGATACCTCTAAGGCATTTTTCCATCTACTCCATACTATATTAAGAGTGTGTACCAAGGGGATGCAGAAGCTCAAGGGAATGACCTTTAAGAATGAGAGCAGGAGTTTAGAAGACAGATTCCATTCCTGACTTGGCCACCAGTTCCTTTGGGACAAATCATTTAATGTTATGAGGTTTTGAAAACTGTTATACTTGTACTCCCTAAGAAGCATGACTGACCTGAAAGTGAAGAGTAAACATAAATTATATGATAACCAGCAGCTGTACATTTGGTGTGGCCTGATTTTAGAAAACAATGGTTTTCTGCAATCTCTTTTTGCCCAAGTATATTGAGAGATTATAGAAAATGTGTGCCACTAAGGGATGTGCAACAGTTTATAAAGACAAGACAACCATGCAGTCCTATACAACTGGTGCTACAATGATATCGACTGAAATACAGGTCAGCACAACTGAAAAGGAGGTGACTTTGAGCTTTCCTATTTAAAGGTGCTCTTTAGATCAACTTCATGTTACCCAAAAGACCACCAGAATAGTCAGGAATGGTAGTACGGCACACAGATTTCCTAGTCAGATCCTTAATCTGCTGCACTTCAGGCTACGCCAAAAGTGAGGAAGAGGAGCATGGTGGCAGGGGCTCTGAAACACCCAAAGTTCGTGTACCAACAGCATCCTCTTATGGTTAAGAAGGACTTGCACAGATGCTGTAACACAAAGTAGAGAACCAGAAAATTATAGCACAAACTGTTCTGCATGTGGCTTATCTATGCCCTTTCCAACTATTTTTCACAATTATTTAGTCTCTCTTCGATGATAAGGAAACATAAACAGAAGCCAGCAGTTGCCTTCTTTTGAAACAGCTACCACAATGATACTTCAATAGTTTTTACGGTAGCAAAGTTACAGATTTTTCCTTTCATTTTAGCTCTATCAGGTGGTATTAGTCAGTAAATGCGGAGGCCCAGAACAAAGCACCCATACTGCACTGAATACCTCCCCTTGCCTTTCCTATCTTCATTTATTTTAGCCTACCTCTGCTGATCTTACGTGCACTGTTTGCAGAGAAAACAGGCAATGGGATCTTGGAAGCAGAATGCCTAGGCCACAGAAATTTCATAATCTGATCAAAAAAGGGAAACTGGCAATGTAGTCACAACTCTCTCCACCTGCCTAATGCATAGCATAAAAAACAGGCTGGGGGACAGGACGCTGCATTAGGGGATCTGTTATTGTAGGAATCAAAGGTTGTGGCTAAAATTGTCCAGAAAGCACAAGTCTAAACTGTAAACTGGTCAAGTAAGAGGGGCTAATAAACCTTTTCTGCTGGCTGTGAAGTGGAGACAAGTAGTTATTGGCTAGGTGCTCTGCACAGCTGTAAAGTGTGAGGGACTTGGAAGGCATTGTGACTTAGACACTAAGGGATTGAATGTGACTGCATAGTAGTGAATAACTTGTTTGTCGTTCATGTGAATAAAATGTGGAAGTAGATCGATGCTTTTCTCCATAATATGGGTTCTCTACTAAGCACAGTAAATCTCCGTCTTACTACAATAGTGTGAGATCATTCATGCCATTAGTTTCAATGAGACTGACTCTATACTGCATGCAGTTTGCTGTTCTCTTTCCTCAATATAACAAAGCCTGAGAGTGCCAGCTGCCTCTTGAGTCTTAAAAAGAAAGAAAGAGAGAGAGACTTTTATTTACCATGATTTTGATTGGTTAATTTCACTCTATTATTTTGTTGCTTCCTCCCATATGAAAAAATGCATTGTCGTTCAAACTAACACACACAAGAAAGGCCGTTCAGTTAGCATGCAAAACATAAATTACCAGCTTGTAATGACACTTTGAACATGTAGCATAGTAATGCCAACAGCCTCATTTTTTACTCCAAATATCACAGATTTTTTCCTTTTGCAGCTGGGGCTATAATCGCAATCCCATCTGCCGAGTTTTAGTTGATCCGCACATGCACACAGCAATTGGGTTTTATGAGTGTAGTATTATAATTATTGTAGTACACAGTTGGCACACGAATGAAAGCCACAGTTCCGCCATCTAGAGATAGGACTAAGTTATAAAGATAACTATAACAGAGGAATTTTCAAACCATTTTAATGACCTTCTGGGTTTAGTGCTATATAATTTTAATATATCCATGCTGTTGGCACTCCTATGGAAAAAGCTGCTTCGGTACACTTGCCATGGACCCTCTTCCCCTCCTCCACTGCTATAGCTGGCACTGCAGCGTGTCCATTAAAATGTAGCTGCGTGCTCGAACTTGGCAAATAAGGTGCCAAGTTAGGATCTATTTTATTGAGAAATCAGAGCAGGGGGATGGCAGTTGAGCTGGCAGTAAAAGCAAAGACGAGAAAGATTACAGGGCCCACATTTGAAGGCCCCGTAAGTGCATCACCACAGATCTGGTCCCAGAAGATAGACGGAAAACGTTCAAATAAAAGTCATCCAGATTCAGAGGGCACATTCAAACGCATTGGTCCATACACTTGCTGAATTTCAGGTGCTTTCAAAAAATGTTTTTTGAGACACTGCTCAGTAACACGCACTGAACGTTGTCTGTAGTCTGACTGCGTGCATGTTTAGTTTTAAAATAGCAGGGGGTGAGACAAATGTACAGAAAGACCAGAAAGTTTTACTTTGTGAAAACAGTGTGTTGCATCTCCGCACCAGGGCTCACTAGTTAAACTTCGACAAGTCAAAATCTCTCAATACCACAGGTTACTCAGCTGTAAAACAAAGCTAAGTGTATACAGCTACCTAGGATGCAGAGACGAAGTGGTTAATGTGCAGAAAACACACTGTTTATATTATGCATGCTATGCATTTATATCGTTTCTGATCTCTCCTAAGGACTTCAGCAACACCGAGGAATTAACATGGGGACCTGGCAGTAGTCTGACTGCCCAAAGTGCTTGGGAGTGAGCAACAACAATCCATCTGTTCAATTACCAGCAAAACAAAGCCAGCATTACATAAGACTACAGTAATATATAGGCTTATTAGGAACCCGGTTCCAGAGGTTGTTACATGCAACATTACAGTGCTATATAAATGCATATTAATAACAGCGTACAGTTTAGCAGCTTGGCACATGTGTTAGTTTTGAGAATGTGTATATTTTTCCAATAAATGGTCATGGCAGCTTTCTCAAAATTGATACAGCCTTCTTAGTATGAAAAAAAAAATGAAAAATCAGCTGTTAAAAAAAATCTAGATACACATTTGCATAGTATACTGGAAAAGCATCTCTTGGGTAAATAACTCATGTTTTTTGACATTAGTATGCGTTCCAAAGTATGTATTTACCTGATGGACCATAACAGCCCTGAAGGAGCCACTCTAGTCTACTGGGTAATATCTGATGGATTTTTTTTTTTTTTTTACAACTAGTATGCATGCCACTAAACATCCTAAATCATATAAATAGCGTACCTTTAAAAAAGCCAAAATAAAAATTCAGACAATCCAAAACACACAATGATCTGGACCACAATGCATGGGCAGGCTAAATAGTTTAGGGTTTGTAAAATAAAAGCAGGGACAGATAGATATTTTAAACTCAGTTCCACTGTAACATGAGCTGGCATTTTGAAAAAAAAAAAAAAAAAAAAGAGCTGAATTCTATACTGGTGCCAGAGACTCAGCTACCAAAAATATTTCACAGGGTTTTGCAGTAACCTCATGGTAACTACTCACTCAATCCATTGGAAAGAGCAGAACTCAAAAGCAGTTTCAGAGCACTTCACTGCTGTGATCGCCAGGTTCTGTATAGCGCTGGTCTGGTGTCAAACAGGCCGACAGCTTTCATAGCCCTATGCCATGCTGAAGAGGTAAGGTGTCTGAGGTGATTTCACCTCGATGCATAGTTGTAGCACAAAACTTGTCATATTTGTAAATCCTTCTCGTACAAGGACAAATGTCACCTTTGTCAAGTGACCCAGTGAGGCAGGGAAGGAAGAGGCCCTTGTAAAACAGCTGTGCCTTCCTCTCTGTAGGCAGGGTTTAAAGGGAAGGGGACAACCATTATCATTCTTTACAACATTTATATTTACCACGGAAAGAGTTCCTGGTTAAAAAAGTACCTTACAAGGGTGTAACCATTTCCTTTAATAATTGACTTGTATGTTTGCGCTTTATATGTTTTTTGTACAGTTATCTATCAAAATGGTTTGCTAAATAGAATCAGTGGGCTCTATCCTTTTTAAAAGTGAAATAAAATTACTGAAGAATATTTTTGGTGTTAAGGATTTGGTAGAAAGCCCCATGGGAAGCATGCCCTTCCACCCTTCAGGCAGCTATTTGTATCATATGCCCCCATGACTTTCAGGTAAACATACCATAGTCATCGCTGCCATTAGCATCTCAAACTGTAGGGTGAAGTATTCTCCATAGCTGCATACAATGTACTGCTATGTATGAAATTCATGATCCTATCTATGCCAACCTATGGTCTGTGCTCCATTTAAGTTCCACTTAAATCCCAGTTGAGAACCCAGAAAAGGCTTTATGCCTTCTGTAAGATCTACGGAAGGTGTGAACATTATCCAAGGAATACAAATATACCACAGATTCAAACCTTTTACCATATCCCTAATGTCCAGAAACCTAAATGGGAGTTATTGTACATATCACAACCATCAGTGAATGGGAATGACGTTAACAGTGACAGGCTTTTTCTAACTTGTTTTCCTTAGGTAATGAGGACACTTTGCTACTGTATTACTAAAATGCCATTGTGGCTGTGTAACACTTCCAGTTAAACGCAACTGCAGACCACCAGCCACAAGAGATGCTTAACAGCACATCTACACAGCTCTCTTCCCCAGGCTTCCCAGGCCTGAAAAGTAGAGAAGTATTTGACACTCAGCCTGAACAGCCAGCCAGCAATCTCTGTGCTTCAATTCACGCTGCAGAACATACCTTTGTACAGGTTTACAGGCCTAAGCTCAGTTAACTAGTACTCATTTAATAAAATCTCTCTGCAAGTCTCTAACAGTCCTCTTCTTGAATTTCATCATCATTTTCATTTTCGCCACCACATATCAAGACCAGACATTAGTTCTAAGCTTCTGTGTTTTTCAGAAATTACTGGGTGCCAAATACACATATATACCAACTTTCAGGGGCTAAATGGGAGCTAAAAACCTCTTAAATTCTGACAAAAAATCATCACTTGTGCATCCTCTCTAACCTTTGGTGTAACTAAAGGTGGCTGTGGCCATGCTTTTTAGTAAACAAAGCACAGGCTGAGACCTGCTGTTATGTTCACTCATAACCCAAAAGACTGCTACAAGAGCATACATGACACTTAGCCCTGGATGCAGTGAGTTTTGAAGGAGGTTGTCAAGTAAAATTGCCTACACTGGCTGCTTGAGCTGCTGGAACTGTCAATAGTGAAGTCAAGACCTGGCACATCGTATCATACATCTTTACAAGAAATTCATTAATCTGAGGGAAAAGGGGACATATATGAGAGACTCATCTTACGGGGAAAAAAGCTTTCAAAGTTTTGAAGAACCAGACAAGCAACTCAACTCACTAAGTTACATTTCTTTTAAAATAAACTGATTGGCAATCAAATAAGTTGTGTGAAATTTATCAGCAAGAAATGTAACTGCTGTGTTATTTGTGTTTTATTATCTTGCAAGACAAATTTTCACTGCTCAAAACTGGAGTAAATCATTTCTGGTGTGGCCTTATTAGCTGTCGCTGACTTTTGATCTTCTAGATTGCGAACTCCTGAGTAAGAGTTATGCTGTTTAGACTATTCAGAAAGTGTCTACCTGCAAAGAGCAATAAAATATCTGGAATCATCATTTTTAGACTGAGAATTGGGAAACTTAAAGGACAAATGATTATTCATAAAACAATTATGAACTTAGGGATACCTGAACAGTGCTACTTCTGTAGCATATGTTATGTAATCTCTGCATTTGTCACCATATATGCACGTAAATCATATCCCTGTTCCCCCTGTTGGATGTAAATATGTTTTTTTTTTTTTTTT
>VXAA01001579.1:339058-368034 GCA_013399115.1 Anseranas semipalmata
TTTTTTTTTTTTTTATATTTACACATCACGAGCTCTTTTTCTTTTTTAAAACAGCTGAAGATGAAGCTTCTTCAATCTTTTGAATTGGGAGTGTTTCCTTGAAATAGATAGCACAATTGGCCACATTTTTCACAAGCTAGCCTCAAAGTATTGAAGCCTGGGTTTTTTGTTGTTGTTGTCATCAATTTGTGGGTTTTTCTTTTTTCTTTTTCTTTTTCAATTAAGCCAGGGAAAGAAGACTACACCTTAGAAAAAAATTGCTTCCGTTTTTTTTTTTCCAACATATTCATGGAAAATTTCATCGGAACAAAAAGCATGAATAACAGATACATAGCTGCAGTAAAATATTGGCTATGTAGATCTAATTCCCCTGGGTGCCCAAAGAACAGCATGAATAAACTTCAGCTACTGTAACACAGAGTAGAAAAATGAATTTGAATGTAAGGCCCCTTTATGACTGGAAACTATTACCTACAGGTTTCATTTAAATAGGCCCCTAAAGGCAAGCAAGAGGCTGTTTCCATATGTTTGGGCTTCACTGGACAGCAGCTAGCCGGACTGACCAGTTAGTGCAGCCTGCCACTTATAACAGAGTGCTTCCTCCTGGACACCAGGCAGAAAGGACATTCGCCAGCTTGCCAGTGGCCTGTGTCGGGCTTCTGAAGTTGCAGCAGATTTTGCTAATCACCCCTGCTCTCTCCAAAAGGCATTTGTAAGCAGACACACTGTCCAGGTTTCTATGTTGCTTTGAAAATAAATAAAAAAGTGACCTTTAGCGTAAGAGAGCCCATGTGCAAATCTGTGTTACTGAACCCTACGGCTGCAGCCCTGTAAAACAAATGCTAGCCAGACAGCAGGGAAATGATAAATCCCATCGGTTTTAGTCACACTGGTGTACTAGTGAGACAGAAGTAAGGACTGTTGTTGGACTGGATGATCTCAGAGGTCTTTTCCAACCTAAATGAATCTATGATTCTATGACAAGAGCTGACATCTGTTTATAATTGCAATCAGGACTTGTTTCTGTAGATTGCATTTCAACACCAGACTTACTAAACTGAAACATCTCTTTTGACAATTAGTACTTTTAGATCAGTAGGATTTTTTGGATGGATGCTAGATTTGGTTGGGTTTAGACCACAGTACTCAATTCATCTGGTTTCCTCCTTCCAAGAATGTTTCAAAATTCAAAGATCCCCATAACTAAGAAGTGATAATCTTCCCAGGCTAAGAGCCCATATCTTGTTGTCAGCAAAAACTGTTTCACTCTCTGAAGCTCCACATGATCGTAACTAGTCTGAGCAGCTTGATGCCATACAATTTTCATCCTGATAAAGACATTTCCAAAGGTAGCATGCTGAGGGCGGGATAGCAGTACAAATGTTTCTGCTTTTAAAGCAAAGCTACCAGCTGGTCCACTTCAATTCAATTTTGCAAGCAGGTTAGCTCAAGACAGTGTCAGCAAAATGTTCTGCAACATCATCACAGGCTTTCAGTCCTGTTTTCTTAATAAAGGATATTGCCGTTGTTCACTCTGAATTCAGAAAAAATTGCCATCAGCTTTTATTTGTGTCATATTACTATTATTTGTTGATCTACTTATCATTTAGATCACTTTTTCATCTTCTCAAATTCTCCATGTTAATAAAGGAACTGCCGGGTGCAAGAAAATCTTATGGCTACAACACAAAACTGGGGGTCAGGTAGGAAAGGTAGGAAAGGTAGGCAGTCAGGTAGGAAATCAGAGATTTCCTGCATCATCTTCCATAATTCACATAAGCTTCCCCCTACAGAACTTTTGTGAGAATTCATTAACATTTGAAAAAGTCTTTAGTCCTAAGTAGGAAGCTGCTTATAAAACAGTTGACATTCATTTTTTTAAAATGTTATGGTACATGACATGCATTGTTCTCTCAGACTGGAGCACTGCAACGTCTCAGATTCTATTTTAATGACAACTCCTATGTCAATTCAAGTTGTTGCCTGTTTTAATTCCTAGTTCAGACTAACTCAGCTACAGATGGAAGAATGAACCAAAGGAACAATTTGGGATTTTAAATTAATATTATAAGAAAGTTAAATTAAACAACATGTATGTGATGTTTATCCAGAGAAAAGGTAAGGACCACTCAAGAACACTCCATGCTAGTGGTGTCTGAAATAGGCTGGCTATTTCCGACTATTTTTTTTACCTAAAAATTACTCCAAACAAGTCTCTTCCTCCAAAAATTGAAAGTAAATTGAAAAGCATACAAATTCATGGAGATCTCTACTAGTTAAGATAGTCAAATGAATACCTTTTCATGTGGAAGGAGTATTATTCATTGTAGTGAGTACTTGCAATAACAAGCTGACTGCTGTCCACCTGGTACCAAGGAAGGATTCTCAGCACTTACCTAGCGCTTTGCTCTTTGCACATCTTTGTGCCATAGCAAATATAAGAGAGAAAAGACAAAAAAAGCAGCAGTTTTCCTCTGTGATTTCCCTTCACCATACTTCCTGTCTGTCATTAATAGTCTCCATTGTTTATCTTAACCTACTCTAATATGTGAACTCATCTGAAAGACGGGTATGGAAGAAAGCAGCAATTTACGTGTAACTCAACCAGCTGCCTGCAGCGACATCACATAACTACATTTCATAGAACGATCTGGTTTTACAGGAGAGGAGAGGGGGAGAGAGGGAGAGAGCAAGTGAGCAATCGTGTGCTAAGGTAACACTCTCTCCCCTCCTTGTAAGTCTCAAAATGTTCTTGCTGTCTCAATGCATAGATTTGAATCTTGTGCACTTCTTCATTTTAGGCTACACCTACCCTCAAAGAGATGTAAATCTAACAGAGTTACTGATAGAATCCGTTTACACAGCAGAATTGTTTCTGCGAGGCACATTTATAGTTTATATATAAGAGCAGGGATGCTGTTTGCAAGACACGTTTCTTAAGGAGCAACAAATAAGTATATTTAGTATAGTTTGCAAGAGCAATTGTCAGATATTATATCATTAAGAAATAAGAGATTTGCATGGACAATAGATCCTTTAATCTCTAAGCTGATGTCAAGATCTTGGTAGCTGGTGTAGATATTCAATGAGTTATGTAAAGCAAGTTTGAGGGTCTAAGCCAGTTCCCATTGGCAACAATCCATACTAACAGTGAGAGCGGCTTTCGGTATCAACCCGAGCAAAAAGACCAAGGTGATAACGACTGCCGGTTCTCCTGCTCACAGCACTCTCAACAACACTGGGAAGTGCAAAAACTAATACCTATACCAGCAAGCAAAGGGCATGGGACATACACAGTGTTCATTTCATCATTTTTAGTTACAAAATGAATATTTATTTAGCACCTTGTATCAGAATTATGTTAGACCATCTTAATTATCCTTTTACTTTACATTTCATTTGATTTTTTGGCTGCAGGGCTAAAGAAGGAGGCAAGATCTAGATCCCTGCTCTAGAGAACTTGGAAGTATAGCGTAGGTAGGAAAGGAATATAGGAAGGGAAAGCTAAAAAAGCAGTGCGATATTTGACATGGCAGGTTAGTCCCACAGGTTTAGGCATTTGTTTTAGCTTCTATGTGAACACTTCAGTACAAGAAACACTAAAGTTCACAATTACACTAGTCCTTTTAGTAAGTAGCCTGGCCAAGTGCAGGTGTGTGTATTATTACTAGAGGAAACTGGAGTAGGAAACAGAGATGAACAGGGTTATTTAGGGTAAACAGCAGGAAGAACCTACTGAACGACTCGCCAAATGATAATGAATTCATTACAGCACATCAGCCATAGTACAGGCACTAGAAGTCTACTGGTACAGTCAGAAAAAAATAGACAGCAGACACTAGGAAAGAAACAACATTCTCTGCTAAACAGTCTCCCAGGAAAACAGTCCACGGTGTGTCCATAGGTCGAATACCACACTTTTGTTTTTCCCATCTTATAAAATGTAGAATGGAAAAGTTAAAATCATGATCATGGGTGTGGAACAGCTTTGACACAATGAGTAACATAATAGTCTAGGAGTCCTCAAGCCTGGAAAACAGGTAATTTTGAGGGACAGGTGGTTAAGATCTCTAAAATCATGACCAGCATGGAAGAGACAAAGGGGAAATGATGGCTCCCTGCAGTTACCAATACAAGAAGTAGGAACAAGAAATGAAACTTGCAGGTGGCAAGTTTAAGGTGAACAAAAGCAGATATTTCTTCATAAAGTGTGTTTAAGCTGGGGAACTCCTTACCATAGGACATTACTGAAGCTAAGGGTTTGCATGTGTGCAAAAAAAATGAGTGGAAACATTTGTGAAAGAAAAATTCAAATACTTCTTGTTCCTCTGGCTCAGGACAGTGCTCTGAAATAGTCACTGTTACACTTACCAGGTTCTTTTTCTCTTCCCTAAGCATCCACTGCTGGATTTGGTATACTTTGCTAGATGCACCTCTGTTCCAACTCTGCACATCCATTTGTATGTCAAAGAAGTCCAAAATTTAGACATTTGAATTTCAACACTTCAAATATATGTTCCAGCATTTGAATAGATTAAAACCACAGCCTGGTCTTCCTTAACTCCTGTAAGTTTCAAATAATGCATCAAGGAGATGCACCGAAAATAATAACAACAACGTTATCATCATCTAGGATTTATTACGGGAATGTGTCTTTAATTAAAAAGAAGTTGAACTTTTACGGCACATTGATATAGTTAATGGGGCTTCATGAAATGTTGTTTTTTTGGTATGGTTGATGACCCAATAAATAAATAAAATCAGTTTCCTTCAAAGAAAACTTTTTTTTTTTTTCCTGGTAAAACAAAGACCAAAATATTTGTGTTTCAAATGTCACATTCCACAAAAGATATTATTTTCAATCCATTGTAAGAAAAGCAGAGCAAATGAAGTGCTTGACTGGCAAAGCTACCTAACAACAGAACTGCTCAGTGCCTTCACCAGTTCTGTGATGAAAACACTCACTCGGGTCTGACGAAATCCACTTCCAAGTCTCTCCTTAACCAATCAGATCTGAAACTTTGGGGATCTGCATCCCAGCCAAATGTCTTCATTTCCCATATTTTCCCATTGCAACTCTACTAGCAGCAACCACAGTGGCTCTTCTATGTCTGTCCTGCAGCAAACCCCAGTCCCAAGTAAATGTTTGCTGATTGCCCTTTTAAGCTTCAGAACAATGATGATTCCACTTGGCACAACAGTTTAGGAACTGCTGCTCTCAAGCACTCTGGAAGTGAGGATGATGGACAGTGAGAAGGAAAAATTCTACTTCTTCCTTTTGATACTGATCTACTTTAAATGCTTAGGTTTGGGGACAAAAGTTAGAATTTGCAGCTCCTTAAAGAGCATCATAGTAAAAAAGACATATTTCTTCTTGAAAAAGCAAACAAACAAACAAAACAAAACAAACAAACAAACGTTTCCCTCATAATTGATTATTTACAATGAAACAGACTTGGGAGGAAGGAGTGTGTCTCAACCCCAAAAACCCCCTTTTTGGTGGTCATTTAAGCTGCTGAAGATCAAACTCACTTCCCTCTCCCTGCTCAGTTCTGGAGCTTTGACGTATGACCTCCCATTTGCCAAAAATATTTCCTAAGCACTACACATTAGTATTTGATTTCATTCATAAATGAATTTTTTGTTAGGCAAACGGATCGCTGAATCTCTTCTACTATGGTAGAGATAAAAATTGTTGACTCAAGCTTTGTACATCCTCTTACAATGAACCTCAGTGTTAATCAGACCAGGAAGCTCCACGTGCATTCTGGATTATTGCAATTCCAGTTCAGCAGCTTCACATCATTTCTCAGACTCAAACAACAAAATTCATTATGCAGCTCCATTCATACAACCCTGCTGTGTTTCATACTGGTCAATACTTTGGGACCTGGTGAAAAGATACCGATTAAAACTGGCCGGATCTGTGTGAGCAGTTTCTATGCTTGACAATAAAGCAAATGCAATTGCCAAAGAAGTCCTTTCAGACACTTCTGTCCCTGCCCCACCTACAGATAATAAGATCCTGTGAGGACTGGTAACAATTAGTTTAATAGGAAGCAGGAGGAACAATCGCTATCGCTCCACCTCCTTAACTACTACATTACAATGTGGTTCTCAGTATCTGGAGTACTTCACAGATATCTTGTTTATTTATTTGTTTAAGTCATGATTAAAGCAAAGCATTCTATAAAACAACAGTGGGTGAGAGGAGGCAGCCTGTTCTCTCTTCCTCAAAATACGGATAACCCCAGACTAACTGAATATCCTCAGTCAATGCACAGCACTGACATTCACAGAAATTCATTCCAAGGCTCCATTTTCTATTCCCCTCTCTTTGGACATAAGCTCTGGTAGGGGAAGATCAATATATTGCTAGCAAATCCTGAAGCATGGACCTTAAGTGTAGTGAGACCCGATTTCTCTGGTAGTCACTGAAACATGCACACAAGCTGGGGAAAGACCAGTACCACTAATAGGTAATGAAATGAGCATAATCAGCGTGTTCTCGAGAAGATGACCCATAGATACGCACACGAGGACGCAGCCACTGTTGCACGCAGCACCCCTTCCCTGACAGTTCCACCGGGCTCTGCCTGGAAGCAGATCCCAGCCCTGGTTACGGAGGCGGGAGCCTGCCACAGTGCTAGAGGCTGCAAGACTGCGAAGAATTTAAATAGACTGGATCTTACTCGAAGCTTTTCTTCCCGCAGGCTGTATACAAGCCTTTATCTCAGTTCCCACCACACCTCTGCCTGGGAATGGTTAGCTTTCCCTCAGGGTCATTTGATACGGAGTCCCTGCTTTATATGTACAAACACCCACACCTTCATTACACTTGAGCTTTATTTTCCTCCCAGGCTTGCAGTTCTTTCTGTCCTAGTGCTAAGGACAGGGCAGAAGGTACTTCAGTATGCCTACACGATTCAGACCAGGAGCAATGCAAAATGCAGCCGCTAGCAGAGGTGTGAACGGAGCAGTTGGATAAGCTGGAAGATACACAGCCTGGTAGCACTCTAACTCATCCCTACACATGAACCTGCTCTTGGGCCATACACACCTTGTTAAACAGAGACACCACAGCCTGGCTGGGGAAGTCCTTGCCTGACACAGCTCATTAGCTGCCACCAACCAACCTTCTCCTGAACTTTCCAAGCCTGCTAGCCAACGCGGTATTTAGTCTTTTAATCAACATAGCCAAAGGTCTTCCAGACAATGACAGATACAATGGTCATGCATTCCCAGAAGATCAGCAGCAGTCAGATTTCCTTCCATGCTAAATCAGGTCAAACTAGCCAAGGTCAAGAACACAGGACACAAGGAAATTTTCAATACTGCTGGAAATCCTTGCTGCAAACTTCAAAGTGCTGTCAGATTAAACACAGAATAGAATGATCTACAGCAAGATTGCCCACAAAAAGCACACGGTCAGTGACAGACAAATGACCACTTGCATGTAAGCCAAAGAGAACATGAATCACAGCACAAGCTAGATGCTGTCTTTCAGTCACCTCCAGCAACTCAAATACAGAAGACACGAATTGTGGTCACCCAAGAACAAATTTTCTTCCTGACAAGTCAGGCAGTTCTACTCAGAGAGGGTTTTTTAATGCATAGAGGAGGAAAAGGTGAATTAACAAGCACGTTAAGAGGTGTCCCATGCAGTCTGTCAAAGTTCAGTTGCTGGGACACGGCAACAGAGGGAAAGGTCATCACACGTATGACAGTTATGCAGCGCTTCAGGACTTTAAATAGAAAAGAGTTTATGTAACCAGTGCCCAAGTGCTTCCTCATGACAGTCTCTCACAGCCAAACCATCATGGTGCAGCTTGGAAATGCTGCCCGCTATGTTTAAGGGGTGCTTTTATTCAGATTGCAATTATATTGACAGGCAAGGGATAAGGTATAGCCTTTGACAGAATTTTTATGTTTTATAACAGAAGACGTAATCACCAACTTTATTTTCACGCTATGCTTTATATTATAGCAATACCATAATTCAGAGAAATTTTTATTTTACTAGCCAAAACAGCAATTGGGATTTTCCACTGATTTTCCAATCCACCATTTAGAATACAGAATAGTTGGATTTTAAAAGATTGAAATCTACCAAAAAAAAAAAAAAAAGTGAAAGCACTCATTCATTCATTTCATACAATTGTATAAAAGAATCCGTTGTATTTTACAGGGAATTCTGTTTTTGCTGGTTAGAAATCAAGCTCTTCTCCCCACAAAGCTAACGTGCAGATGCCTAAAAAAACATCTACTACGTTCAGATGAGAAGTGCATATCTCCATAGCCTAAGTGTTCAAAAATTATCTTCATGCGGTATGTTCAGAATTTTCATTAGGAAGTACCTTATCGCTATAAAAACAAGAGATTAAATAATTGAGAAATTTACCCTAGAACCAAAGCAAACCAGTGAGTTTACACACCTACTTGAACTGAACTAATATATTTCATGAACTAGAACAATCCTTCACTCACCATTAAAGACTTTGTTGCTACACAAATGAATAACCAGAGAGGCCTTTCCCCGAATAATGGTTTCGGAGCTCGTTTCTCAGAGGTATTCCCACTGCTCCAGTAAAATCAAGAATGCACACCTGACGTGTTCTACTCAGATCTCTACTAACACAGTGTGTGCATTTGAGCTTGGTGGCTTTCAGAATCACGACTAGTACGTGCAACCACTGCAATCCTAGCTGCAAACCATATTATTCTTTCTGTAGTCTTTGTAGAGAATAATCCATCAATACCACTAAAGACATCGCCCGACAGCAAGTGAACATGTGAAACTGTTGGCCAAAACTGATATCCCTGTTTAAGATGCACCAAAAATAACCAGAAAGCTGCTCTAAGCAACTGGCCAAAGGTTGCCCATATACAGCATAATCTCAGGTTGCCTGAAATTATCATTGCTGGCTTTGCATCCCACATCACCGTGCTCATTCTGTGAGGGCAGGTCTGTAAGAACGGGGACCATGAAAATGATCCATCACCAGATCTTCAGCCCTGCCACATCTTCTCGTGGAATCCACAGAGCTTAGCAACAGACCTTGAGTTTATTTTAGGATGGGGATATATTCAGTATATTTTTGTTAAATCTGTAATCAAAAAAAGGATGGGATCATTACGATATTATGGTATAACAGAGATTCAGGAGAACGATTCCTGAAGCACTAAATGCAGTGATCACTTTGGGCAAGACATCTAAAGAGCATTTTCCTGATAAAATACAACTCCAAGCTCTGCATGAGCATATTCAGCTCTCCAGTGAATTCCCAATCTTAAAAAGTTCTTTAGGAATGAAAAACGCATGCATTTCACTGGAAGTAAAAGAGGTATAACAGACTTGAGCATAAAAACGTAACAACTCAGACAATGATATCACTGTATTTATGGATGTTATGTTTTTCTCAAGAATGGCTGAGGTAATCACTCCAAATCAGTTAAGGTAAGCCATTTCATCCTTTTTAAGAGCTGCTGCACAGTCTGGGGCGGGGGATAGGAAGGAGAGGGAGGAGAGGACACAGACACAAGTTTACCAATTTCAAGGGTCATCAAGAAATCAAAGCTCAGTCCACAGCAGCATACATAAAAAATCTCTGCCTTTATACAGGAGAAAGAGAGTAATCGGTAACTACTGCCTATAAAAAAAAGTTTGGCAAACTCAAGAACTGTCTTCACAGTATTCTTTGCATACCTTACATTTGTTGAATGCTTTCCAAAACTAAAGCTTTCCCATGGGAAGGCAAAGAAACAATAGCAATTTCTTCTGAATGAAGCTCTCCTAAGCCAAAGAGTAAACATACAGTATGTGACCTGAAAGTTTGCTTTTAACTGTACAAGTGGCTAATTACATAACTAATCAAAATACCTTCAAAAGCAATTCCTAAGGGAAGTCTCCCCCCCCCCCCCAAAAAAAAAAAGCAGCCCAGCAAAGAGAGATGGTGATTGATAAATAGTTATACTGTATAAACTTGTATGCGTGCACACATTCAAGTTTAATGTTTGAAGATTCGTTGTTCTTCTGCACAGGAAACGTGTATTCTACCTGAGAATTTAGTGCAGGTTTAAAAGGCGGATCTGTATGGGATACAGCTCCTATTCCAAAAGGCAATACGAGCTGATGACGTGGCAGCCATGGAATGTGAATACCGCGTGTCCTAGGCATACTTCTCAGCATCAAACAGTAAAACAGTTTGAGTTTCAAGAGTGATTTTGAAAAGCGGACATGGTTGCAGCATTTAAATTCTCCATTAAAATTAGATAGATGGAGGAAAAATCTGTTTTTTTGTTGTTGTCGTTTTGTTTTTTTTTTACTGGAGAGACAAAAAAAAAAAAAAATCAACATTTAGAGAAAGGCCTTTGATCTCAGTGAAACGGCATATACTGACATCCCGTAGGTGTCTTCAGTAGCCTTGCAACACATGGAATTACCCTGGTTATACACTTTCTTTTATACCAGTTCTTAAAGAAAACTGAGAGCAGGTTTAGACCCTATGAAGCCTGGCTTTCTGTCTTTTTTAGGCAGCTGTACTACAGGCAGAAAGGAACTTAAATATTTTCTGCGTAGTCTGTATTAGTCACAATTTGCATGACAGCTTTTCATAACTGTGCCCAGTTCTGTGCAAAACCTGGTAGAGTTTGCACATTTAGGTGCTCAGGGTCTCAGCTGTGTTATACCACCATTCCTTCGTGTGGTGAAGGCAGGATTAGCTCAGGTGTTCCCTGACCCCTACTGGTGGGGTTGGCCCCTTGTTTTCTGTGTGCAGAAGAAAACAAGGGAAAAAGATACAATTTATGGCTTTAGGAACATTAAGAAGAAGCTCTACAGAATCTAAAAACCAGGTAGAAAATGCTTAGGTAGAAAAGCCTTCTCTGGAGGCTGTGGCAGGCTGAAGCTAAACAGGGGAGAAGCCAGGAAACTTCTGAAACCAGGATCTGCTTTCAAACCCTTTTAGCTCCTCCTGATCAGGGAGATCCAGCTGAGGTTTACTTACCAACTGCCAACACAGAAAAACTCTGGGTATTTTCGTTAGCCGTTTAGACGCCACAGCTCAAGGGACTTCATCGTGCTGCAGAAGAGGCGCTGGCACAAGCAGCGCGGTCACCAGCCGCTCGCCCCCGCGAGCAGGAGGCCACAGGAGCTCCTGCTCGGCCCTGGCCGCTCCTGCAGAGGCCCAGCCGCAGCGAGCCCTGGCGCTGCATCCTCACGCACTCCCAGGCCGAGGCAGGAGGCCAGGGACAACCCCAACACCTTCTGGCTTAAAACCACAGTGATCGCTTCTGGCCAGGGAGTCCAGTTATTTAAGGAATGCTGCAGGGAAGCGTGCCAAATAAATTGGTCCAATGATCCATCTGTTTCACAGTGTGGTATGGAAGGAGATCAGCATTCAGCTACATCCACTCGCTTCTCACCAGATCAACCTCTCCCCACTACGCACCTAGAAAAGATGGGCAGCTTTGGAGACAGCACCTCCTGAAGGTCGTTGTACAAGGGCAGTCCAGTAATTTCACATTACAACAGCTAAAACAAGCCTCAAGGCAAACTTTATCTATAGGGCTGACAGCAAACTGAAATTAACAGCTGAGAAAATTGTCTTTCTTATTTAGACAAATTTCCATGCAACTCCAAAGAACAAGTTCAAATAGAATCAGACAACGTTTTCATTATAATGAAAAGTCAACAGATTTTCCACCAAGCATTAAAAATAATAATAATAATCCTATTTTGGATCATTGCATCTCCAGAACAGCAAGCTGTACACTAGAGATTCAAGCATTAAATTAAATAAATCCATCTGTAGTTATTAATAAAGTCCATGTTTTTGTATGAGACAGCCATTTACTAATGAGTAAGTGCATTTAAAATAAAAACTAATGTATTTGCCTTAACAAATCTGCTTCAGTTTATTTCAGCAACTAGCTGATCATATCATATTTAGCTGGAAAATATACAGCTCTGAAAAAAATACAAGGAGAAACCTGGAGATGTACAGTATAATTATGAAGAGAGACTTGCCAGTACCTCCAACGTTACGTGCCAATATCAATATTCTTAATGAACTGCATTTTCCCCATATGCTTCCACATGTGGCCAAAAAAAACGTATTTGAACCAGTTTATGTCCCAGAAATCAGTCTCCTAGATTCATCCCCTCGCCCCCAACCCAAGCGGGTCTCTACTATATGCCTGTCTTTCTCTGTAAATCTCTGAACTCTAGACAAACCAGCAGACGTTGCACACTTTCTGACATCATTCTGACTTCTCATTTGTTGTCAACACAATTTTCAGTATTGAATGCCCAAACTGTAAAAGATCAGATTTTTCTGAAGTTCTCTTTCCCTATTAATGAAAGGGGTTGGTTGCAGCTTCTCCAGAGGTTCCTCTTTGCAAAATTCCACAAGGCATTTAGTTAATGTAGTTATCCATTTCCTAGTGCGTATAAAAGACTGTTCTCAGCCACGTTCTCTTCTGATGCTGAACTGGACATCATCTGTCTGCTAGGACAGAAACTTCTTCCCCTGCTGCGTACCACACTCTGAACCAAGAGCGAATCAACAACTGCATCTCAACGCCATAAATCAAATAAGGTGGACTGCTTGCAAGTGGAGAAGGACGTTAAGGAACAGACCAGGAAAATTCCCCTGTCTTTAATAGGCCTTGGTTTTCATCAGTTTTTGTTTCTACCATGGTGCTCAATTCACCCAAATTAAACAAGCCACTTAGCTTCAAAAGGAATCAAGAGTTTTGAATATATAACTCAAAAGATTTGCTTTGACAGTTACAACAGTGCTGTGTATGCGTGTGCACATTTCCCATTTTGGAGCCTATCCCCAAGAATGAGGAAGGCAGGAATAGTGAAAATGAAAACGAGGAACTATAAAAATGTACTGTCTGTACTACAACCTGGTACACCTCTGGCTTTCTCAAAGTAACCCACCGCATGTCCTTAGCCACAGCTCTGTATTATCTGCAGCCCCTTAACTGGCTTTTGGAAATTACTAGACAATTAAAAGTGTCCAATTCATTTTCCCTCTCCAGCCTCTGAACTTATTGACGTGAGATAAACAAACTTTATCAGAATCCATGTTGACCTTCCTCTCTTTTGAACTCAGAAACATTGATTAACTTGTAAGTTATGTAGCAGTGGGCCAACTTAAATAACACCCTTTTCGGTACTTTGTTTCCTGCTGACTGGCTATTTCAGCACCTGCAACTCCTTACAAATTAGCTCAGCTAAAGGTGAAAGAATTACAAGAGCTATAACTGGGCTTATTTCCCTCTTTTTCAGCTCATGGAAATGCAAAATCTCACCCAACTGGGAAGAAGAAGGCGATTCATTCTTTTCCAACTATCTCAGTGTAAGCTGTCAGGTGCTCTCTGACAATTGCCATTAGCAGCTAGCCAGACCAGCAGTGGCAAACTGAAGCAGGGCTAGCTACAAGAAGCCAGAAAGAAAGCAGGTTGCTTGAGTCATACTTCCCTAGACAGACCTTTAAGGGAACCCTAGGGTTCACATATGGAAGATACTCTAGTAGTGGAAAAAGGTATAAAATCACAGCCCTAACACACAAACAAGGCTTTGTTTGGGTAAGTTAATGAAGTCCATATATTGACTTAATTGTGCATTTTGTATTTTATAAATTGTATTGTATTGACATAATTGTACAAAAAAATAAAAGTATCCATTCATGTAATCAGCTTTTACTGCTGTGCAATCACATAGCCATCCACTACTTCACACACTGAAGTGTCACACTGATTACACTTTCATCAGACCTGTTTCCCCCAGTACACAGGTAACCCTGCTATTTTTTTTCTGCATGCTGAAGAGTCCTCAGAAAACTGTTTTAGTGGCAAGGTCCAACTACCACGCACCTTCTTCTATGAGGTGCATAGCGAAGGCCTGACCTGCTGGACCTGCCCAGTTGGCTCCAAATGATCAAAATCACAGAGTAATTTACCTGCTGCCCCAGATAAGGGCAGAAGGATTTCTTTCTGACCCCTGCAGTATGATCAAAAAATGCTTAGGATCTCCATTTCATATCCTACCCAGAGCCAGGAACCAGTACAGCAACAGCCACAGTCTGTAAGGAAACCTCAGATCCAACTATTTTACTGAATAGCTAGCATGGCTGTTCACAGCATCGCAGCTCCTTCAGCGACCTCCTGTTGAAATTGGGCCAGGTTGATACAAGTGCTCAGAGGTCCCCGGCACAAGCAGCTGCCAGTGTAAAATGCTTCAGAAGGTTTACATGCAAGTTATTGATTTGTAAGTATTACACTCAGGGCCACTGCAAACTGCGCTACCATTTCTCACAGTGCCCGGTGCTCTAAGTTTATTTTTAAAGAATTCCCCTTTCTTTTGCAGTTCAGCCATTTCTACCCTTTTGCTTTTCAGCCCTGAAGCCTAGTTTACAGAGTTCAAGAGATAATTTCTTGCTAAGAAATTAGGCTGGAATGAATAATGTTAATATTGTTTTTTAGGTATGGATAATACATTCCCTAAATATTTTCACCAAATTATTTCAAAATGCTATTTTGATATTCCCATTCCTCTAATGAGCAATGTCTCGTGTTCACAACTAAAAGATAAAACAGCACCACATGTACAGAAGCTTTTATAGTGCCGGCATCACAGCTAATAGGAATTAGTACAAACACATTCTTTTTTTTGTGACATTACATTTTTGGAGTTCAATGGCCCTTATTATATCTCATAGAAGATGTAGCTTCTCATGATTAACCATGTGCATGATATGAAGCAGAATCAAAAATAGGTCAGTTATCTACATCCAGTAAGTTCACTCCATCACTTTCATTACAGTAATTACAATTTCTTCTTCTTCTTTTTTTTTTTTTTTTTTTGGAGGGAGGTTGGGGAGGGTGATGGTGGTGATGATAATGTGACATGATGATAATGTCACAAAAGTTATTAGACCTTCTAAAGCATTGCAAATATTTTGGAATGCATGTGTCAAGCTAGGCACATCAGTGTCCTGTGCTTCCCATTTGCAAAATACCAAATTTCAGAAGCAGCTCTTCCATTGAACTCTTAAGTTTACCTATACCCACAGAACAGCACATTAGGTGACTAACACAGTAGCGCGACCAGTCAAGTCTTTTCCATTACCATTACTCACTTCATGAGTCTTCATGTCTTTCTTCATAATGGTCAGGTATTAGTTTATGAAACAAAGTTACCTATAAAACGTTATTAGTGTAATATAGGCACTGGGGGCAAAGAGAACAGCCATTAGCCTAGAAAACAGAAAAAAGACTAATTCTAGGC
Source organism: Anseranas semipalmata (assembly GCA_013399115.1). Classification (NCBI taxonomy): domain Eukaryota; kingdom Metazoa; phylum Chordata; class Aves; order Anseriformes; family Anseranatidae; genus Anseranas; species Anseranas semipalmata. The sequence continues at coordinate 354,360 of VXAA01001579.1, forward strand.
ATTGCTTGCTTGCAATGACAGACTTTACAACTTAATCTTTCTGTGTTTATTTCCCCAGCTACACGATGGGGAAAATAAAATTACATCTGCAGGGTCCTTTGAAGTATTTATTTACTATCAGACAGTATGCATACTTAAGTGTGAATACTAAGAATATATATTATGAAGCTACGAAAGAAGCGAGATAAAGAATATATTGGTGTATTTACCAGTGCTGCAATAGCACACAATGTCTTCAGGGCAGTAAGGTTCCCATTCTGTTTTGCTCTGCACAAATTAAAGGTATCATCTGCACGCTGAAGAGTTTTCCATCTGTGGCAAAAACTATAGCCCCTTAGTGCATTTTTCATTTACCAGATATACTTTTATAATCATACACTTTTCTATAACCATGTTTAGCTTTAAAGCAGAGTTTACAGTGGGCACAATTCCAGAATCCTTCCTCCTCCCAGAAGCACCTGGGAAGCTCAGCTACTCCACTCAACACCGCCCAGGTATGAGCTTTCACTTGGGTAGAAAGACAAAATTTACTCCCCACTGGCCAGCCCAACTAGTTGGTAGTCTCCTGGCACTCACGACTGGGCACGGGTGTATATAAAAGCCACTGAAGACACTAATGGATGTTCTACTTGTCAGACTGTACTGTAAAAGCCAAGAACAGATTTGGCATTAGGTCTAATCCCCACTCTTGACCTCTGTAAAAGGACAAGGATGTTTTGGAAGGGAAAAGCAATGAGCATCCTTCTCTTCCTATTAAATTTTGACTGAAGTCAAGTTCACAAAGTGATTTAAGTTCAGGTAAAACCTCAGTGGGATTTTTCTTTCTTGAGTTGGAACTATACTACTTGGCTCATCTGTGCTAATTCAAAACCTCATCACAGTCCTGCAATGTTGAAAAAAATCGCCTTCTACTAATAACATTATTGCAAGATTGTATGTAACATTATTGTATGCAAGAGAGTCCAATTTAATTAAAATCATAAAGAGCTGCTTCTAGAATCACAGACATACTAAGAGAAGGATGCTTATCTATTAGACAGAATGTATAGCCCAAACACAAAAGAGGCACAGACTATATCGTCAACACAAGCAGAAGAGTGGTGAGATATTTTGTTTGCACAAAGCTCTGAAACTTGGAGAGCCTGAGAAAGAACTTTATGCAGCAGCTATCACTCCGTCAAGTAACCTGCAAGTTGCGCATCTTTCTGGCTGTCACAGTGTTTGGTTTGCTGAAAGGCACCTGGTGTATTTGTAACCAGGTGAAAGTCACTTTAAATATTTGTTCTTGACTAGGTATTATTTTTGATATCACCATCTACACCAACGTGACTCACTCATTCATAAATTTTCTTTTCTTTGAGAAGGCAGGGGAGTTATTGCTGCATATATCAAGCATTCCAGTTTTATGAAGTAAAAGCTTCTTCACATCTTATTGCCACCCAGGTGTTCAGGCTGGTAACCATTCAAACTCAAAGGTATTCAGAACTATATAAGAAAGCAAACCTGTACATTTTTAATTGAAGAATGTAACCAAGAGCTGCTGCTGAGTGACACGAACCAAAAATAAAAATACAGATGACTAAGCACACACTTGCCAAACAACTTCTAAGACCAATTTAAGAATCAAACACACCACTGCCAAAGCTTTGAACTAGAGGAAGCAGATGCTTTTGCTGCTGTGACATGCATTTCCACCCAGCAGGTAGACGGGATGAAATCCGGTCTCATCAGGTCACTAACAAGGATTCAGGGCTAACAGCAGATTGGGCTAAGCCAGCAATAACAACACTTTTACATATGATTTCCTGATACATGGAAGTTAGATATTTCCGCTATTTCATCTTCTATTTTTCTTAGAACAAACTGCTGAAAACTAAATTGCAATGGAATGCAGGCATCTATTCTGATACACAATAGTTTATTGAAATAAACTTCACAGGAAACATTCTTTCTCTGTATGTATGTATGATTACCGACGAGTTAAGTGAACAGTGTATACACAGGCAAGAGCAAAGATACTTTGCTTAATAAAAGTAAAGGTGATGCAGATGGGATTAATTCCTGGTAAAATAGCAGTCTCTCCATAGGCCAGTTAGAAGAGTTATTGCTGTTAATAAAATGAATTTGTTTGGTTTATTATCATATATTTTCATGGAGACAAGCCTTTAGATGATTACCAAGCAGTTCCTCTGTCTTTACTTGACAAAAGTAAATGCCCTAGTAAGGCCTGTGAAACTCTGAGAATCAGGGCTGTGTGAATTAAAGCAAATTTTTTCTTTCTGCCACTATCAAATAGGCTTGCTATAGCAGGAGCAATAGAGAGGGAAGTTTGCTTGGGGAAAAAAAAAAAAAAAAAAAAGCTCTTTCCACAAGATATCTGTTTCATCGAGAAATTGTTCATGCTACACTCAGTTCCCATTTCTCCGTTTTTCTCCCCAGAGGTCCCTAATGTCAACTACAGCCTGCTTCTGGTCACTTTCCCAAGGGAAAGCTTTGTGGGGCATTAGTGGCTGGAAAGGCACAGATTGAGAACAGTGTGAAAATACATGGAGTATAAGGCTACAAGGACAGCAATAGTGTATTTTAAACTCCGGGTTCCCCAGGGTATTGCATCAGTAACTCAGCTGAGACACTGGACCAAGAGAAGAATTCTCACATTATCTAACTATTCGTTATAAAACATGAAATAGATGAAAGCAGAGAAGACATTTTGATTAAAGCTCCTCAGCAGTTAAACCTTAAAGGAAAAGCTCCTTGTGGGAGCTCACTGACCTCATGGATGTGTAGATAGGTCTCGAATGACTGAGCCAGGAGAGAAGGCAGGGAGAGCAGCACCAGTGCTAAAACAGTAACCGAAATACATACACAGCCGTCTTGAACATGCAAGTATGCACCTTATCTACATGAATGTAAAGCAACACATTTAAAGCCACAGATGAATCCAAAATGACCCGTTCCAATGGACAGGCTTTCATCAGGAGGTGGGGAGAGGTTCTGGTTATTCAGGTGCACAAATGTGACTTAAGTCTGTGACAGGAACATTAGTTATCTGAAACAGACAGACTGGGTTTAATTCAGATATTGGCTAGCATTTTAAGAGCTCTTAGCAGCAGAGCAGTAACCAAGACCAACCCCAAATGCTGGAAACGAACGGTGTTCGAAGGCGTCCCAGCCACGCAGTGAGGTGTGGGGCTCACAACCAGCAAGTGGCACATGAGCGACTACAGATGTTCGCTTGCTCTTGTACTTCCACTTGTCTTTCAGCTATTGAAGGTTTCTCTAGCTTGCGCACGGGCTACAGGGTGCCCCTCAATCTTAGATAAACATCTTTGTCATAAGAGAGAAATGGTTTTCCAAAGCAACAAACACTCCGAAATTCCAACTGAAGTCAAGGAGAACAACGGTGGCTGTTCACTATTTCTGAAAGATAAATTCAGGACTTGTCAAACTTCACAGAAATATTTTAAAAGTCAAATCTACTGTCTGTTCCCAGACTCAGTGACACAGAAAGCAAAAGGGATTATATCTTAATATTCCCCATTCAAAAGAGACTAATTTCATTACAGGGCTGCGTTTTGTTCTGTGCAAAATTCAATAAACTGTGGTTGTGCATTAACGAACTATTGAAGAGGAAATGAAAAGTATATTCAGTCAAGTTTTGTTTTCATGGAAGCGTAAGTATAGACAAGAGGGAATATAAGCAGTGCACATTGGAAGCCTTCATTATTTAAGTTGCATGTAAGCACTTCTTTCATCAACAAAGACTAAAGAAGGGAGAATTATGCCACAGATCATTTTTATTTTTCTTCAGAATTAGATAGGTAAAGATAGTGGACTAGAATTTATTAATAATTGAAAGGAGGCCTTAAAAATCTGAAGAAATAATAAACTGATCTGCCCAGCTGTAACTCCTCCAAGTTATTCTGTCTCAATCCAAACACCTTCAGCACCAGTCCTCTAAAAAGACCTTTTCAATCTTTCCTTGCCTTTTACAATACACCAGTGTTGCTCAATTCATTTAAGGCTTAATTCATGAATAAGAAACCACATTTACTCCACACTCCTGCTTGGGATCTATCACACAGCTGGGATGAAAGGGCCTTGATTCAGAAGTTGCCAGGAAGCTAGGTCACAGTGGTACAGGGTCAAAGTTTAGGCCAATACAATGAAGCCCACAAAAATTTGAGTAATATGCACTTCTCATCACAATACATGGGAACTTACACTTACTGAGTCCCACAAAACATTCCTTACAGATCCCAAAAGTCTCATTAAAGACAGAATATGAACAGAGACTGTGGGCATCAAGTATTTCTCACCCTCAGCTGGAACTGCTGGGATGGGGAGAAAAGGAGGTGGCAATTGTAGCAGAATGTAAAGCAGAGCACTGTCCGTTCTCCAGTGCTACATGGCTGCTGACCAGAATAAATAATGATTTTCCTCAAGTGAATCTTAAGAAACACTTTGGGGATCACATGCATGTTGCACAATGTTTAGGGAGAGGGGAAAGGAAAGCACACGCCACTCTCGGACAGGAGGGGTTGTGAACGGCTCCCAAAGCCTACTCATGATGCTCAGGAACACTAAAAGCATCTGTGTGCCTGCCTCAGTGAGGGCTGCAGCCCCCCTCAGTATGCAGTTCACATACAGCTTTACCTCCACAAGAAAAAGAAACATTCAGCAGAGAGGGAAAAAAAAACCATTAACGTTCCAAAACATAACACATTGGAACAGAGTGTTTGCATCTTACAGAGTGTTTGCTATGAGATTCTCCACTGCCAAATGAAATGCATCAGTGCAAAAAATAGCAGAGAAATACCAAAAGATGCCATCATGTCCAGAACCGCAAGCATTTCCTTGTATTCACTATCCCCATAACTAGACAGGGAGGTTCCTCCACCCAGTGTGACTGTAACTTCCCTTATAGAAATACCACGAGCACTCTGAGTAAAGCATTGAATGTGGTTTTTAATGCTGATGATTCAGCTCAGAAGTGGCACACAAACGGCCCGGCTCACTGGCGCTTCATCCTGCCTTTGCAAGCAGCAGCCAGGACTCTGGGAGTATCCCCTACAATTGTTAACCAAATGGAAAGATCCCCCTTCATCCATTTCAAACTCAAGCCATTAAGCAAATCATCACCTTTGCTCACCAAAGCATGTTTCTGCACTGAGTGAGATGCAATTTGCAGCTGAATAGGAAACTTTTGGTTACAAAGAGATGAGCGAGGTTCCAGTGGTGACAGGGCTGTCTTACCTACACCTGCTGCTGCTTTTGGAAGGCAGGACTTGATCCTTCTGCACAACTATTCACAGTGCAAACTGAAGACACGAAAACGAAACCTTGGTGCTCCTCAGTCAAAGGAATAAGCGATGAGTGTTGCTCAGTGCAAAATGTATTAGTTCACCTATACTGGTTCACCCATACTGTGTCCTGCCATACTGCAGTGTTACAACAAAGTGTGTATCTTTAAAGACAGAAGGGGCATATATGAGACTCAAACTCTTATCATCTTAATTCACCTAAAGCCACCAGTAACCCTACAGACATTACTTGTTGAGGTTTTAGGGCAAAATAAGTAAGCAAATAAAGTTAAGAGGAAAAAGAAAAAAATCTAACCTTACTCTAGCAATGAGAGGGGTCATTTGTTGTCTGACTTGCAGGGCAGTAGAAAGGAAAAAGAGTCTGTAGGAGAGCACAGGAGGACTACACAGGGACTCCCCTCCCCTCCTGCCACCTCCAAAAGCAGCCTCCCCTGCTACAGCTGTAGACCTGGCAGAGTCAGGGATCTGGTCAGGAGGTGGCACTGCTTAGTGGCCCCAACACACCACTTCCTCACAGCACTGCACCAAGTTCCTTCCACCGACCTCTGACACTGGAGCAAAATAATAGATGACAAGTCCTTATGGCTATGTGGGCCAAAAGGAGGGGTGACAAGGCAGCATCTTCCAGTGAGTTGTACAAACATGTTCTGGAAATGTATCTGTACAAAGGAAAGCACTTTTTGGAACAGTTTTGTTCCATTCCCTCCAACCTATCTTCTCCCTTCCCTACCTTCCTGACTGCCAGGGCAGCCCAGCATCACCTTCAGGAGCCTCGCTGCTGACCTACTGCACAGTTAGTCCCACTTTCCTTTCCTTAACTTTTCACCCAAGCAGCCTCCATCCATGGCACTGTGCCCCAGTTCCCATCCTGTCTCTCCTCCTTATCCCTATCCCAGTCTTTTTACTTAGGAAGGTAGAAGCCTCACCCTGGCCCAATCCTAATCCTCCTCTTTGCAGTCACAACATCCCTTCTTTTTTCCCCTTCAGTCAGGGGAACCTAGTTCTTTTTTAGCATTTGCATCCAAGCGTCATACTTCTCCCTTCCAGCCCAAGTCCTTCCTCAAGCCTTTATCAATTATCCCATTGGTTTCCCTTCCTATTATTCTTTCCCAAATTGTTCTAGCCTTCAACACTCTACCAACGAAGCACTTCTCCTTTTCCTCAGCTGCAACTCTAATCCTTTCAACTAACATCCAGATTCTGTTTTTCACCTTTATTCCCAGTCTCTGTGACCCTCTGCAGTCCAATCAGGCAGATCACTCCTTTATACCATGCAGGAACAACTCTGAGAGCACAGAAAATAAAACCTCCCTGTACAGGTGTCCACGTTTAACATGGGGGACAGCAATCTAGAGTTGCAATTAGATCTAGGAAGATCCCATTCAGCCCTGCACTTGAAGGGTATAACTACATTTGGCATACTTCAAGGAATGAAGCAATGGCAGTATCACAAATCTCTAATAAGCACATGCAAATCACAACTTGGATTTTTTGCAAGATTTTTTGAAAGATTTAAAAAAAAAAAAAAACAGGTTCCACTCACAGGAATGGCAGAAAAAAAACAATCTTTCACAGGAAGTCCACAATGCTGCCAGATTTTGGATGCTAAATTCCATCCAAGCTTCAAGCATTAGCATATTTAGTAAACAAAAAGATGATGATCAGAGTATCTTTGACATGGGCAACTAAAATGTCATTTCATTCTCATTCTGAGAAACAGCTGGACTCTTGACTGTAACATCCCCAATGATCAGCAGAAGGTTGTTGCTCCACATGGAAACCACAAGCAACACAAGATCATACTGCTTTTTGCTCAGGAAAAAAAAAGAGACAAAAATTGCAAATGAGCTTATAATAAAACAATTGATAATCTCTAGCTTTTCTATAATCCAGAGTTTTCGAAAGAGTCAAGATAAATTTCATAGCATTGGAATAGATTGTACATCTGACAAGTATTGTTGGGGGAGATTTTCAAAGGCATAGAGGTTATGAGAGTAACCAGCTACCCATGAAATCCAATGGAAAGAAGGAGTCATGCACAGGAAAGAGATAAGTACTGCAAGCAGACCCTGAGCAAATTTATTAGAGCAGATTGGGAATTGTGGAAACTCTTAACCTGAGCTGTCACCTGACTGCTAGTGCCTGAATGTCACTCATGCCTCAGCGCTGGACACAAGATACGCCATCATCTAAAATCCCGTTCTGCACCAACACCCACCAAAGACTTCAGTCCTGACAGGGCTGAAGAATCCAGCTCACGTGTCATGGCCAAGGCTGGCCTGAGTCCAGACATTACGCCTTTTTTTGCCTGTCTGAGTTCAGATGCTTCCATTTGGTGGGTTTCCTCGGACTGTTCCTAATATACACTGCAAGATCATGTCTCATAGAATTCATTTGCTGTGGTTACCATTTAGTTTTATAACAAGGGGAAGAGAACCTGCAGTACCAATGAACTCAATACATCTTATGAATTAGTTTACTTGCTGCAGTACTTATTGTAAAGGCTACAAGACATAAGAAACCAGGTGGAAAACTGAGAAGAGATGGAAGACAGCAGAAGACCTGAATTCCAATCGTCTGTTTTATCCATTGGAAAGACAAACAAACAAACAAAAACTAAAAAGCTTCCTAAGCAGAAGCCTGGTCTCAGTGAGCCCTTTAAAAGTGCATCCTAATCAGAAATTGTACGTTTCCGCACTGTTTAAGCCTGCCTGTTCCCAAAGATAGTTCTTGAGTTTTGTCACCCTTTAAAACAGCTGCTTTTTCTTAAGTTATCCAAAAGGTGAAAGGAGGAGACAGAGGGAGCGTGGAAACAGTGCTGTTTAGAACTGTCTTTTGGCTTTGGCCAAACATCATCCATGAGAGTAAGAAACAAGGAGACATGATGGGGTGAAGGTCCTTGACTGTTTACAATTAGACACCCAAACCACAAGATATTCATTATTTTGTCTTTGACACGCAAATTTTAGGAATCTAAAATAGGGCTTTCAAAGACCTCTTTATATGCCATTGAATTATGGCTTATAGTTCTGATCTAAAGAGAAAAATCACCTTACTCTAAATGGATTTGCACTGACAGTTCTACCTAAAATCATCTATTAAGTTCTGCAGAATGTTTTAAAGCCTGTTTGAAGAAACACCACATCCATTCCATTGCATACATTTATGGAGTAGTTTTTATAAACTTTACAGGTGCTCATTCTTGTTATTTCAGCAGAACTCGCCCAAAACTGCACAGAACTCACACTGGACCTGGAATGCACAGCACCTCTCCATGTTCCTCTGGCAGTTGTGTAAGAATCTCCCGAATTTCCACAGAGAGATACAAGGAAACATGAGAGGGGAACTGAATTATTTCCCATGGTTGGGAGTGCCATTCTTGGAATGACTTGGAATGAATGATTTCATTTCAATAAACAGCAACTTCTGAAGTCAGAATTTGAAATAGCAAAGGGGACTGAAGGACTTGCCTATTTCTAGGAGCATCAAGGATTAGGTCAATGGAAAGGGCAAAAGAAGGTTCTGCGAGGAAGGTGGTCAGCAGCTGCCTGCAGTATCCTTCAACGCGAACCCAGCTCTTCAGCTTCTCGCACTATGTTTGTGCACACACACACAAATTAAATTAAATATGTCAAAAGAATACTGTGATACCATATGATATGCACCGTAAATTTTAACAGTAATTGCTTCCTATAACCATGTTTGCCTTAACACTGTAAGGACGGAAGGGTGTAACCCTTAAACAGGTCCTTATCAGTTAGCTACATAGAAATAAGAAACAGTTGGTAAGTTTTTAAATATATTGACTCAGCAGTTTACTAAAAGAGATGACTTGGCTGCACTGAAAGAAAAAGACTGAAGAAAAAGAAAAAGAGAAAAATAGTTCTCTGCAGGCTCTTTTTAAGACCATACATACCAAATTTAAATGTGTTGTGAGGAAAATTCTAATAAATCTGCTTTCTCCCTCTTTATACTGGAATAGTGAATTATTATTTACGCCGTATCTGCTTTCCAGATTTCTGAATATCAGTGAAGTTTTTGCCAAAAATAAATAAAATGCAAAACATCACTGTTTTAAACTGGTCAAAGCATAGGGCATGCTGTAATAAATCACAGCTTATCATCTGGCATGCATGATCTCTCTAAAAATTCACGTGACCGTTTCCACTGAATAAAACAGGACAGTTCACTTGACTGGATGCTCGTGCAAACTTGCAAGACCAGACCTTTGAGATTTTATACCCAAGACCTAAATGAATATGTCATTTTCCAAGGAAATCTGAAGCAAATGGTGATTCATTGGTCATAGACAAGTGAAGCATACGGTCCCATCTACTCCAAGGAAAAAAGAATAGGAGAAAGAGTGTTTGTCCCTTTACATTTAGAAGAGTTTCACTGATTCTAAGAAATTAGCATAGTAGGAAATCAAATAGAAATATGACATTTTATTTACAGAAATCAGTATTTCCATCATCACCTTATCTTCACCATTGTTTCTAAACTGCTGACCACAAAGAACACTCTATACTGAGATTATTATTAATTATTGTTAGACTGTAGAACTGAAATGTTGGGCATCTTGCTTTCTGGAAACACCTCTACTGTCCCAGAACTGTTCTCTCTGGCAGCATATGCTTGACTGAGTCAAAATGCCCCAAATTACCTCATTCTTCAGCATTTTCCTTTCAACGATGCAGGGTAATTTCTAGCAAATGAGTTTGCCCTGGATTTGGTTGCAACTAATTCCTCCATTTTGCCAATATTTTTACTGTAGGACAAAAATTATACCTGCCTTAACTGTGTGCAACTCCACCGGCTTCAGAGAAGTTGCACTGATGCTGAGTTGGGCTACATACAGACTTTCCCCCTTTAATTCACAACCCAAAATTCTATTACCTACATTTTGGCTTTTTTACAGATTTAGTACCTATCTATGTTTTCTCGGGTAAAACAACCTTACTACTCATTTCTCACTAAATTAACAGTACTTACAATATAATTTATAAACAATAGAGACAGCTGATGATGATACATTACAATTAACTCTATTTTCCTGAATAACGTGGTTTTAATTGAATTTAAATGGAGCCATGTAAAATCAACAGCTTCTACTCAGAGTTTTGTTACTATTTAGGTGTTAGGTGATGTTGGCCTGGTTCACGCTGTTCCTAACCATCTCTAAAAATCACTAATTGAAACCCTGCAAACCATTAAACTGGGCTTAATTTCAACCCAAAAAACCTTGAAGTTCATGGTTCAAAGTAATGCTTTACAGTTATCCTATGTACTCTAGCACACAATCACATTTTGACCCAAATGGTTTACAAACCTTCAGGTATGGCTTGACTTTCACATCCAAAACTGATCTAGAAACAGATGTACTTGTAGTCTGTGGTATCTTTGTAAAGGGTTTACAAGCTGCAGTGCCAACAAGGTCAATGAAAGGAAGCTATGGGAACTTTGACAGCAAATGAGGGAAGTGCAAGACTGAGACAACAAGGAAGAACAGTAATACCATGACATGGTTAAACAGCACTATTGCTATATTAAGTGTTTCTAGCTAGGCAAAAGGAAAGAATCTACTGTAAAAATCTGGATTTATATTAACACTGTGATCAACCACAATGATGGGAAACATCTTACAAGAGTTTTGCAATGTTGAACTCAATGGGTTTAAAAAAACCAACATCCGACCATCATTCTGTAAAGTAAGCTAAAGATAAAGCCAACCTTCTACATCATCACAATTTAATTAGAGCCTTTGAAGCCATGCACCTTTGATCTGAGCAAAGTGATAAATGTATTATATTTTAAAAGATTATTATATGTTCTGTTAAACACAACGGCAGGGTTGAACTGGCACAGTCTTGGTGTAATGAGGAAATGATCTGAATGGAATGCACACAAAAAGTAGAGTCGGTTGTGCTGCTTTCAAATGTACAGGTACCTGGCTGCCTAAAAATGTCTAAAGAGTCTTGGAAAATAACTGATCCAACAGCTGTCTTCCCCTGCTGGGGAAGCAGGCAGGTGCATGAAGAGGGACTGGACGCATACTACTGGCAGAGCAGAACTCTTACCTTTGAATTTCCAAGTACCAGTGTGAAGAACTATGGATTGTAAATGTTTTCCAGTTTGACCAGAAAGGACTCAAAGACAACAAATCTTGTAAGGGTACCTTTCCAACAGAAATGAGCCAAAACCAGAGTATTTGTTAAAAAACCCTGTCAGCCTCGGGACAGCAAGAATGGGATTCCTGTTCAGGAACTGAATCTATCATTATAAGGCCCAAATGTGGGCCCTAATTTCAGTCAAATCAATAGATTGTCCTGAATTTGACCAGCTATTCTGAGCACATCAGATTTATCAGCTCCAAGAACAACAGTCAGCTGCTTCCAGTTCTCCAACCCTCAAATAGTTTTGAATCCCTTAATCTAGCATAAGACTTATCTGCAGATGTTTTGGGGTTTAAGAAAGAACAGGTTGGATCCAAATGTATTCTAAACTGTTCTCACAACATTTGTAAGTTTTTTTTCTACTTCCTACTCAGAGTAATCAGCAGTTTGTGTTTCTAGTTCTAAGGGAAGGAATGTTATGACTGTGAGAATCTGAAGACAATAAAAGCACAAGGCAGACAAGTGTACTTAAAAATATTACAATGTTAGGTGTAGCAATATTAAAAAAAAGCTACTTTTTACTCTGATGCTCTAGGTCAGATTTTATGGCACTTACTAGAATCTCATATACCAGTAAATATGACACTCCTCCTTTATCTCTTCCACCTGCCACTATAAACTATTCTAAGCTATTAAGTCTCCATGAGCGGTTTCCTAGTATCAGTACGTTTCTCTGCCATTCAGCATAGAAAATTTACCCGCCTAAAAACTGACAAGTGGGTTGTAAAGGATTGATAATAAAAGTACATGAATACAAAATAATTGTCCACAATAACAGGCTAGAGGCATATGTGAGCTGTTAAGTTAATAATACTATACAAACAGCCACTCAAACCACAAAGCTGCTAAAGGGGAAGAAGCAAACAAAAAACAGTGATTATCAATAGCCCAGTGAAAGGTATCAACTGCAGGGAACTATGGGAATGTCAACCCAGTGTGCTAATTCCAATATTTAAAATACTTGGGCTGAATGCCAGTCAGTTTTGTGCTGCTAGCGAAATGGGGTTTGGGGTGGGGGGGGCAATAAAAAACACAACCAGCTTTCTATCCTAGTCATATTTCTCGATGTTGTCACTGCTGTCACTGTTTAGAGGCTGTCAGAAACACTCCCAATGTTGAGGAAGACTCTCCATCCAGGAACTGTTCTAAATCTCCTTTCGGCACCATGCTTCCTCTTTGATGGGGAATGCATTAACTTTCTGTAGATGCATTGTTTTCTGCTATTGTACATCCCTTCATGCAGAATAAAACACTTTCTGAAAGTGCCATTGGTCTAAAATATAAAATTTTTGCAGCTGCTCTATTAGACGGTAGCAATTAGTAGCAATTTAGCCAGATAAGAGTAAAGTTCCCATATTCTTATTTCTAGGAATAAGTTTATTTAGCAAATGAATGCGATCCATAAAATGTTACCACCAGAACAAAGGCCAGCTGAAAAAGTAGAATATGGAGTTATTAATATACTTATTTTCATACCTACAAGTCATTGCCAATACTTTTATCTTTTTCAAGTAAAATGGACTTTGTAACCAGCACATTGTGGACAGCTTTTAACTTAACTAAACAATAAATGGCTCTGATGTACATTTTTTCCTTGTTGTATACTGAGAACAGCATGCAAAAGCTTGACGTGTCTTTTCCAGCGATATTAATTTGTATTTAATTTTGTCCTTTATTTTCTTCCTCAGCCTAGGTGAATTCAACTAGTTTCTTTGTAAATGAATATTAAATATCCCCTAATAATTGCATTTAACATCAGGGTTTGTATTTCTGGAAAAAAATACACTTTTTTTTTTAATCTAGGGCCCCAGCCCTGATGTCTGGATACAGCATGAAGGTGCTACAAACTGGAGCAGCCTTAAGATTATATACAGCAGGACTATCCTTCCTCCTCTTCCTGGATAACCACTGTGAAGCACAAGGGTTCAGAACTCCTTCAGGACTGAATGAGTTATTCACATGGCATCATTCAGTAGGTATAGGAGAAAAACAACAGCTCATTCTCTTCTCTCAACATCACAGGGTCTGATACAGTCAGTCCTAAGCTACTCCTGTAAGCAGCTGGGCAACCAAAGCAAGCAACCAAATACCAGCATCCAAAAAACGCAGCTCAGAAGGGGCCATTTTTAGTTTGCTTTCATTCATATTCACAGAGTGCTAAGGGGTTGGTCCTTTTTT
>VXAA01001579.1:368059-410075 GCA_013399115.1 Anseranas semipalmata
TTTTTTGCAGGTATTGGTTGTAAAAGGCTGAAGACTGTTACGTTAAGATGTGTAACTAGTATGTTATATGGATACCGTGTGTGCCTTCCAATGACAAAATGTTAAGTAACAATTCTTTGACCATGCACCAGCAAAGATTATGGCCATTTTTAAAAAATAAACTGCAATAGTGCAGAAACAGCTCATAAAATTAGTTCTTTTTTCCTCTTTCATACCTCATATTTGTACATTTTTACTACATGAGTTCTGAAAATCTTGCATAGTTCAGCAATGACTAGGTTTCCACTAATGGGATTTGGACAAGTATTCCAGCCCTTTCATCAGCAATAAGGAAACTGAATGTTCTCTGTTAATCAGCTCAGCACAGTCATTATTTAACCCGCAGACAACGTATGGCAGCAAAGTTTAAATTTTCAACCTTGAGAAGGCGGCAGGCTTTGCTAGCTGACCCTGCTGAAGGCAGGCAGAAATCAGAAAGACTCTTTGTAGACAAGAAATGGCAGACAAACTTAATCTTCTGATGACAAAAAAATCAGTAAATCTGACTGACTGCTAAAGCCACAAATAAGGAAAAACACTAGACTGCATCCTAAATTATGGATGTGGACTGCACAGCATTACTCAGAAGAGAGGTAACAGGAGAGGTTGTAAGACAGCTTTAAGCTACATCAACAGAGCAATAGTGAGTCAGATCCACCCCTTCTTCTGGGCATGCTTCATCATCAGTAACAAGGATAGGTGTTCAGAGAAGAGAAACTCGAGCAGCTCTGCACTGCCAAGGTGTCCCTTTAGTTTGTGCGGTTCACGCGGCACACAGTACCAAACACGAAAGTGAGAAAGAGGGGGATCAGCTCACACCAGGTTGCAGTGGAAGTGCTCTTTGAACACGTCTTCCCCATCCCTGCTTCAGCACGCAACTGCAAGCGCTCAGTTGGAGATACAGATAAACAGAGATACATCCAGAGATACTGTCACTCAGAGATACCGTTTGATACCAATCAATAAAATAAATTTTGCCAGAACAGCAAGACAGATTGATCCAAGTATCTGTAATAAGATGTTTAAATTCTGATATCTTTGAACGCACAATCTTAATTTCAGCCTCCAGGAAGTTCTTTGCTATAAAGCAGCAGCAGCAGGCCACTGGTTTGTACAGTTGTATTTTATACTCTAACTGAAATTACTTCAGATGAGACCTAGGCAGTGTCACAAGATTAAAAAGGCTAAATTAATAATGTGCAAAGGGTCTGATTTGCTTTTATTTTAAAAGTAGGAGTTCCCTGCCTCTGTGTAAACAGAGCAGATGGGGCATACCATTTGGAAATACAAAGAAATCTACACAGGCTAATGGAGGAAGCATTCGTAATCAAATGTCAATTCATGCTTCTGCAGCAGAAGAAAGTAGCAGTGATAGTTAGGGCTGGCCCTACTCAAAAGACACGGCTGTTTAATCAGATCTGAAATAGCTAAATGAACTGGCTTTTAATTATTTATATTTTTCACTCTGTTATTGTAAATTTTGTGCAACTGCCTGCCTTTAAACATGAGTTATTAATGTTAACATGTTAGAAAGAAAACTTTATTTTTGAGGAACTGGGAAGTTGCTGGGAAATGAAGCTTAAACGTAAAATCACTGTTGATTTGTACTTTGGATTTCTTTCTGCCTGGTCAGTCACCAACTCTCACTGAGAGTAACTCTCCTTTGAGCAGCAGCTAACCATTACATCCTTTAAAGCTACAAGTCGAAGAAAACCACACTCCTCTCTACAAAATTCCAAAGCATGTCCCAAGCAATGGGACAATGTGGAGAAGGCTGCAGCAGCCTCCAAAAAAGGCCCAGAAAAGGCCAAGAGCGTGCCAGCTGTGACCCCAGGCATCCTGTCACCTGAGAGCACAAGTCATATTTCAGTGTGTGGCAAAACCAGTTATTCAGGCTCTCAAGCAGAACAGACTCTGTATGAACACATTTTGTGAATATATGTCATTTCTTATCTGTAAGTGAGGTTTAGCGGCAGGAATATACGGCCAGGAATTCTCCATTCAAATGCAAGCACGGTCAAAGCTTTGCCCAGTTATTTAAACTACTTTTTGCTTCCTTTTAATGCAATCATTAATACCCTGATTTTTATCATGTTACAAGATTAGACCGGTAACGTTACTTTAGCCTCAGATACAATCACAAACATGAAAAAAAGTGTTATTGCTAAAAGTATATTTTAAACTGATGAGAATACCAACACAGAGCTAGATAAACAAACACATACCTTTGCAAAAGCCACACTGATTCAGTCATATCCCAGAGCAGTTCTATACTGTATGCCATAGCGGCATAAATCATACACACCTAGCATAACTAAAATTCAATAGCAATTCCCTGAACATAGGAGAGATTGTGCATTGGATTATAGACAGCTTGATCAAATGATTTTTAGGATCTGTTTCACAGGTGAGAAACCAGACAGGAAAAACAGTTTGTTGAAGGTCAGGCAGTTATCAGAGGCTGAACTAGATTTCCAGAGATCTCCCCTAAACCACAGTTACCATTCAGAAACTTTTCTTAGCCTGTAATACTGAACATGAATTCTGGCAGTTACCTCCGTCCCTTCTCCAACACAGGCAACTCAACTTTCCTTTCACTCTGTGCCTTTCCGGAAAGGAGGCAATTAGGAACATACTTATTACCAATGATTGGAAGTAATTACCAGGTGAGATTACTTTCTACAAAGAACCTGATTTCTTTAGTATGCCAGAATACAGAGAGCACAAAGAGCTTGTAGTTCAGTAATTCCAATTTTCTATCTGTAATGCAAATCAATACAATACAATATAACACCCAAGTTAATCCTGCACGTTTTACTTGTCTTATTTGTTCCCCTTGAAGTGCATTCTCTCACCCTAATGCTAAAGCAGTCAAAACAATAAATGATGCAAGTCAGCTTTTAAGAGAATGGGGCACCTCTCCTTACAAATAGGGTGCCATATGGATTCCCTTCATGAATATGGGATTTCCTTTTAAAGTTACAGAGTGCTTTCAGCATTTAATGGCTAGTGCTACTGCTGCTCAGGTTCCTTTTGTGATTTGTACCCCAGGGACACAGAGCTCTATGCATTACCAGCTTTTCCCTTATTTTTCACCCCCCATTATCAATCTGTGTAAATAAGATGCACAGCATCCACTAGTTAATAAACAAACTCTCACTTTGATTACACTTTCAGTTTCCAAGCGCAGAGCTGACTAACTACAAAGAATAAATGTGTTTGGGGTTTCAGTGCTGGCCTTGGAAGATTGTTCACAAATACATGATTCATATCCGATCCTGAACATTAACACTTTCCTTATGACTCATACATACAGTTAAACAATAAAACAGAGTGCTTATTGAAGTTTTGTTTAACATGCATGAAGGACCTATTATTAATATTTTTAATTTTAATTGTTTAACAATGTCAATCCTATTATTAGCTGCAAGGAGGGGATGTTTCCACTTCTATCTTGAAATAAATACATGCTTTTGAATTTACTCTGGCTTATATTAAGAATCTGTCAGCAACAGCTCAGAAAAAAATAATAAAAAGCCATTAAGCACTGTATGGAGCAGGGTACATACTTTACCAATGTACCCATAGCACATCATTTGAACTGATAGAAAGCAATTGCCCTATATCTCTCATTCTATAGAACATTGGGTGTACAACATACTGGTCAACACACCATTTCCTCACATTGTTTTCCTCTCCAAATTAAAGGATAAAACAGAGAATACAACCTTCCTCACACAATAGAGTCTTTAGGTCTTCTATCTGGTCCCTACATATTAGGATGTTCTCTGTAATACAATTCCCGGATAAATTATAACCAGCGACTGGCAAATCTGAAACACGTAAGAGTTCAAGTTCAGCTAAAAAAAACCCTGTGGAATTATTTTTAAAACTTTATCCTTCGCACTCCAGTTTTCTTTTAAAGTTTGCTATATCATCTTAATTGGAGACTATTGACAGTTTCGCTGAAAAAAAAAACAGCTCCATCTCTACACAAAAGAACTATGAAAGCACAAAGCAGAACTTGTAAGAATCATATTGTAACAGATATATGTTTACGTAAAATTGACGTTTAGATCTCCAATTCAAACCTGCAGGATAGTTGCTTATCTTGGGACACACATCTGCCTGGAGTCTGTATTCTGTTGTCTATGTGTAGCTTTCAAACCATTTTTTACAAATTTGTTCCCATCTTAATGCATGCTATTTCTAAATAACTACAGAAGTAACCATTCACTGCAGACAAAGCTTTTCAATTTGTTAGATAAAGCTTTTCCAAATAATAAATTCTTCCAAAATAGTAGAGGACAAATTCAGGAAATACACTGATGAGACAGGAACATGTTCTGCAGATGTTCATCGTGTCATTAACCCATCAAATAATGAGTAAGAACCTCCTGGGCTTCATCCTAACCCCACTGAAGTTACTCACAAACTATTCACCCTATAGATGCAAGGCTGGCCTTAAATTCAGACATTGGCTCTATCATAAGAACACTTTCTGCCTACCAACTAACACTGTGTAATATTTAAGCGTTTCCTGACAATTCACGTTCCTCACCGGTTGTGGAGCTGTGGTCTTGAAAGCGTTGCCTTCAGAAGCTGACCTTGCAGAGGTAGCAACGGTGATTTGCTGGTGTTGACAAAGCCTTTCTGCCACTGCTGCTGGTCTCACATCTGCAAACGCTGTTTCAGCATGGCTGAGCAAGGACAGAAAATAAGGGGGAGTTATTCACAAGCAGACACAAGTATCAGTCATTGCATCCACCTGGCTAATAATTCAATCCCTGAAAATTACACTTTAGTTAAAATAAAGTTAACACTTTAGCTCTGTCCCAGTAGCAGAAAGAAAACAGAAAATATTGGTGTATCAGGATGAAGCACTGTCCCCAGATTCCCTCTCAGGTTTTCAAAGAAATGGAGGGAAAAATAACAGTGTCAGATTTAGTGTTTGCTGTGGGACTCCAACCATCTTCCACTGACCATGTTTGGTTTAGAGGGCCACAACCAGGCCCCACTTGCCAGCCACCAACTCCCTCCTCTTGCCTCTTAATGGCAGCTGCCCTGCTGCCTGCCCAGTCTCAGTCCAGAGAATGGCCTCAGGAGCGTGGCTGCATAAGACGACCTCTCTCCATCAAGCCTGCAGGTTTAGCATGCTGTGCGCCCACATGCTGGGCACCCTCTGTGGCCAGGGACACCCCGGGGTCCCGGGCCACGGCAGTGGGGGACACCTGCCAGTCAGCCAGGAGTGCTCACCTCCAGCCCTCATTAACTAGTGTTTTTAATTAGAGCAACATCAAAATGGCCTCACCTGAGCCAGGGTTTGAGGCAACACACACCTCAGGCAGTGTGAGCAGGAAGGCTGCAAGGCCTTGCTTGCAGGCCTCCGCCTCAGAAAGCACCACCCTCCTGTGAGGCCTGGCACAGCCGCCATCTTAGGCAATGCCATGCACTGCTGCATCTCACAGCGACTTCGGACAGGCCTCTGCGCTGCCGTAATGGCGGATGTAAAGGCCTGATGTGTTCCTCGGTACTCCAGATTGCCTGCGAAACACAAACTAGCAGCAGGTTTCACCACGCAGCTCTTATCTCAGCACCAGATGACTAAAAAAATTGAAAGGAAATATGAGCAGGGGAAGCGTTTCTTCATGTTTTTGTGTGACGCTTGTTGCTAGGAAAAATATTTCCTTAGTATCTCTATGGGCTCTGCAAGTCAGCATCGGTGGAGCTCTGCTGGTTGCCAGAGAATATAAAACACAGCAAATGTCAGAAAAAAAAATAGGAAGAAGTAAAGCTTTAAGAATGCGCCCCATAATGAACGTCTGTCCCCTCAGCACTGCTCTTCACATGGTCAATAAACAGACATACACATCTGCTTTCTTGGCTGGAGCAAATCTTGAGAGCTTCTTCCCAAGGTATTCTGTCTAAGTGATATTATTTTTGTGTCTGTTTTTTTAGAAGCTTGAAAGCAGTTATTTGTATCACAGTAGCACATGGTGGATCAGAGCCCTGAGTGCTGAGTGAACAAGCAAGCTGAGGCCTCAGGGAGCCTGCATTTTACACCAGCAAAAGAGAAAGGGTGGGAAGAGGAAGAGGGTCGCTGAGGGGCAGAACAGCTTGTCCCCATTTGCAGTGATGGAGCCCTGGTCTCCTACCTCATAGCTCTTGTGCCGCTGGTCGCACTTCTGGTCGTAAGCAGTACCAGATGCCCCATGGAGGAAGGCTGAAAAAATCTCTGGTCCAGACACCCCCCCAGTGCAGACCTGAACTCTGCCTCTCATTTCAGCTAAATATTGAGACTTTTCACATATACATGGAGCTGAGACTGATGATGGTATCACTATGTTTCAACCCTTCTGGATGTGAAAGGATAACTCATTTCCTAGGCCAATCATTCACTGGTCTTTCTGCTAACAGCTGGGTCCAATGATGATGATGAAGGGTTGGGGGATGGAGAGTTCAAAGGTGGTTATTGCTGAACTTGCTGCATACTGGCCACAGCACAACAATTCAGTGTATCTGAGCTGGATATTTAACCCCCCATTAAACAGTTTCCAGTCCCTATTGATCATCCTCCAGATTGTCTTGTGGCTGCTCCGATCACTGACCACTGAAAATTCTCACATGGTGCTATTTGAATTTTAAGTTTTTCACAATAAAGTGGTCTTCCCAGTCTCTTTGCATTGTTTTATAAACCATTTGTTTTTAAGTAAGACTCTCTTTCCCAGAAAAAAGCAAAACTTTTTCTGAATACAAATCCCATGCCCAACAGTGTGCTGACATTTGTGCACAGAGATGTGCTTTCCAGTTTATTCTATTGTGCTTTTTTTTTTTTTTAATAGTTCAGTGGAAAAATTGGATGGTTCCAGGCAAGTATCCTTTAACAACACAACAACAGAAATAGCCTGAAAAAACGGAAATATATCTCAGTGCTGCCAGGGGAATTATGGGTTGTTGGTTTCTTACTTTTGCTTTTTTTTAAACGTACGTGATCACACACACACACAAAAAAAAGTTTATGGATGACGAAAAGAGATTAAACTCACTGCAGTGCCAGCAGCTGTACTTTTCTCCACCTGGATATATGAACGCAAGTGCATGGCTTCTGTTATTTGAGTCACCTGTCTTTTAGAGTCTAACAATCAGGGCAAGTGAGAGCCTCCTGGTGCAGCAGGTACTGGCATCCACTGAAGGCAGTGGCCCCATTTGTCGTGGCATGACTCCACCTAGACTTCTGAGTCCTTGATGATGTCCAGGGGAGTCTAAGAAACCAGGAGGATTCAAGAATCTGAGTATCTTTGTTAATCTAAGTTCCCACAAGCAAACTAATTGCCAAGTTGTTACCTGACTGTACTAAGTTTGTCCCAGAACATCCCTAGATAAAGGCTCGGAGCATTAATCTACGGCGCCATCTAGCTCCCACATGAGGAATATTTGGAATAGCTCTTTCCACATTATTACGACTCAAACTTTATCTAATATTTTGCTGAGAAACACAACAGATGATAATGAGGAAAAATGAATGTTACAGTTCTAATTTCTTGGCCTCCTGGGAGCAAAGAAAACTGGAGCATGGCACATAACCCTCCCTTGCCCTCTGCCTATGGGGGGCTTGAAAAAACTCACAGGCCCTCCCTTGTACCTCTTGGTGGATCTTTTTTCCTTACTCCAGGAATGGCAAGTGGCTTGACCCAAACGTGCAGAAAACCACTTTAGGGACATAAGCTCCCCTCACCCTTTCTTCCACAAGTACCTCTTACCCTCTGTCTCTGCATCCTCTCACAGCCTGCTTCGCAGCTCTGGCCCACCTGAACCACCATTGAGTAAAGGGCAAAGGCCAGCACCAACTGTTTCAGAGGAATGGGAAGGAAGCTGACACTCTGAAAGCAAGGACAAAAATCATTGCAACAGAGCTTTGTTTTCTACTAATTATGTGGAGAATATATAATCTACTTTTTTTCTAGTGATATCCACCATGGTTAAGCCAAACATTTTCCAGCCAAAATATTACAAATGATTGGCAGATTTGAGATATGTAAGAATTCAGGTTCACTTCACGTAAGGAATCAAAATCTAGAAGCTGCCTATTTCTGCTCTCTGAGCCTTTGAAAATCCGTCACTGACCAGGCTCTCAGCCTTTTGGGGGTTGCTAAGCAGGAAGATCTCCATGGCTTTCACCAAAAATTATAAGACACAGGGATTCCAAAGCAGAGAGAATGTAGGCTGAAATTGCACAAGTCAGGAAATGCTTGAAAGCAGTCAGACAACAACTCTATAATCACAGGTAATATGCAAGTAAAAGATCAAATTTAAAACTCCAACTCAAGCCTGCAGGACGTTTGCCAACCTGCAAGTTAGGCTCCAGTGATGTATGGAATATATTTGCTCTGAGTCTATGCTCTGCTGTATGCCAGAAGCTTTTAAACCATCTTTACAAATATGTTCCCATCTTTTGCCAAGTGAATATACAGTCTTTTTCCCTCACGTTGGTATCTACAGTTCTTCCTACTAACTTCATAATTTCTGAGGCTGTAACTACTCTTGAATATTCTCAAATATTTTTTGTGACATATGCACCAAAACTAACTGCTTTCTCATTGAAACAAAAGTATTATTTGCATATTTACTTTGCACATATCCTTTACAAAGTTACTTTAAAAAGCTTCACTGATCAGGGGTATATTAGCTCTGTAGATTGGCAGCCTATTCTGCTCTACTGCACTTCTCTGCAATTAGTTGTTTCTCTGCCCTCTTCTGCCTCCACTTTGTGTCCAATGTGATCCCTTCCCCTCCCACATATCTGCCACACCTTGTTTCTTCAACAGTAGTGACTTTCATAAGCCTGGCCTAGTCTCTCTGCTGTAACCCTTTTAATGTTATACATCATTCCTTTACATTTTCCTAGGTCTTGCAAGACCCCTCTTTTTCTGCAACCACTCTCACACAGACATGGACTTTTCTAGCTGTGGCTAGTTAGCTCTACATCTGAAACACGGATATTCACGCACTCTAGCCAGACATTCTCAATCCATGCCACTCCAGGCTGTTCCCAGACCAAAAGGCAAGTGTGTGCTGCAATGCAGCTTGTTGTCCAAGGGGAAAAGATGGCAGTAGGCGCTGGTCTGGCAATGCAACAAGCTTGAATCTGTGAGAACCTCAGTAAAGATAGCAGTAGTAAGTGACCCTAATATTCTTTTGGTCTTCTTCCATGCCCTCACCTCATTGTTCCTCATGCTTTATATTAAAAATGACTGGGTAGGGTGAAATCCAGGCCCTCCACTGTATCTTTAAGTAATGACATCTGATAACAGAGGTCAAGTCTGCAAGGAGATGAACCAAAACCAGGTGTTTGAATCTTCATCCAGGTTCAAATCTGTGTCACAGCGGGAAGAAATTTGACAGTGTGGGCTATCCTATCTCGACGGCTGGATGTTGCTTCCATGCAAAATCCCAGATCCAAGAAGAATGGACAGGTGGGTCCCTGCAACTACTTCTGCTCATCACATTTAGTTCAGTCAACTACTGACCTGGTGTTTGTTAACATTTAGACTCTAGTGCTTGTCGAAAATAAGTAGAGAGGATTCCTCCTTTTCCAGGAGTCACAGTTGTACACAAAGTAAAAAAGTAAAATTAAAAACAATGGCTTTTGCTAAGGAATGCAGGAAATGTGTTGTATTTTCATTGCAACCACTTGAAAGCAGAATTGCTGTGGAAATAAAACAGCTCCAAATACACTGAACTTGCTGACTCAGTTGATCCAGATGAAAAATTACAAGTCAGCAATTTCAAGCAACAGCAGTACCGAGTGCACTGTATCTGCAATACTGATGTAATGTGCATTGCAACATCATATTTCCCTGAATACAGCACTTGTGAGTTTGATGAGCCACAGCTTTTAGATGAAGCTTTGGATTTGCTGCAAGTTACATAAGAGAGTTTTCCTTTATGGCTTAGACTGTTAGATGTTGGACCCACCCAACTCCTTAAGGAACAGGACATTAAAAGCAAACAATTTACTCCAACCTTCTTCTGACCCTAATCCAAGGCACATATCAAATTTAAGATAAGCACAGATCTTGCCAATTCTCCTCATGTATCCAGAATTATCACCATTACAGAACAGCTTATGCAAATCATTTCACAATGCCATATGCAAATGATTGAATCAATTTTTGCTCTTTGGTAATTTTTCAAACCATTTCCTAATTTTTATGAGCAACTCACAGGGAAAATATTAAGATAAAAGTGGACACAGCTTCAAGCCACTTTAGATTTTCCATTTAATTTTCTACCTAAAAAGTGCCCATAGGAAATTATTAGCAACTGTTAAAAGCCTCTTACACAGCAGGGATATATTCTAAGTGGGAAAACCACTTAGAAATTATGATTCTAAGCAATTCATTGGAGTTTGTACTCTACGTTAGGTGAGAAAACAGCAACAAAGCAGGAGGAACAGGCAATGAATCAACCTGGAGATTGGTTAGAGATTCTTTGTTGCAGCTGCTGTAAGTTCAGGATAACACAGGAAATAGCTAAGTTTGTCATTTTCAAGTGGTGGAAGCTGAGAACAGAAAGTGAATTTAGGCATCATAGTTAATATAGAAAGTATCCAGCACATGGAATTGTCTCCATGAGGAGCATCAGGAAACCAAGAAGGCTGATAAAAGCAAATTACATTCTAAGTGACAAGAAAAAGGCCTAGACAACAAATAAACAAATACACAGTGAGTATAAACAAAAGACATGAAAAGCAAAAGCTTCTCCTTCTGTCTTGTTTATATGCCTCTCTTTTTCTTCCTTAGCTGTTTCTATTCATTTTATCTATTTATTTATTTCACAGAAAAGACTGTATGATAGCTGAACATGTCTGGTCTATGAAGGGACAACAGATGAAAAGGCTGCTAGAGATTTGTAGAAAAATAACACCTGTCTTGGTATAGTACATTTTTGCATCCTTGAAACTATACACACCTTTATTTGAAAGCTTAATGACCAGGAAGCATGACATTTATATTGATTTATAGCAAAAATTAAGATAAACTATTTTGAGGAAGGTAATTTTATTGAAAATGTGAGCAAAATAATAGTTATAAAGATCATTTTCTCTTTTGCACACTATATTTAGCAACTGTAAAATATAAAGTATCCAGAAATAAAATATAGAAAACCCCTTGGACTGTTTGCTTTCTTCCGTGTTTCGTTCATCTGAAGTACATACCTTGCTTACTCTGCTGACAAAAGTCATGGAAGAGGATTTTATTCACTATTGAACACTATCAAAATCCTGAGACTTCAAGATTTTTTGTGTTCTGATGAAGAGGGCCACTCTTGAAAAGTCTAGCCTTACTTTCTACAGTTCTTTTATCTGATTTAGCTGCTTATTGTTCACTGTCTGTTTTGGTATTTCTCTATTGTAGTAACTGATTCTGTTAATTTAGCCCCTACCATGGACATCCCATGTTATACACTCATTTCTACTCCAATTTTCCCTAATTTTTCAGTCACTGGTTATACAGAAGTGTGAGAAGTAGGTCATGCACAGACAATTATTTCCCCATAATGTCAGAAAATCTTGCCACTGCTGTGCTAATACTCTACAAGACAAGAAGTAGCAAAGTACTTTGAAAAAGCAGAGAGCACAGGATAGTATCACCAGTAAAAGAATGCTACAAAATATCTGAGTCCACCTTTTAGAAAAGCTCTGCTTATACTAGAATAGTACCTCTTGCCTTTGTTTTCCAGGAAAATTGCCATGAACACGTAACCAGCTTGATTATACTCATTGAAAGTGAACTTTAATAATTGTGCCTATTCTCCCTGAAGAATATTTCTGGATACTAGACATTAATATTTTGCTTTTCCATTAAGAGTTTAGAAACATGCCAGGAGAGCCATGATTCTAACCAGCGACAGTGCATACAGAGTTGTTGCAATATATCACTCACGAACAGCTGACAGACCAAGTATTATGTGCGGAGGCTATGTGGCTGCACAATTAGACTCAGGACGGCTGTGGTCTCTGCAAAGGGAATGGAACGTTCATCAGAAAAATAAGATGAAAATCAGCAGCAGAATTACCCGTGGTCGAGGAGTTCTCCAGCTACGGTTATGATTTACACACTGTTCTTTATATGGCTTGGCTAGTCACTCCCCCTCACTTTCACTGAAGAACACATCACTGAGCAAGTGGTTTTATGTAATAGTGATGGCTATTATTTCTGATATAGTTATTTTGCTTTGTAAGCTCAGGAATTACTGTGTTCAAACTGTTTCTCTTAAAATACTGAAAGCAAACTTGAAGTGTTCCTCTGCTCTAATTCTTTGCGAAACTGTGACCTTGTCTTCAAGCCCTGAAATACAAGATAATTTAAGCTAGAAATGGCTCCAAGAGAAAAATAAAGACTGAAACAAGAATACATTAATTCAAATGACATTTAGGTCAGTACAATCTTTGCTTCACTCAGAAGAAACCAATTTAAAGTCCAAGAAAGCAATAAACTTGAGTGGCAAAAGGCAGCTCCAAGCTAGCACTATGAAAGGAAAGGGAGAAATCATTGCACTAGAGTTTTTGTTTCTTCTAATTTCAAGTAACAGATGGAGGACAGAAAAGCTTGTAAAACTCTTTCTTCATTTATTTGTCACATAATAGGTACCTTAATCTGGTGTTGCAGCATGGACCGTTAGCACGTTTTTTTTGTCCTTGTTTTTGTCCTTAAGTGGCCCAAGTGGAATTATCTTCTGATACTGAGGGGTTACATTTAATTTACATAGATCACAACCTTGCGTCTGAAGCTCATTTTCATAGGCAAAATCAGAAACCTGTTAACTTGTATTTTGTTTTGCTTCTCCACAGGTTAATTTGCGTAGTTGGAGACAGCTCGCCCATCCTGATAGGTACCTGCATGAATAGAAAGGAAGTAATGAAAGAATTCCTGTGGTTTGGGTCAGTAAATAAAACAGAAAGTCTTTCTGGTGATTGTGGTTTCTGCACTTAACAATGTGCTGTCTATCCTTGCTATTGCAGATCTTATTTAAGTCTTATATAAACTAAACCCTATTTCTCAAAGGTATATATACATACTTTCACTTAGTTAAATGGCTGCGAAGATGGTGGAATTCACAGAACATTTTGGCATGTAACCAAAACGTGTGGTATTATGTCCATAGCAGATCTGGCCAGGTACTGTAATTGGATCGTGGATTTCAAGCTGTCACACACAATTATTTCTGGCAGTGCGTTTGTACAATATGTACACCTGTAACTTTCTCCACTCTTAAATGGGTGGAAGTATTCAAGAAACACCTTTCAGCAGGGATTGTTTCTGAGCGATCGCCCAGTGAGAGAACAGCAGAAGAATATGGGAATGGCCATGAAACTGTATTACGAATATTTGCATTTTGGATTCCTGGAACTGAACCTGTGTCACTGTGAGTTCAAACCATTGCAAAGCTTACTTATATTATTTTTACTGATTGCTTCCTAAGAAGGACTGGCCAATTTGATTTTCACTCTAGTTAATTATTCCCAGATGCTTTAGATTTTTATTCAAAATAGTAGCTAAACATGCAAACAGGTACCCCTACTTTTTTCTTGCATTATCAGCCAGTAGTCACCAACAAGACACTGCAAACCTAATCATAAAGGGTATGTGAAATTTAAGCTTTGAACAGATTCTCTATACTATAATGAATTATAATTATTACTATAATGAAGAAAATAGTCTCCTCAGTTTTCTTTGTGATAGAATTATAACACAAGGAAGATAAAGACATCATATTGAATAAAATGTCTACGCAAGTTAATTTTGCAAAAGTAGACATGAGGTATTTGAAGAAAGTGAGAACAAGAAAGCAAATGGATTCTTAGGAAAATTTTAAATGCAAGAGCTAAAGTTATGCAAGTGCAGTGGAATTTCTTTGAGAATGGATATTTGTAGCTGCATGTTCCTTCATAAAAGTAGAGATTGAAATAGAAAACATGCAGCTATGTAATGGTATTCTGTGTCTAGAGGTAACATTGGAAAAAAAGAAAATTAATAATGGCAATTTTATGGTGTTTTAGAGTCCAGGAGAACTTCAGCAAGCTACCAAACATTACAAAACCTCAATATTCATAGAAGGGCTAGATTCCATATTCATACTCTTGTTTTATAATAGCAGCCAATAATTACTACAGCCTCGCTTTATCAGGGACAATGAAATTAAAGTTTGGCTCAAAGCAATTAAAACCCAACATTTTCAGTCTTTGTCTTTAGAGTTAGCATCCTTAATCCATCTTTAAGCACTTTAAAAACAGTAACCTGTTTTTTAAATTGCTGAGCCTCTATGTCTCCCAGTGACCCAGGCAGGATTTGGACATACTAAATACTTAAAAAGTGAATTTGATGAGGGTGCTCAGATGTTGATCTAATTTTGAAAGTTTACAAAATTTCTATCTGTTGATCTTTAGGTAACAGACCCAACTTAAAAAAAAAAAAAAAAAAAGGAGGAAATCCAGATTCCACTGAGACAAAGTTTTATATTTCAAGTATCCTTTCAATGAATTAATAGTTAATATGCTACAGATTGTCATCCACTGAAAACTTTGCAAAGACAAACATTTTATTCTTTAGAAAAGTGATGAAAAATGAAACTACATTTCTTAGTACAAAAAAAGAAAATCACCTACATCAAAAATGATGAAAGCAAATCAAACAAAGAATGCACTGTGCTGAGGGACATGAATCAATGTACATTCTGCAAAAAATGCTTAGATAATAGAAGACACCCTTGGATTCTGACAATTGAGCCTTTGTTTCCAAAGCAAGAAAAATCAACTTGGATTTACATTTTTGAGTGGGTTTGTTTGATCTGAGTGCAGAGGCAATGACAGTCATTGAGAATACACGAGACCTTTAATAATTAGCTGACAGGTTTTAGTCATGGGTAAGATTTCAAACTGAAAGTACAGCACCAAATCATAAAATAGAAATGCAAAATAATTAGAGTAATCTGCAAAATACCTATGTATATGCTTAACTTTAAGGATATGTGTAGTTTTGCTTAAACACTTGGCTAAGTTACATCTTATTTCAAATGTAAATAAGTTCAATGTTACTAACGCTTCTCATAAGGAGTATTAGAAAACAGGGAAGATACAAAGTCTTACTCAAGTACAATATTTCACAATTCATCTTCTCAGTGAAGCCTTCATGACATGGTAGGAAGTTCTTACTCTATTGCATTGGTCCCCAGGTGCTGCCATGCATACTAGCACTAGCTATTCAAAGTTTTATGGCTGCAGTTCCACATTTTCCTTACCTTTTCCAAAGATGAATCTTTACGTGTCACTCCCACCTCTCTACTTCAAATAGAGCACAAACACCATAAGAAGCAGTTGCTTGTTTAAATTCTGGAAACCTGGAACAGGTTAAAATGTACACAGCAGAGCTGGAGGCAACCAGATACTTCAAAATCTGAGGCCCAGGTTCAGGAAAACATTTAAACTAATGGTGGCTTGAAGCATGCTAAGATTAAGCATATCCAGAATTGCTTTCATGAATAGCAATACAATTAGACAAGTGCTTTTCTAACTGAGACTGAGGTCTGCTAAGTGCTGACAATAGTGCTGAATATTTGCCTCTTGCTGATTTACTATACAACACCTTTTTAGCTACTATTGTCAGAAAGAGCTCCAAAATTGGAGGAAGAAAAAGAAAAAGAAAAAGAAAAAGAAAAAGAAAAAGAAAAAGAAAAAGAAAAAGAAAAAGAAAAAGAAAAAGAAAAAGAAAAAGAAAAAGAAAAAGAAAAAGAAAAAGAAAAAGAAAAAGGAAAAAAGGAAAAAAGGGAAAGAAAAGATGATTCTTCCCGCAGTTATTATGCAGAAAATGTAGCTTAATCCTGTAACATCTGAATCTCCTGGTTTTAACTTTCTGTGACTTAAGCAACGTCTAACTTCACTGATTTCAGTGTGATCTTAAAGAACTATATTATGAAATAAGGATTATGTTATGGATCAGCAACACTCAAAAAAGTTTCAAAATTACAGATCAGACTTGGGTAGGAATTCAAACTGTGTGACAACAAATAATTTCAAGGCTCTGTTTTATAAACAATGGTTTTCTTTCTGTTAGCAGTTCACAAGATGTAAAGAGCTATCTCTCCAGCTCATATGAATCTACGATGGTGGGTAAGAAATCAGAGAGCAGATTTCCATCTATTCCGGTGGGAGACTATATTGTTAACAAACAAGGGTTTGCACCATGCGTGGCTTTTGGGTTTTGCTCTTTCAGTTTCTTGAGTGATAAGCAGCTGTGAGCAGAAATCTGTTGCATATTAACACAAGTCTGGCTGCAGGCAGAATACAGAAATGGGCCAGGCGCCTCCACACTGGGTGGAAGTTTGCCTCTGCTCCATTGCCCACCACATTTATGTGAAAAAGCAACAGTTTCTCATGGGAGAATATAGGTAATTTATGAACCAAAGCACCATCTTTCCTGTTCATCATGTTTGAGCTTATGCTCACAAATATTCTGCATCTGCCCTCCAGAGCATTCAGACCCTCAGCAGAGTAAGGCAGCAGTCCTAGCCCTGCCCTGCTTCTGCCGTGTGTCTCAGAGTGACCTCACCAATGTTAATACTTTGTGACTTTGTTAGGCCTACAGTAGAAGAGTGGAGAGAGTGAGCTTTTTAGCTCAGAGATCATCTCCTCATGACGAGGTGAAACATGCTCACTGAGCAAGCTGGAAAACCCTTGCAGGCTAGTGCTGCTGAAGTGGGCTGGCCAATTTTGGTTCCACAGGGCTGCTTGGTTACATTTTGGAACTTTGCAGAAAAAGAAAAAAAAAAAAAGAGGGCTATAAGTCATAGTCTGCATTTAAAACTTTTGTCAGCATAGCAGCTTCAGTGACAGGATGCAATTTTGGCAGGCATAACAACAACAATAAAATTCCCATGTACCTCAGGCACTGGAATCCCATTGCTGTTATATAGCATTATCTGGTCCAAGCACTTTTCTTTATGGGATAGTTTTGTTTCTCAGTCTTACTGGTTTATAGCAATGCTGGCAAACTTCAAAGAGTCAGCCTATTCCGAGACAAAACAAAAAATATAAATATAAATATATTTTGAGGTAAGTGTTCTTACACGGACTGATAAATTTTGACCTTTCCTGAGCTGAAGAAAAGAAAATTATTTACTTGTTCTTCAGCTAAATTTCTCCTCTCCCCTTAGTCCCAGCCTTTTTTCTGGAAGTTCTGCAGCTCACCAAAAGAAGCTGCAGAGGCGACGCACTAACATTTGTTTACTGTGGATCTCCCTTTGAAGAGTGATTGCAACAACATCATTCTGCATATCCGGAGGGTGGATTTCTTATCTCCCTGAAGGAGAAGGAGAACAATCACATATTTGATAAGTTCAAACAAAAGCGCACACAATTATAGGAAGTGAAATGTTTGCTAAAAGAGGGCAGTTTATACAAAACCCATTTTTATAACCTCGTATATATATTTATTTCATGACAGCTTTCAAGAACAATGTTCCATAATGCTGCAGTATCTCTGTTTCATGGTGGCACGTGGAATATTTTCCATTTGAAAACTGACACTTCAGGGGAAACATTCTGCAGAAAAGAGTCATTGCAATAACTTTGCTCAGTGGCTACTTTCACCCCCGCCTATGTTGCACTCCTAGGGAATGAGGTGTAGATAAATCCGTATAGGCTGCACTTCCACCTGCAGGAACAGCTGTGAGAAGTGTGCAGGCAGGAGAGGCTCTTGATTCCATGTCAGCTCCCACAGAGACCTGCTCTTCTGCAGGGAGGCAGTGCCTCTCCCAGGCCCCCTGCTCTGCCCTCTGCTACTGCCCCAGAGCAGCAAATAAGGAGTAAACATTACAGTTTGTCATGTTGTGGAAGCTGAATTCTCCTGACACAAAGGGCTAGGGTCACATGGCTGCAGGTATGTTAGAGCCGCTGCTGACAAATATGCTCTTGTACGAAGGGCATCATATTCCAAAAGCATAGTCCTTTACCAAAGTCATCCACCTCTAAAAAGATATTCACAGAGATGGTTCTGTCCAACACATAAGTGACACTCAGAATTGGTTCGAATAAGCTGCATCACACTAAATGAAAACATACAGCAGCAAAATGCTAGGAGTACACAGGGCCAGTGATATGAATGTGTTTGGATTACAGGGGAAGAGAGGAATTTCCTCCTGATGCAAGAAAAGAGAAGAAGCAGCCTTTTTCTCCATGGCTGTTTTCTTTCTGCAAAAATGTATTAGACTGCAAGAAGGATTAAGCCACTCAATCCATAGCCTAACAGAGAATGCTTTCCATTGTATTGTATGTGCGTGTAGTTTTCTTTTTTGGTTTTTATTAAATCTACTTTGGAATATCTTACTAGAAATATCACTCTTTCTACAGAAACCTATAAAAGTATTACCAGTTTGATCAAATTATATGAGAATTTTCTCCAGGAGGTCATCAGCTGTAAAATTAGACCGATGTCTCATATTCCACGGTGACATTCAGGGGTACATGTTATTATAATCTGTAAAGGTCGTTGATATCCTTAGAAATAAGGCAACACAGCAGTGAAAATCAGATCAGTCATTCATATATATGAATATGCTGCATATCAGGAAAATGTTAAGTGAGCAGTGAAAGCAGGTGCAGAGCACCAGCAATGAAGAATGAGAACATTTTGCTTGAAAGCCAGACAAAGTGCAAGACAACAATAAAGCAGACTGAGCAGATGCTAAGCACCCAAACTGTCAGATATTGAAAAAAAAAGATCAAAATGAAAATCTCAGGCCACTATATTTCCAGAAAAGATTGCTGTTATTTGCCATCTCTGATCAGGTCAGGGAAGAAGAAGAACCTCTACAGTTGATAATGCTAAATTATCATTCAATGAACGAGTATAGATCTCAAACAGTTTTCACATAATGTTTCTGTTGGAAAACTTGATAAAACATATGATATACTAAAAAATTGAAGTATCATAATGAGAGAGGTGTTAGAGGTTTTTGAAACCATTAAACCTATTGAAAAGGTCAGCTTTTTAGCTGAGATTTGAGCTAAATGAGACTTCACCTGACTGTTATCATCTAAGTGTAAGAAAAATCTATGAAGTGTTCTGAATTTATTTTTAAAGGGAATTCTCTAGCCTGAAAATCCAGATTCCAGGGGGAGTGAGAAACATTTTCAGGACCAGACTGTAACGTTTATATACAAAAGAATGTTAGTAAAGTTAAAGAGATGTGCTTAATACAGAGCATCTCAGTAGGGTGTATTTATTCCACAGTAATAGTGGTATAAAGATACTTTAAGCATATAGAGAGAAATCTAGTCAAAAAGGCAAATAAGTTACACAGGGCTTGCTTAGACCTCTATAACTTTAGATCTGCATTAAAGGCTTGTCTGTGTTTAGTACTCAGAAAACAAAAAAGGTTGATAACATCAACTGTTCGGTCAACACAAAAAGAATGTATACCACTAACTTTGTTCAGCCTTCACTACCACTGCCCTTTCATTACTTAGGAGGACTTGGGCCCTTTCAGACTGAACAATAATTCATGTCCATACCTGATCACTAAGATCTGATGGTTTCATACGTTGCACAGGAGATGGTGAAGTTAACCTGAGGATCCTGGCCAGATTCTCTATTGGGAAATAGCTCTGTAATACTGCCTCCTGAAGTGTTCCCCACATCTTCTGATATCCTATTCTGTCATGCTATTGTTGTCCCAGGAAAAAAATGGATTACTGTTTCATGTAAAGGTGGTCTTATGTATGCAAGTCTTTTGGATCATTTGTAATGAAAGACTTATAAAGTTATATAAGACCCAATACATGTCACTATCAATATATCAATACTGCTTTAGAAGAATAGCTCAGAGAAAGGTTTTGGAGATAAAAGCTCCTATAAAGACAACAGCCAAACTAGTATACATTTAAAATAAGGCTTCCAATCCTGTAAAAGCTACTCTCAAAACTGTAACTACATGTAGGTTTACCATGGTGAATATGTGCTTAGAACAAAGCATGCGCAGAAGGGTTTGAAAGCATGCCGATGAATGTTTCTGTAAATAGAAATAGGAATTGCCTCCTTCCTGCCTGGAATATATAAAGCATTCATTGCAAT
Source organism: Anseranas semipalmata (assembly GCA_013399115.1). Lineage (NCBI taxonomy): Eukaryota > Metazoa > Chordata > Aves > Anseriformes > Anseranatidae > Anseranas > Anseranas semipalmata. Next base: position 388,228 of record VXAA01001579.1, read on the forward strand.
CAGTGTACACCATTCACACTATTGACAGGATTATTACCTTAGTATTACACCACACGAAAAAAAGATTTTAATGGCTTTTGTCCTTGACCCTAAAGATTTGTGTGCCCATGAAAAACATCCTTACACGTTCACTGAACCAGGGCCAAAAAAGACTAGTTTAGAAACAAATATTTCTTTTGCTGAAAAAAATTTCACTTCTCTTTTTGATGTAATGCACAAGTGACTTCTATGGAAATGTTAATGCTGGGGTTCAATCCTGATCCTACAGAGATGAAAGGCAAAAAAGTCTTTGACTTCCAGACACGTAAATTAAGCTTCTGAGCTCATTAGAAGATTCAAAAGTGAAGATATATGTTGCATTTTAAGGCAAGTATATTCATTTTCTTCAAAGCCATGCACAACTATCTGAAACAGAGGCACCTTTCTTTACTAATTTATGCAGCGTAACTGGGGAAATAGCGCATGGAAATATATTTACCTTCCTATATACTTAATACTTATACTTTTGTCCCTCAGCATATATAGCTCCAAAAGCATTTTCACTTCCAAGTGTTCAAAGTTAATTATTTATGTTTGGTTTTCTGTAAATAAGAAAGATGCCACTGCTTTTCCCAGAAAGGATAAAGAATTCTCTTTAGCTGCCTTTTGTTATGCAAGATTCTGCAATCCCCCTCTGCAGGAAAAAGTAACATTGACTTCTGCAAGATATAATTGTATGGAGTTCTGAAGAGAACACAAGCCAGAAAACTCACCCAGAAATTACATATGCTCATTTTTTCCTTCCTTAGACAAGGTTTCCATCAACAGGAGCTTTGGCATTCAAGAGGCTGTTAGAATAAATTAAGGGACAGAAAGTGTCATCTGGTTAACACTCAAGTAAAAGCAAAAGCAGAGCCACAGACATGAAAGAGATCACAGATATCCTACTATTTATGATGTGATTGTAAAGTGTAAAGTGTACTGGGATCTTAAGGCAATACATGTTAATTACCCTCTGCAGATCTCTGATGTTATAAAAGTAATTGCTATGAACTTTTCTGTATTGCTGATAACTATACCTATTGCAGCGTGGTTTGTTTGTTTTAAATTGCAACAGGAACTCTCAACAATATAATTCTGTAGGAATATATTTTTTGAAAAGTTTAAAATATTGGAACATATCCAATAGGCCTTTAGCTCTGTTCGTCAAAAGAAGACAGCAGTCTTGCTGAGGCAAAAGTCCACAAATGTATGCATTAGGTTTGACCCCGTGCTACCAGCATTGCAGAAAAGTTTTTCGTCTAAGCCTCCGGAAGAGCAAGAACAAGCCAACAGTCCATCGTCAAGAGCACTTAAGCCTGTAAAATATGGATAAACAAAAATTCACGTCTTGTTTTGGTGCCTATAAACAAGCTCTCAGCTGCAGAGGTAAGGTATATATAGTTGGCTGCACATCTATAAAAGTGGGAATAATCACTTAAGAGCGCCTATACCCCAGATAGGCAGAAATTTATGCTGTGCACCAACTGTGTTTATTTACAAGACTCACAGAATGAGTAAGTTACCCCAAAGCATATCCTATTCCCCATGTCCTTACGAGTAGGTCAAAAATCCTCCTGTCCCTGTAGGATATCTAGTTTGGGAGTGGTTAGAGTCAGTTTAGCTCAGGTACAAAACACTTACCAATTTTTTCCTAACATAATGAACACCTGAACATATGCAAAAAATATATAAATAAAATAATCTTATCACACTTTTCAGAAAGCTCTAGAAGTACAGGATTGATAAGCTTCACTATTATGCAAATAAAGAAGGACTCAAAGGAATGAAAATGGAGGCTTTGGAAAACAGGAGTACTTTAGAAAGTAAAATGAGCTATTAGTTCTAAAGTAAAACTTCACCATTAACTGTTATCTATTATCTAGCAAGTCATCCTGTGACTGGTACACACCACCTATCAAGTAATCCTACAGCTAAGATGAAATGCCTTTCTATTACTGCTAGGTTGGGACAGAGGTATTTCGTGAATTCTCTGGATAACTTGGGAAAGAGACCCTTTTTTCAATAACTGACAGTTATGACCTCATCACATCCTATGTACATGTTTCAGAAGGACAGACGTAGTAACAGACGTGGACTTGCGAGATAGCTTAAACAAAAAGCAAACAAAACAAAAACAAAACAAAACAAAAAAGCAGGTGTTGGCATTGAGCTCACTGGTATATCCTAGTCAGACCAAAAAAATGGCATAGGAGGAATTATAATATATTTAGAATTTCTCATTGAAGAACAAGAGGAAACACATCAACTCTAATTATATCACACGCAGGAGTGCCACTGACTTATTCTGTTTAAGCCTGCCCAGCAAGGTCTTCCAAAGCACAGAGCTATCTGTTGGAAAAGGAGCAGATATCAGAAGATCTTTGTAATACGCAGAGCTACATAAATTCAAATCAAACACAGAACAAATCTCTGCAGTACTGGCTGAAACAAGATAAGTTTGTGGCAGCTCAGAAAGTTCTCAGGATATTTAGGTGACCCAGTTTCAAACAAAACAATTTATGGGAATAAAGCAAATACTACATATAGCCAGTACTATCAGACTGATAACCTCATCCAAGATGGATTCCCCAAACCTTTCTGCCCAGTCCTGCCACACAAGCAGTTTGGCTAACCAGAAAAGGACATCACATTCTTCTTTGCACATGCAATTAAATTGTACGAATCTAGGGAGAGTATTGCTTTTAAACAATGAAGTCAGCCAATAAATCTTACAGTTGTCTAATTCTTCTAGGACTGCAGCCTCAGTCCATGCCTCTAAATAAATGAGGATGTTGACCATGAACTGCTGGGAGCTTTAGAGCCAATAACAGTCCTTCTACAAAATAATTCTACTGATTTTACTCATGTTTTAGCTTACTCCGGCATGAGAGGAATACCCACCCCACAGGCTATATATAACCACCCATGTGAACAGCAATCTGCTTATGGACTTTCAAATACTTGCTGGCCCCTAGCCACAACCACAAGGCACAAGAGTTTCAGAAGTAATCACAGCTCCTCCTCTTCTGTCACTCACTGCAATTTGGAAAGAAATTGCTTCTAATGTATATAACAATTAAAAAGCTCAGTTGCATTAATTAGTTCTCCTATAATATTCAATCCACTACTTCTTGTTACTCCTTTTTAATTACAGCAAATCATGTTCTAACTCTATGTTCTTAAATGAATGAACCCATATGAACGCTTGGTCCTGTACTTTTTCTAACTGTTTGTTAACAGCTAAACCATTCAGCATGGGACTGCAGCACCCTCAGGATTCCTAAGAAAAGTATGAGTCATCCCATCATCACTCACACGAGAGCTGTATGGCTGGGTTATTACTGCCACCTAGTTTTCAATTTTTATTATTATTATCTAAACTTTTGCATTTTCTGTGACAAAAAGGTATACATGTATAAACAGAGGACTTCCATTCTAGTCATATATGATACATATCATGTGATGTATTTAAACGGAACAAAATTATGCAATAAGTTCTTAGTGAATGAATCTACATGCATCTAGACACCATATTTGTAATTGTATCTAGATGAAATGCCTCACTTGTAATACATACTAAAGGATACATCATTTCCAATCCCAAACGTAAACACATTGTGAAAACGCAACTCGCAAGTTTGCTATGCAGGGTCAAAACAAAACCCTAGTTTGCAGCACCACAGAAGTTTGCAAAAATGTAGACCTATAGCTAATCTTTTCCAGCTGATGGTGTATCTAATAGCTTTTATTTTATAGGGACTTCTTCCACTGAAATTTACAAATAAAGCTTTCCCACTTTACATAGGTGCTTTACCAAATCTTGCAAAAAGGCCTTACAATGTAGGACTCCTCAGTGAGATACCATGTATTTTCATTTTGAGAAGTACAAAGCAAACCTTTATATAGGGATAGTCTTTTTAGACCAAGATATGAACTAGAAGCTTACCAGTACAAGGTAGGAAAACGTGGAGAACAATTAAAGCAATTTTTGACACCTCATACAAAAGTCCATTTTGAGGTCTGAGAAAGGAACCGTTAAGGTTCTCCATCCCAGCGTCCTGTTTGCTTTTATGCTAGTTCTGTGGTTTCTGACTCTGACTAGGATCATCTGTGGGAACCAGTGGAAGTTGCACATTAAAATCAGACCCAGCTGAGCAACCTTCCACAATATGTGAAATAATAAATATTTTTGCCACAGACCTGAAAAAAAAAAATGCCCATAACTGAAATTTCTTACAACTGTTAGATCTGGGGCTCTGTTATGCCAAGATGGAGTAACATGTTCTATAATTTATCCAGTGCAATTCTATTAAACTAGATGAGGAAAAAGTCTGTTTTTCACTTCAAATGAATTTTGTTCATTCTGTTAACAAATAGCATGGCAAAAATTAGGCCATTTCATTTTGTGTGTAATAATCTTTCCCAAAAGCTGCTCAATAGATCTTATAACGGAGCCTGAATACTCCTTCATGGAAGCTAAAGATTTGTGCACTGATTTTTCATGGCAGCAGGAGCAAGTACTGATGTTGTTAAGTCTTTATTTTTACCAAAAGAGCTGTAATGATTGAAAGTAAAACAAGATGTTTGTGAATTTCAAGCATGATGCAATCTGAGGAATTTCACATGCTGGATGGGTTGACAAGGCATGATTCTGAAGTAGGCTTTTTAAGACAAAACTGAGACATCTATATTAACACAGGTTGAGAGGCCACAGATGTCTCCAAACACTCTCCCTTTTTTAAATTGTTATTGAAAGACGAAATTCTATTTGAACTCAGATCCGAGGCCCCTAGGCTTGAAAAACATATTGTGCACCCCCCACGGTGCTCAGGTTAAGTCCATTCAAACTATTTCATGCAGCTACAGTATGGATCACACTCAGTTTTTCTTTTTTCCCCTAACAGGTTTGTTTCTGGTCATAAATTCTCAATCAGTGGGCAAGCCACATTGTACAGTTTAGTAAATAGTGTAGTTAAAACATGTTTAAAGTCAAAAGAAAAAGGATCTGACAATGGAGCATTGTTCCCTTCTGCAGAACTGAAGTGTACCTTCTTTGATTCAGTAACCTTGCTGCACTTTGGTATGAAATTGCCCCTTTTTCCATCAAACTTGCATTTAAAGTGCCTCATTAGCATGTCTCACTGGATCTGTAATGATTCTGCTAACCCAACACTCGCTTCAGTCAAGCCACCATGGTTTTTCTATCTGTTTAACATCTAAAACTCCTTGACAAAGTTCCTTTTAAAATTTACTCCTTTTGTTTCTCCATGGTTTTTCTGCAAAGATCTTTAAACTTCGATGTACTCCAAGATGACTCCTGAACAAAAATCATGTCTAGCCCAGCTAGTAAATCTAGCCTCCATTCAATGGGATTAAATAAGTGCTTCACGGCTATTGTAGAAGCCTCTAAAAAGGATCTTGCATCTTTAAGAGTTTCCTACAATAAATTAAACACATCTCACCCATTGTAAAAGAAAAAAAAATAGAGACTTGGTCCAGCACAGGGGAGCCGCTATAGACCCACAGTGATGCCATACTTCAAGTACCAAAACACCCACAGATTACAAAGCCTAAATTTATAGCAACAGGGATTGGAAGCAGAATTTTAAAATTTTTATTTCTTTAGGAATTTAGCCTTGGACTTCATGGCAGTAAAACATGGCCAAATAAAAAATATATATAATGGATTAAAAATCGGTAATGGTATGGGTTATTAAAAAGGAGCATGGCAGGATTTTAGCTTGGATTTGCATTCCCTCAGCTAGCTAATTCCTATTTCTTTCTTAATATGCAAGATCTCAGGACCAATGTTCAGATTCATTATAGCATCTGAGCACTGCCTAAATAACAGACGCATGAATAATCCTACAGACATCAGTGAGACTAGTGCCCTGCTTAAAAGTTGAGCTTGTGTTTAAATTCAAATCCAGCATACTCATCCAAACCTCTCAATCTCTCTGCACACTTCTGAACCAGAACAGAGCAATCTTAAGCACTTTTAAGCATAAGGGTGATCAAAAACAATTGGTGCAAAAAAAATCTGTGCAGGAAGTTATCCTAGAAAAGACTACGTGAATTTTCCTTAAGGTCCTGGAGGCTGGTAAAAGGCTACAAACCACTGCCTCATCAGAGTGAATCTAACCTAAATCAACAACCTTACCATTCACTGGCCACCAAATGATGTACCTGAAAATCATTCTCACTTGATGACTGGCAAATGGCTTACCAGAAGAGAAGAGCCATTTCAAAGATATGATCAGAGCACACACACAAAAATTGCCAGCACAACTGGTCACCAGTCTAACAGTCCTTGCTGTAGTGAAGAATGTGTTCAATAAATTTGGAAATATCTTTTAATTCTTATATGAAAACAAAGACCTTCATTGTATTCATTCCAGTAATTTGTACTGTCATTATCCATATTGCTGAAGTTTGATATGTTCTATGGCAGTTGTGTTTAACCTCCTGGGTACCTGTACTATACATCATCAATATGCTTCCCTTAGAAGAAAAGGAAAAAAAGCTAACCATAGACTTTAAATATATTGACAGCATACTATCCAAGTGCCTGGCTTCTCATAACTGTTTTGTTACTAAATTCAAAGTGCAGATCTAAAAGCAAATTCTCAGAACCCAGTGCAAGTGAGGAGTGCCTGTTCTGTTGTTGTTGTGTTTGCTGTTTACAAAAAACAAAAAGGGGGGGGGNCTCCCTTTTAAAATTTGGTCTGCATTATCAAAATGGACACCTGCAATAAGAATCTTTTGTTTGCCCCAGTTTATGTCACATAGCAAGTGGTAACAACAGGCACACAAAAGGGATCTTCATGAATCTTACTGATTGGCAGCTGCATGTCAAGGCAGCCTAGGTAGTAACTTCATTATTTCTACAGCTAGTAGAAAAACTTCATAAATATCATTACTCAAGTACTAATTTTCTGGTAGAAACATGTGGTAGAAGCCTCAATTCATCTGAAAATTTCAAACACCGTAACAACTAATAGAAAGCAGCACACTATGATATTAAAAGTACACCATTTTCTGGATTGATATTGTTTTAATTATTTAGTTCTCAATATTATTATGGAAAGGTTAATACTAATGCTGCTTGTACTACTGTTGCTATTTTTAGATATAGTAAAGGGTAGGAAATAGCAAAATAGTCATGTGTCTGCTCTCCACAATAGCACAAAGCCAGCAAGCCAATTTGGCAGCTACTGCAACAGAAGATGAGCGTATATGAGACAACAGCAGCTGGTGGAAGACTCCTTCATCTCTACAGCATTGGTCACCGTCCCTCTTTTTCCCTTACTCTGCTAACAACAAGTGAGGTAGGGCTGACTTCAGTTTTACCTGTGCTGCTGGGAAGCCACGAGACAACTGTACACAAAAACAGCAAGCACAGCCTATTCTAGGGATGTTTGGCATATAAAAATTACACTATCCTTCCAGAACAGACAGTGCAGAAAGTTACACCATTCATTGCAGGCATCTCAGACTGTATTGTCAGGCACCCAGAAACTGACCTAGGAATCCAGAGTTTGCTACTGCTCATTTTCTAGGACCAAAAAGAGCAGCCATAACACTGCGCTTTTTAATTCAGCCAGTCACTCCCCAGGTCAGATCTACTTATAGAAGAAAGAAATGTAACTCAGCAAGTTCAAATTTTTCCTTGACACCACAGGGCTAATTAACCATGGAATATATTTGCTGGATACACTGTATCCTGCGTGCAAGTGCAGTATAAGCGGTGGAAGAATACAGAGCAATTTCCTTACTAGCAGTGATTAAAGAAGACTGAAACAAAGAGCCTTGAGTTCACTAGCCAAGAAAATGGGGAAGCACTGAAGGAAGTTCTGCTTGTATAAACCAGGCAGGAGAAAAGATTGCTATCTCCTCTCCCCAGTCCCTCTTGCTTTAACCTACCATCGTTTACTAATATTATTACTGTGGCATTCAGGTAAAGCTTTGTGCTTTCCTGGTATATGTGGCATGATCCTGTTGTCCCTGAGGTCTGTCAATGTCCCAGCTAAGCTGAAGCAGAAATAGTCATATTCAGTTGTTTCTCCTGCCCCACGAGCTGGACAGAGTTTGCCGAGCTGGCATTTACGGCACAAGTTTGTGACCCTTTGCTGTGCAGTCAGTCTTGTGAGCCGAGCTGCCTGAGTTTCCCGCTCACAGGGATCCTACTTCTGTACTGGCCAGGCTGCCTCCATCCATCGTCTCTCATATTTAGGCTGGAAGCTCGTTAGGGCAGAAACCATCTTTTTGCTGTGTTTGCATGGCAGTTAGCAGAAAGCAATCCTGTATCTGCCTAGGATCTGAAGTCCTGCAATGCTACACCAAAAATTGTAACAACAGAGCAAGGTATTGCCGTGTGCAATTAACAAAGCATTTTCTTCATGGAAAAAGGGGGAGAATGAGATGTGTCTGACCAAGTTTTAACCACACATTAGCCCAAAAGACCAAGGCCGTCTCTATAGGCAATCAGGGGAGGTAAGTGTTTCTAAGGAATGATTCACATTACCCAAAAATAAATGCCTAAGGTATTGATATATTGTTATATTTTAGGTAATACTGATCCTTTGGAAGCGATTCTGTCACCTTCTTACTGTTCACAGTGTTATGGTATTAGATAACTAGTCCAGACCAAAAGCTTAACTTTTAAATCATGAATCTCTAACTTGTGAATCAGTAATGGAAGCTACAGAGCCCCTTTCCAACACAGTGCTCTACTCTTCATCCCGCTGCTCTTAGTTGCTGTACTCACCCATGTTCAACACAGACCTTGCACACTCTTCTGCAGTTAACCCTGCTCACAAGGTTAGCTGTCAGAAGTAATATCCGCTCTACCTCACTCGGCAGAAAATAAAAATTGTGTTTTCTTTAGTATGGCAGGACACCATAGTTTACCATCCTGACCTGAAGACAGACACTGTTCCTTCTGGCAACCTCCTACAGCAATTACCAACAGAACAAAGTAATAGGAAATGGTTTACCTTTTTTTTTGTTTTTTCTTTTTAATTCCACTAGGCATGTCAAGGACAAGATTTCCTGCTCTTGCCTTTTTATAGCTGATAACTTATGTGGCCACAAATTCTACAAAAGAGAAGGAAATGCAAACCTGTTTGCCAAAAGAAAGCCTGTATGATTAAAAAAAATGAAGAGGAAGAAAAAAAAAAAAGAAGAAAATAGATAGGAACTTGATGCCTTGTAACAACAGAAGACTAAAGACACTGGGAAATCTGCAAACCTTCCACCACCCACTCTCTTTTGCTGGCATTAAGGGTCAAATACTGTGTGTTGTAGTAAATCTGTCAGTTCAGAGGCCAACTGCACAAATTACAGCTGGAACAAGGGAGAAAAATATTAAAGCATGGGCAGTTGCTTTGGGTTCCAAAACCAAAAAAGCTGAATCAAATCTTGGTTTCATTTCTTCTGCATTTCTAAGCCCGATTTCTTCCAATCTCAGCCAGAAAAAGATTTCAAAGGACTCGGTACAAAATTACAGCAGCCACTCAGCAAAACTCATCAGGCCTAACTTGTTGAAAGTCCCAGAGTGTAAAATGTTCACAGAGTTAGTCATACACCTAAAAGGGGCTACCTTTTCTTTCTACTCTTATCTATTGCTCCATTACTTTTTTTTTTACTTCAATCACTAACCATTCCCACCACATTCATAAGAGTCATTTAGCAGTAATAATTATTGCCAAGAAAATCCTTCTGTTGCAGCTGTGTGTGCATCTGAACTGGTCAGTCAAAGGAAATAATTACTACAAAATGCTTCATCTCCGTGTGTTCTATCCTATTTTCTGATTCCACTTGCTACACAACTATCAAAAATTATTGAGAAGTCCTTTGGGCAGGGAAACACTTTGCATCACTTCCACAGAGCTCTTGTAATCATGTGGGTGCTGTAGAAAAAATGCCAATTGTATTTCCCTTACTTCAAGCCAGCTTTGGAAATTATGCACCAGAAAGAACAGGAAATCCCACTCCTGAAATGCAGCTGTCACTGTGGTAGAATACAGCTTTTGTAAACACAGGACACTGAACAACATTTTAGGACAAAATTAAAAAATCAGAACAATCAAGTTAAAAAAATGCAGGATTCATTGGTAAGAAGAATTCATTAATAAAACTGAAAGTCACTATGGACATACCAACTCCCGAGGAAAAAAGAAATCAGCAATACAGGAACTAAATGCCAGGTATTTGTCTGAACCTTAAGCAGGAAAACAAATCAGTTTTTAATAGGAAACCCAAATGTAAAAACATATGTAAAATGTATTTCTCTCACACTTTGAGTTTGCCACTTAATTATGAGTTCAGCTAATAAAACAGAAGGTGGGATCTCTCTGTATATTCATTTTGGACCTTATTGTGCTTGGGACACACCCTAATTCCACAACAGATATATGCACTCAATAAAAAAGCTAAGTTAAGTGTAGGTGAGAATTCTGTAGAAAGAGAGCAACAGAATTATAGCCAAGCATGCTTAAAGCTATACAAGCGCTATTTTATGATCTGATAAAGAAAATTATGTGTTAGCCTTAACTATGTTTTAGCCCTGAACAAACAGGCTGATCAGGCAACCACATCTTTCAGTTTTTGGTCATAGATCTGAAGCAGCCATACCAGATTGCTATTGAGCAAACGTTGCTCCCAACTGACAGCTCTTCACTGATCTACTTCAAAAAAGTTGGAAGCCTCAGTTTTCTTCCCAACAGACAGGTGTTCCCCAAGAGACAAAAAAAACAACCCATCATTATGTTTGGTTGCTAACTGGAATCCTTATGGATAGTCTCAAAGGAAGACAATGGGTGGAAATGACATAGAAACTTAATGACTCTTTCAGTCCCACAGATGGTCACTCTAACTTGTAACTCCAGGAAATTGTCTAAAACTTTGTTATTCAATTAGAACCAAAAACCTAGAAAATTTCAATATGGTAGTGAAAAGTAAATTAGACATGAGTTTGCCACGTGATGAAGTGTAGAAAAAAAGGACAAAGACTTTTCGATACTTACTCAGGCAGGAAGAAGCAGGAAGTAGGCGTTTTATCACACACACAGCGGGGATTTAACAGTCTCCCACCACAGGGCTGTAATGCAGTAACATTTAGAATTTTGTATTCACTTTTCATACATTTTATCACCAACAAAATCTTGGCATGCTGGAAATTGTTCAGGAAAGTGCAATAAAAGTCATAAAGAAGCTGGCTTGATAGGAGAGGTTTCAGTAACTAAATTTTGACCCCGTAAATTCCTAATTATTTGCATATTTACATTACTTCCATACCTTTTAAAACATCCACAGTTGTAACCATATCTCCTAATATTCAGAGTAAAATCACCAAGGATAAATATACTGAACAGAGATAAATAGCATTCACGTGTCAAATACTGACATGACAATGAGATATTTGAAATAGTAGTGATATCTCCCTGAGGACCAAGGTATACCAACATTCAATACAAACTTTTCAAAACCATGTTCATGATTAAACAGTCCAATCTCAGTTTCAAGAGAGACTGAAGAGCCCACAATCATATTTACAAAGACTTTGCAGTACTGGGTACTTAGCTCTCATCAATTTTAGTGCGTTAAAAATTAGCAGTTAATTTTTTATAGGTATTTGGACATGTGACATTATCAAGAATTTCCTAAATCCCATTATACTCAATAGGGTCTAAGCATCTAACTTCTGTAAATGCTGGTAAATGCCCAATAAGCATTTCTGAAATACTTCATAATATTGTTACAGACTTGTATTGGCAAGGAATAGACCTACCATTCTGAGACCACTTCTAACATCTTTTATTCTGTGAGACCAAGCTACATATAAAGAGGTGATTGATTTTACTGCTGTCATGTTAACCTCTTAAAAACAGAAAATACACATTTGGTGAACTTGAAAGAAACAAAATACTTGTTAATCAGATAGTAGAATTATTGCTATATAAAGGGGGAGAGCTGAAGGAAAGATAGTTTTTGTTCATCTATTTTTCAGAAGAAATGATTTATCCCACTTTTCTTGGTGAATTTCTAAGATATTCCTGCTCATTAGGCTTCAGACATATTCCTCTGAGGTGTTTCCATCTTTGTTGCTAAAGTCTGCTTCCTGAGAGAGACAGATTTAAATTTAAACTCAGTATGCTGGACACCTTTTTTATTTTCCATGGTGTCATTGTTTTTGTTCTGCACTTTAAGCTGTCTGACCTGAAATTAGCAATTTATCATACTGCCCAGTTAAGAAAAAAAAAAGTGACTGCACAATGGAAAATGTTGCTGAGGGTCACTTCTGTTGCCAAGCTGCATCTAAAATCATTTCTTGATGAAGGTCCAACCCATTTTATTTTTATCTCTTTCATAACAAAAGAGAAACAACTTGGCACAAGTCTGCTAACAATTGGTAGAATGACAGAATAGCTACCAGGTACCAGAGTACCTGGCAAAACATACGAGTGTTCCCAGAAATAACTAACATTAGCACGTAAATAAAAACATAACTTACATGTAGCAGTGCCATAAGCTGAGTGCTTTTTAAATCAATCTCTGATGTTGTGTCCACTTGAGCCAGGCTCAAAAATGTGGACAAATGCAAAGCAAAGAACAATATTGTTGCTCACTGATGGAGTACAAACTTTGCAATTACCTCAATCTGCAGATCACAATAAGGATCACAACCAGAAGGAGGAGGAGGAAGTTCTGAGTCATGGTAACACAGTAAATAGTGAAACTGATCATCTTCTCTAAAGAAGTAATACTCCAAAAGCAGAATTAAGAACATTTCCCTCACAATTCATTAGGCCCAGACTTGTCCAGAGACAGAAGCATGCAAAATGGCAAATGGTTATATATGCCCAAAGCTTATCTGTTAGATATGACTTACACCATCATGGTTGAATGTTTCCAGACATTAGTCCAGAAATGCACTAGAATTTTGCCTTCCCGAAACAAGGCTTGCTGCCCAGAGCTTTGGTTGACTTTCTGCAACATTGCAAGCCTCCTCATAACTATCAGAACTGTGATCTCAGTCCCTGTCAACACCCTCTGCATCCATTTGCTCCTTACAGATACAAATCATTAAAAACAGAATAGCTTCCCTAGAGAGCAGTGGAAACAAAAAAAATCAGCTAAGATCTCTGAAGTTAGTGTTGTACTTGACAGCAAAACTTGTTTCTAGCAAGTTCAAGAGGCCACAGGCCAATTTATTTTATTCAGTAATTTTTCTTCCAGAGCCTAAGAAAGCAAAGTTCTTTTGATATAACAACAGCTCAAGGTGTATATTGTATGTTTTCTTATCATCACTTTGCACATTCCGTATCTATCTATATCTCTACTCCTCAACATTTCCTCTCAAGGAGAATTACTCTGTTTTGACTTCCCCCACATTCTCAGATTTTATGCATTAGTTTCATTGCCAGTATCGAAATGGAAACTCTTACATTGAAAGAGAAGCAGATATTTGACTCAGTCAGTAGTATTTGTATATTTAAGTGCCTTCACATGCAAGAGTTGAAATATTTACCAAAGTATTCACATCAACACACAATATAACAACAATTACTTTCACACAATAAATACACTTTCTACATGCATGACTGTGAAATCCACGCATCAGATTGTACAATCTTTGTCAATGTGACTTCATTATGGTGTTTTACCATCTTTTCTGTATTAAGTGAATTAATACATACTAATCCAGGCTTATTTGAACAATTCACTTGCTAGGCCCACATATCTTGAAGAACTACAGTTTCAAAATTAACAGCTGAAAGAGATTAAATTCTTTCCCTCCTCTAACAAATCTCTATCCACTGCCTTCCACTTCCTTGTAAAGAGGGGTATACCAGTTAAAAANCATTTCAAGATCAGTGATAGTTTTAAGATCTGGCATGGCGGACTGTCTTCAAACTAGAAAAGCAAAATTCTGGTTGCCTAGCCTTGTATATATAGCACAAGCACCTGACTTCACCTGGATAGTGAAAGTCACCCTTAGTCAAAATGCTTTGAAGTCAACTTCTGCTGTAGTTGGTCTTTAGTCTGTAGATTCAGGCTGTTAGCAAGAGACCAATTGGCTTGGCAGGTACAGTGACAGAAAAATATGTATGTTTTAGAGTTCTCAAACTAAATAGTTCTCAAATAGCTGTTCCCAAAATATGCCCTTCAAATAAAACAGGAAACAATAACAAGATGAGGAATTGTATTGGGATGTTTGGAGCATCATGCATAGCATATCACGTAGGTAAGCCCTTAATTTCATCCTAGTAAACTTTGCATATCACACAAAGCTATCCAGACTTTTGCACATGCATACACACATGCACACGCATAAATACAAAGGGAGAAGTATATAGAAGAATTTTTATGATTTGCATTCAAAATGTATTTTCATGGAATATTTGTACAAAGCACCAGGGCCCAAGAAAGGGACAGCAAAGAAACAGATGAGGAAGAACAGTGCGATATGGGAAAAACAAGAGCAGTTCAGACAAAACCTTGGGCTAGTGTACACAGTAGAGCAGAAGGAAGAACACAGATGATGCCTGGTTCACAGCAGAGTGCAGTGCAACCATCCGGAGGAGCTCTAAGTGAGTCAGCAGTTCACAAGTAGCCTCCTTTAGTAAATTTGCTCAGTCACAGTGTCCCACTGATGCAAGAGCTACCTTTGTAAGCAGTTTCTGTAGAGTATTTCCACCACATTCCAGAGGGAAAACTGATAGGCATGTGTTTGAGCTGTCTTGAAGTGAAAGCAAGAGGTTCAGTATAAAGTGAAAGGTGTGGGGAAGAGTTCAAAGTGGCATTTAATCCTTGTTTGTTCAACATATTTAGTGAAATACATGATTTATGCTAAGAGATAATTTGGCATATTGAACAAATGCTATAACAAACAGACTGTACCTGCTCTTACTTTTCTATCATTGCAAATCAAATTTGTGTTTAACTCCACTGGTTGCCAGTATTTCATGGTAATGAGTATCTGACCTCTACATCAGTATGTCTAAAATACAGCATAAAAACCAGTCTTGAATGAACACTTTCAATGAAAGACAAACAAGTAGTTACCTGCATTAAACAGTTAATGCCCAAACATAGAAAACTGATTACAGGTTGTAAGTAGCCTAGATAGGTAGGTACAATTGGTTTTTCACCTAACACAAATAGATCATGGTCAGAGAAGGAAGTATTTCATTTCTGTTTACTCAATCTATTAATTAAAGTAAGCATGAATATTTTAAGTCCCAATCAATTAATCTATTTTTGGCCTATAAATTAATAATTAACTTGTTTGTGACTAATTACAATAGGAAATTTATGAGGGTCAAGGGCCACTTCAGAAATGCATGGTCTAATGTAGGTACTCAAGACTGTACTAGAGTTATTTTTCTTCCTGCAAAATGCAACTTATGATTATTCCCCTTTCCAAATTAAAAAGGAACGGAAAGAATTCTGGCCTCTAAAATTATATCTGACTTTTTGTTTCTAGTCCTCAGACAGCCTTCAGATTATTCATATCTCCACCCTTCCTCTGTCACAACCCAACAATCACTTCACTCTCAGAGACCCACAAATCATATGTGCACTGTGTCAGCTTCAAAATAGGGAGAAACCGAGAGGCATTTTTTCCTCTCAGTTCCCAAGAAGGTCCTAATGTTATCCTATGTAAAGGAAACACTTTATTTTAAACCTGACATCACATATGTGGTTAGGTGCTGTGTATACCATGTGGAAATAAAGGTTCAAGACTAATTTAATCCACAGTAACAAAATTAAGGCTGTTGAGCTACCTGCACTGACTGTGAGAAGGTAAGTCTTTTCATGACACAAGTTCACATGGGTAACTTTACAGTGCATATTAATCAAATAGTTTCCCCAGACATGAATTTCATAGAGCTTTCAAATGATTGTGGGCGTGGAAAAATATGTTCCATTTTGGAGTATATCCTGCCTGTGCCACAGTGCATGGAATAGCAGATGCTTTTCGTACGTCTACATCTAGACCAAAGCATTCACGTCCAGCAAGCGTGACCATTGGCATCACTGCGCTTTTTCTAAGTTACTCCAAAAGAAGAAGTGTCTGAATATTTTTCACAGGTATTTGAACAGAGTAAACAACGATCTCATACAAAAACAGCATTAAGAAAAAACTAAGCCACAACCATACAACAGGTCAGAACATTTAGCTCAGAAGAAAACCTCCCTTCAACCAAGACAACTCCTCTAGCTGTTACCTACAGGTCAGCTTCAGTAAGCTGCAAAGACAATAGCAAGAATTTTGCAAGCCTTTTCTGGTAAGTACAGTAGTGCACTTGGAAGATTCATGTGTCAGACATTCCCTGTTTGCACTGTCTGTGATTTCGATAGCTTTGATTCATGTATTACAGGATTTGTACAAAATCCAACTCTTGGAAGCATAGTGAAATTTATACATGAAACCTATTCTGTGTGCTAAAACTGTTCTCCAAAAAGGTTATGGCAGCCCAGAAAAATGGACTGGCAGGAATTTGCCAAGTGTATATTCGACTAAATTTAAGGCTTTGTATAAATGTGTGATGTGTCATAAGGCTCACCAATGTCAACACATCTGCAGTCAGGATAATATTCCCCTGAGCACTGTGTCCTTGTCAGATACAGTTGTAATACCCTGATACTAAGCAAATTCCAGATTTACCAAATGTATTAAGTCTTTATCCAGAGTGTTTGGCAGGGATCAGAGCATGATACATGTTAACAATTATTATTATGAGTTATCCAAGTGTGCTAGGCAAATAACAAGATTTGAGATAAAATCCTGATTCTTTTAAAGACTGGAATTGTTTCCACTGGGTTTGACGGAGATGAGGTTTCACTCCTGATCTCTGTCTTAAAAAATCATCAAAATAGGCAACAGACAGCACAATGCTGGGAGGGTGAGAAGAGATGATAGCAAACCCAGAGACAGGACTACATAGTTATGCAAACTTATTATGAAATATCATTATGCTTTTTCAAAGCAAAGAAAATAATGACCAAATATAGAAAAAGCAAAATAAAGTGTCAGTGATTGGATTATCCTGTTTCATAAAAGGGAAAACCAAGATTCACGGAGTATATCAATGTCTTAGCTTTTATGAAAACTAGATTACTTAGCAGCTGAAGAAGGAATTTAAGAAGGAAATTTAGGAGCTGAATTTCTGAGAATGAATTGAAGAAAAGTTAAGAGCGTAAGGTAAGAATTCACTCTGGACGGTGGATTTTGAAAATGTTAACTAACTTTTGCCCAAGGTCAGTTAGCAGGGCCACTTACCAAGACAGGGTTAACATTTTGAACTGTTGAGTTCTGACTCCCAGCCCCACATCCTTAATAGTAGATTTCAAAATACAAGATACTGTAGACGCTATGAAAGTCCTCTACCTGCCCTTTCTGTGTCCTTGTATAAGGAGGAGGAATTGCAGTTCTGCATATCACTGATATATATATATATATATATATATTTTTTTTTTCCCAAAGCAGAAGAAGACAGGGAAGAACACTAAAAGGCTTGCTAACTATCACCAAACTCCAACACAGGTCTGAGTTTGCCTATTGTGGTTACACCAAGATTTATTAAAGCATAGCATGTGTTCACTTATTTCTATCCAAAATGAACTGAAAAGGCACTTTGCATCTGCCCCCCCCAGCCCCCTCCCCCCAAAAAAAAGTTTGCTTACTTGGCAAACTTTGTTTAAAATCTGTTTCTTCCATGGCTTATCTCTTCAGTTCTTGTTGTTTGTTTGATTGGAGCTTGGGGGGCTGTTTTTGGTTTTGTACATGGGTGTGTAGCTTTCTTCCCCTCCTGTACCCCTCTTCCTCCATCCCATCTGTTGACCTCACTTTAGCACATAGTTTCCCACTTACTTTGCCAAAAATGTATAAAACTTGGGACGTCTGCTCTGATTTCTTTGTGACTTGTAACTGTATCATTAAACCAACATTTGCTCTGTCATAAAGAAGTCCCTGTAACTTTAATTAGGCTCTTCTGCTCCATTTGCTCTTACGCAGTTGCAAGTGTGAAGTAATGCTTCCAAATGGAAACGATAGGGAATGGTCCTTATAACAAACTGCGAAAGGCCAGAAACCTCAGTACCAAGTTTCCCACAGTAGCTAGTATTATACTTTCTGCATATGTTTTCCTAGGCAAAATAATATTTTCTGTATCTTGCATTTCCATCAAAGCCACCTTCTCTCCCTCCATCACTCCCTGAATTCTCTCTCTCTCTCTCTCTCTTTTTTTTTGTGGACAAGCATACTCCAAATCCTCTCAGAAACCCAGGAAAACAGGCCGCTCCTCAAAAGTTCAGCTCTCAAGCCCTGGATATGAGCCACACAGCAGCTCACTAGTTTCCTCATTTTCAGTTAGGTCCAAGGTCTCCAAATACTACTTTACTGTATATCAGAAGTTGGAAAAATAATCCGAAAAAGCAAGATCCCATCAACTATATCCTCCTGCATTAGAATCCCTAATACAGGGAGGCAATAATATTTACATACAAAGTAACACTATATGATTAGTACGGGCACAAATTTCCATAAAGTCCAAAAAGAAAATGGTGCTGAAATAAGGAAATGTCACCAGTACCAGAATTCAAAATCATTTTTCCTTATTAAAGTGATTCTTCACCAAATATAATATGTAGAGGTAGACCCATCAGATGTAACATTTTCTAACCCTGAAAGTGATTTTGCTGAAGCAAATCCAGTAAAAAAAAGTAATCACTAATTGAAATGCAAAGGCCCTGATCACATTAGAAGACTGGTTAAAAGAGATGAGGTGAAGAATACTTGAGTAATCCTGTTCCAGGCCATCCTGGAGGAATTCACATGTGTCTGGAAGGAGAGAACCACACTGAAGCAGCAAATTTCCTCACAGAGCAAAACCTGGGATATTCTCCCATTGCCAGCAACTCCCTGTTTCTCCAGCAGTTGCACGCTAGAGATCACACAGTATTTCAGGGAATGTTCTTTGAAATCCAATCTAGTTATTTTTGTTGAATTACATTGTCTCAGTAAACAGATCTCCTTTGACAAGGAACGTTTATATACTAGGCAGTTTAACCTAAAAATACAACATTGTTTTACCTCTTAAATGGAATGATGAAAGTGGTATTTCCTCTTCTACTCTGTGATCCCTTCTCATTTCAACATCATTTCATATTCATTTTTTATTTTTATACGCATTCAGCAGGTGTCAATACCATCCTGCAATAAAGCTATAATCATTACAAGGTGTTCCCTTCCATTGCCATATATTTATTTTTACCTGAATGACTTGCTTAAAGTCACAGCTGATTTGAAGAATAGAAGCCAAATCTCCCAAATCCTAATATTTTGTTTTGACAGTAATATTATCTTCCACTGTTGGCAGGTGGATTTTCCCAGTATTCCCCATAATTTCTTATGTAGTATGAATCCAGAGGTATGATCTTTCCTCCGAAGAGCTTATACCCTGAAAGAACAAGACAGCATAACCAAAAGATCCATAAGCAAATATCTAGCCAGGCAATAACTGACCACTCAGCAATCCTGAGAAAGTGTGCTTCATTATAAAACTCACAGGTAGATTTAAAGGAGAGAGAACGTATCTGTGACAAAACTAGGAAACCTATAAAATCCTGCCTCTAAATCCATTGTTTCTTGAACAGAAAATATCTTTTATCTCTACTTCTTCAAGAAGAACACACCTCAAGAGTGAAGTATCTAGAGACCATTCTGGAGTAGCTATTGTTGTAAATTACAGCCCCATTAACACAGAAGTCCAAGATATGTCAAAAGCATACAACAATCACACGTTTCCACCCAAGACTAGCACTGAATATATCTATGCTAGGTCTCATAGAAAGGTAAGTATGAGCTACAGATTTGCTCCTCCACTATGTTAACAGCATTTATACATTATACAAAGTGTAAACTCTGAAGAGGTGGTTTCCTGGCTCAGAGCTGTCTGGCCCTGGGAAAAGTGGAGCCCCTAGAGGCTGCATTGACTTAGACCAGTGGACAGCCAGGTAGACTTGGAGGTAATCCCCAACCATGATCACTCCCAGCTCTGGGCACTCTGAGGGCAACCCTGCTGATGCCCAGTTTTACAAGTAGAGAGTAAACCACTATGCACAAAAAAAAAATAAAGACACTGTCAACATCTAACCATGCCAGTAGATTTCTTCTTGGCCCTGAAAGGCTCATCTTTGCCACTGTAAAATTCACAGAGTATAAAATAACCATGACACCTCAAAATACTGAGCAAACAGCATGAAATTAATTCACTTTGCTCCATTATTTAGTCATGAGTCTGAGTGACAAGGTATCTCTAGGTATCTCTAGCTTTCTCCCTAGAAACAGAGATCACTTAGGAAAAACTTATAGATGTTGCTTTTCCAGTGACATACAGAAACTTTGTGGTTTTTTTAGCAATGAAAGTGTGATATCTTGAAATCAATATGAAAAGTATATATTATCAAACCACATGAGCTTCCCTCTAAAGTCCTCACACACACACACAAAAAAGAGACAAACACAGTAGGCTAATTTCTAAACAAAGGGCTGTGCCTTTTCCCATTTAAACTTTTTATAAAAACTGAAATCCAGTCAAACTATACTGAGACTGAGAAACAAGGACTTTCAATTCATCCATGCCTCTTCCTTCAAGCATGCCTTTCACCATCTAAGAAAATCCCAAACAATAACAACAAACTAAAAAGCCTAAATTTTTGGCTAAGTTTCCAGCTGCTAATTTTGTCTGTCATGAACTGCCATTGTCAGTCTGAGGAAGGGATTGTTCCCAACTTTAAAAAAAGAAAAGAAAAAAAAAAGTAAAAGATGCAAAATATACTTAAAGTAACATCTGTGTTTTCTGATTTTATTAAAGCATTTTGTCTTTGTTATACAGAAATAACAAAACACTGAGCCCTTCCCATCAGTATTCATGACGTCTGCCTTTTCATACAAAACCCTCTGAAAGAAAATTCCCCCTGGAAAAAAAAAAATACTTTCCTTATAAAAAAACAGATTGTGAGACAGATGATTGTATTGTTTAATCAAATTTCCATCTGAAAACTCTTTTCCTAGTTTTAGATTTAGCTCACCCAGCAAGGCACAGGCACTTGGAAGGACGTGGAAATATAAAGTAGCAGCTCCTCCATTTTATTATCTCCCCTGAGCTTTGCAATTGGCAAATGAAAAAGAAAGTGGGGAACAAAAGTACTGGACATAAATTAAGCCCTGCTTTTTAATGTTCAAACTGAATTTTCTTTATTTTTCTACAGCTGTCAGATAAGCAGGGTAAAACCACTAAGGCATGTTTAATATATAAAAACTCATAATGTTCAGTAGTACGACCTGCATTGGAGACATTAGTTCAGGCCAGTGAACTTGGAGCAAGCCAAGTGTGGAAATGTGGAATTGGGCCAGTGACCCCCACCAGTGCCTGTCATATCTGCTGAAAGCAAACTTGTCAAATATAGAAGGGGCAGAAGGAGGACAAGAGTATCCTTAAACCAGGGAGCAGCAACAAAGCAAAGATGCCCATCATCTATTCACAGCTGTCTGTTGTTCAGTAATGGCTCTGGCCGTCTCAGGAACAAAAAGTCTGGTTATAGCCTCAACCTTTCAGCCTTGTCCGGTCCGGGGGCCTTTCACTTCACAGACTCCCCAAAGCTGATGAGTGATCATAAAGCTATGATACGTTGCTTGCTGTTATTATCTCTTCAAATGTACTCTGTACCAAGCAGAAGAGGAATAGAGTATTCCCAGGACTGTTAGCCTGCCACGATAAAAGAGGCACTGTTGTTTAAAAAAAAAAAAAAAAAAA
>VXAA01001579.1:410080-497064 GCA_013399115.1 Anseranas semipalmata
AAAAAAAAACACTTCACACTCCACATTCTCCAGACCTTCCTGCTGCAGCCCCTCAGCAGGACTAAGATTTCTTAGAGGTCTGCTGCCGTTTTACTTACTCTGTTGAGAAAAAAAAAATCCATGGTGGATCCACACTACCTTTGGTTATTTAGCTGATTCTGTCTTCAGCAGGATATCAGTGGTTGCTCTGTGAAAGCAGATCTCTGGGGTCTGTTTTCACCTATGACTCCTGATAGTTACCTGTCTTACCCATCTATTCACACATCAGCAATTGTATCAGAGTGAATGACCCTTACTGGAGAATACCATAGTTGTTCTTTATTAACACAAGTGAGAATGCTGATAGTTAACATTTCCAGCTCAAAAATACCAAATTATATTTTATGTTTTGGGAAATCTATTCAAAAGAAAGAAAACTTGATTGCAAAAGAGAAAAAACAATTTTATCTTCTTCAATGTTAATTCATGCAGATCAGATAAGAATCCTGATGTTTCTTGCTATATAAAGACCTCTGTGAATCTGTCCCAAATATCTTACACAATACTGCATAGAGTGCTTAGATGTTTTTTGTGATCTCATTTTTTTATTGTAAAGATAAAATTATATTGTAGTGACTTTCAGACTTCTTGTGCCGTGCTCAAAAAAAAAAAAAAAGCTTCTTAGGAGTGCCATTTCCAGAATGGGAATTTTTAACATTTTTCAGTTTCTCATTTTGTTTATTTTATTGCATAAGAACTTCAGATAGGTAAACCGTAGTGTTCTGAATGAACTGTACTCTTCCAAAACACATATGTACAGTATTTGCACATGCAGACTTGAACAAAACACACACTGTCATGCATGTAAGTTCTGGCTTCAGTCCTAGAGAGGTAGGCTAGGCTAAAATTCAGGCTAATGTACCTAAGAATAGATTATCAATGGAGATTTTTAAGTAAATGACTTGTATGTCAGTGCCTACTCTTGAGTAAACTTTGCACACTTAAGAGTAGCCTCAGTTCTGCATCCATGCTGAACTCTCCTGCTGAGAATTCTGAGGTCAGTCTCAATTGTGCAAGAAACTGAGCTACTCTGCACATGAGCAATGGTAGAACATGTTTGTTTCTTCCAAACACCTAGGAAGAACTCTGGAAAAATATTAAAGAATTAATACTATTTATATGACAGACAGACTTTAAAGTTATAGTCAGCGTTAACAGTCAATGAGGTTATTTGTTTGTTTTTTTCCAATCTCGCTTTTGTTATGTGTCAAACAGGCTAGATAAATTTTAGCATCACACCTGGGTCTCACATCATTTAAGTGGTGTTACCTTTTCAATAAACTCTATAGCCAAACAAAAAAAAATGCATGTATGTATGACTATACTCCAATCATTATCACACTGGTACTTTACACTACTAAAAATTGAGAGAAATAATTTCATAAGTGATACATTCCCTGTATACTAGGTATTTCCCTACAATAATCAAGTCTACTGAACCACAAAGAGGAAATCAGAAATGAGGCCATTTAATGAATGTAATCTGTATTTTATGGAAGTTCTGGCAATGTAATTAACAAATTCCTCTTCTAAATGCAATCCCTTAAAGTAAACAGGGTGGACCATGGTCATCCTTCTGCCTTGTTACTGCTTCCTACTTTAAAAAATAAGAAGGGGTAATTACTGAATCCTGTCAAAATACTCACAGCTTTACAAGCCCTGGGGATGACTTCAGAGCATTTGGACTGGTGAGACAGACCTTCATCTGCCACCACTCCCTCCGAGATGTCTGATCCTGCTGCGGACACCAAAAAAATATAAAAAGACTAGTTTCCAAACATATGTCTTTATTACCAGTCCCACCTGTTGTTTATTATGAAGCTTAGTTTACTATGTTTATTATTTATGTTTATTATGCAGATTACAGATAGCACTGAGAATGTTTAGAGGATCCTGAGACATAAGACAATTAATTGGAGAAGGGGACTATCACTGGCAAATTCAGCTTGAGAATAGATCGAGACAGATTGAGCCCTCAGCTCAAACCCAGTACCTGCAAGTAACTGCGCGTGGATTTAAGTGCTAACATGCCAGACACAGATACAAACTGAGAGTATAAGTATGCTGAGACCAAGCTATCATAAGGGCATAGGGCTGAGGCTAAGACAACTCTACCAAAACACATATCTAGGGTAATAAGCAGGAATTGAGACCTGACAGGAGTGGAACAGATTAGAGAATATGGGCCAAAAGAGAAGCTGCAAGACAGAAAACTAGAAACCAGCCCAAGATGACTATAATGCAGTTCCCACCAGAGACAAGCTTGTTGTCCTGAGGCTCACTGCTGCTGACAAATATCTGCAAACTTGTTACACCTAGGGGGGTCGCATGTTAAAATTTACTGTTATGACCAGAATCTCTGCAGCTTGACTAGTCTGTGTACTGCATTTAAAAGTTCAAGCCATACTGGTGAACCTGTGGTTATCTCAGGGTGCAATAGGCAGGAGCTTTGATTATTCATTTTGCTTCTTTAAAAGTAGGAGATTACAAACTAATTTATGGAAACCGCTAAACACAAAGCATCAACAAGATAGCAAAATCAAGCTCTCAAAGTTCAGAAAGCCTGAAAACTCAGAATTAAGCTTGGCCATACAACCTTAACTGAACTCTCCATATGAATGTATCTGTATGAAAAAAAAAATCATCTATCTCATTAGTGAGCCTCTAGTCCTGTAGCAAGCACAGTATCCCCTGATTCCAACTGCAAGTCTGAATGCCCAGTGCCTCTGCAAATAAAAGCCCAAGCTTTAAGGTTGGGCACTCAGAAGATGAGGCATTTGCCATTGGAAAAGATTTATAGAATTACTTAGGAGCTCTGTGGAACAGACAGAGAACAAAACTCTTCTCAGCATCCTATACAGAAGGAACAGACAGCCCTATTTTTGCAGTGGCATTTCCTTTATTACTCACCTTCCAGCTGTTCAGGCTGCAATACTGAGACTTCAGTACTCAGTCCAAACTCACTCCTGAGCAGGTCTGTCACGTCAAGTGACTGAAGCAGAGGCCCTGTAGAAAAAAACAGCGTGTGATTACGCTATTAAAGACCGCATCGTATTGCATCCACGCAAGTGGAGCCAATTCACATTTAACAGTCAGCCTCAAGCCTGGTATTTCTGAAAGCCTGAAAGCTTGGTTTTGGCTTTTTAAAGTTCTGTTAACACTGTTTTGTGCATATAGTAGCATAAATGCATACTCCATGGCTCTGTCAGGCTTTAAGAGGCATCAATTTGGAGTGAGAGGATTCTTTGACCACACAAGCTCCTGTCACTCAGCTGGGGTAGCATGGAGTACTTGGCTCAATTTCACAAACCGTATGTGCATGTGCCCTCATTTCCTTTTGTATTTTTGGCTCTGCCATCCAAAGGGTCAGAGTGCATTACTGAACCTAATGAAAACCTCCCCACATCTGGGCAGTAATCTCTTCCCTTTTACTAGTTGTAATGCAGATAAGAAAAGAAGTATACTCCATTTAAAGGTCAGAATGTGAGTGAGTAGCACACCCAGACACAGGACTCCCTTTCCCTGATCTAAGAATTACAGATAGTGCAATTTGGGAAGCTTAGTGATATTCTTTTAGCAGATCACATTCCCCCAGACCCTTCCTTACAGTGCCTCCCTCCTCCCCCCATCCCTTTAGGTTTGTTTTCACTTTCCTTTTCTCCTTGTTATTTCTGGGGAAATGAGGTGGGAAGTGCTTGTTTGTTTGTCGACCACTTGGCTAGGTTGGTTGCATACCCGAGTCATTTCCTATTACACTGATATTAGACATTCCTACAAACCATGATGCTTTTTTCTATTATGTTCTTAGCTTACTGACTGGAGGTTTTAGTCTAGAAGCTACTTCCTTTCCATGCTACCTGTTTATCTTAAGATTTACATTAGTCATATCCTAAGACTAATAAACATTTAAAATATAGGACAAAGTTTGGTATTCTCAGGGTTTCAACAAAATCAGTGAAATTTGAAAGGTTTCTGGCTGGTGAAGGTGAATATGAAGGCTCATATTTCAAAAGGTCTGCAATACTTGATTTAGCTTTGTCACTAGCAAGAGTCACATAATTCTTTTTTTCTACAAAGTTATCTTTCTTGATTATTTTTAAGGTATGGTTCTATATCTGATGCAATTACAGTAATTCATATGGACTTTTTATATAAAAAATACATTTATAGGTCCATTTCATTGCAAATTGCTTTATTTTTTATTAGTACCAACAAAAAGTCAAAATGGACTAATAACAATAATATTTATCTGCAGGGCAAATGGCTTTATATGGTCAGCGTTCCTCCACATATTGTGACCAAATCTTTGTTCTGTCTCTTAACACATCAGCCCTACTTGTAAAAGAATGGTCCTCTATGGTGTTTGTTTACAAAACAAAACAAAACAAAACAAACAACAAACAACCACCCCTAAAGTGGAATTTTATAAATTGGCTGTCAATTTTGGATGTACAATCACTGTTTGGATGAGAACTGCCTACCTCAGCCTGTTAAGTGTCTCTGAAAACACTTCAGATCTCTTGTATGTCACCAGTTCCAATTCTATGTAAAGATGTATTCTTTCTGAGTGCCATCTCTTCAGTTCGTCTTTCTCTGCTTTTCCCCTGTACCACAAACATGTATCTCATTAGACTACATAACATCCACGTTTAATTATCCTTAGCAGACTAAAAATTGCCAATTTCCATATGGCTGATCTGTTCATCTGCCAAGTTTGTCATGATTTATTCAGGAAAAAATGGCAATTTACAAAAACAAATTCTTAGTTTCCCCACAGAAAGACCAGTTTCTATTCTCTGAGCCAAAAAACTAGAACTAAACAATATGTACAACAGAAGCAGATGTAGCTATTATAGTGTGGCCTGGTGCTTTGAGAAAAGGGACAGCATGAGTAAAATTAATGCATTAATACATTTATTTCAATGTGTTTAACCTTTTCTACTTAACATCATTCATGTTATTATTTCAAGTGTAAAAAAATTTAAACTTTTTCACCCCAGTTCGCTGGTCTGCAATCCCACCAGCAGAACACTGCATTGTTACGTGTATAGAAAGAAAAAGCCTGAGAACACATACTTCTAAATATAGTCAGTGGGAGCTTCCAGCTCATAAGCAACAATCTCTGTTGTTGTAAAATTCAGCATTAAACCAATGGATCTATTTTGTATCAATACACTTTAATTGGTTTTCTGGATGACATCTCCACAGAATAATGCCAGGATCAGTAGTGAGTACCAGGGCTGTATTACCAGAGTAAACATTAAGTTATTATGTCCTTTTCAGAGAAAACAAAAGTTACTCTAGCTTGAAGCCATATGGCCTAGAAGCATGTTGACATATCTCAGCAATAAAGGGTTATGTTACAGAAGGGACCGTGTTGAGGAGATCAGAAAAGCTGGATTGGCTACTTGACCAGTGTCACATCACTGAACCCGGCGTAAAGAGCTTGAACAAAATGACATGAACTCATCTGCGACCACTGTCTAGGAGCGGAGACCTTTAACAATGGCAGCACCTGCCAGATCGCCGCTCTCCTCCCCAATAAAGTCACCAACAGCCCCCTCACTGTTCTGTCATGTGCCTGGCACAAGGCCCCTATTGTTACGAGCCACTCTCACTCCAATAATTTCTCCTCTAAATGACACTGCACCACCACAGGTCATTTCAAGGGGGCTGAAAAGAAAGATTTTGCATCTGTTTTGAGTTGTAGGCACCAAGGGGGAGGGGGTTCAAAACCCCTTGATAGCTGGCAAATGGTAATAGCAAAATGTCTCTATTGTTTGTGCCTGAACAAACAACCATACTACATGAGAGTTTTTATTGTCCTCAAGGCAATCTGCCACGAATGCTCTCCTTTGCCCATACTCTACAAAGAGAGAAAAAAAAAAATCACCACAATAGTCACAGTTAGGAAACCTTAGTGAGAGTTTAATGACCAGCTACCAACTAATGGATGGTGAGTAACATATGGCAGAGCTTGGCCTCTTCACATATTGATTAAAAATAATTTAAAATTTAAAGCCAAGTTTGTTTGACAAGATTCCAGCTTCTCAGCAGCCACTTAACAATCTGAATAAATCTGAAGAGGAAAAGCTTAAATTCTAACCTAAGGCAAAGCAGAACAAACTCGTTGTCACATTACATAATTGAATCTATTACATTCACCCAAGATTAACAGCTAACACTTAACAATTTTTCCCTCCACCTAGAATATTTGCTGATGTAAACAGCAAAGAAACTCTTTGTAATATTTGGTAACTTTTTTAGAGTGCCTTTATTACACACAATCATTAATGGCCATAATCAACGTCTGTTAGTCATATCTTAACCACATAATATTATTCAATGCAATAGAATGATTCTATTCTTATGTCCTCGAAGCACCACTTGAGTTAAATGGTCATATTTTTATACACGTTTTTGTGTCCTTTTCTAGCATGATGAATGTTAGAAGCTAGAGCACTTGAGATAATTGTTCCTACTGAATGGATTTAAAGTCTAACTGGATTACTTTTTATTCACTTTCAAAAACAGCTACACATACTCTAGAGAATAGATCAGATAACAGCATACAAATTGCAGTACCTGTGTCTACAAAGAATCAGATGTGCAGCCAAGAAGATTCGAAGTAAATGAAAGGAACAACAACAACAAAAGCATTGGTACTGATTTTTAAATGATGATTATTTGGAAAAGGAAAGGGGAAACATTCCCCACAACCCAGCTACAAACACAGTAAGGGTCTGGACAAAGACTTTGGATATTTGGCAACTGACATAACTTGGTGGCTAAAGCATCAAGCTGGTATCGGGTGAGCTGTAATCTGGCTCCTGATTTGTGCACTGAGCTGCTCCATAACCTTGGCTGTGTCACTTCACCTCTGGTTTCTCTCTTACTCTTTTGGCAGTGGTTACTGCAAAGTGCACTGATCTTTGCTGAGGCTCTACCTATTAATTCAACACAAAAAAAGTTTCCAAAAAGGGGAGTAACTCCTTTTACTGAGCTGAGGGTTTCACTAGTCTTCAGCCCCATCACAAACATTTACCTTACATGACAAAAGCAAATGGTAGTTTTTAAAAAGTTAAAAATTTGTCCTTTGTAGAATGTTACACCCCAAGTAATCCAGAGAATACCATGGCCAACCTAAAGTAGCACTGAGCCATAGAATCTGCATGATTTCCACAGGTTACTGTGGGTCAGCTGAGCTGGCATAAACTGCAGTGTGTAGAGAACACAAATACTGACATTAGCACAGCTCACCTAGCTCCTGCAAATTGTTGTCAGAAGTCACAGCAATGCCCAGAAGCAGTACTGAAGACCGCCTTTTCAGGTGAGAAGAAACTGCAGGTAATGGAGGGGAGGTGTTAAAAAGCATGGTACTGATGATATGGTAGCACATATAAAAGAATAATGGCAAAAATGATGGGGAAAGAAATCTGGTGTCCCTTTTCTGAGTACTAGTAGCATGAAAGGAGTAGACAGCACAAGGTTGGAGTTGCAGTTCAGATGGGCTCTTAACCAAGAGATCAGTTGATTACACGTTTTAGGAAATATTGGGCCCTGCTTCAAAATTTTTCTTGGGGACTCACATTGTTTACATGTGAAATTACAGAGCCAGTCCTGCTTTCAACTGCAATACCTGTGACAAGATGTAGAGGACATGCCCTTGCTTTGCCCCCAGAAGATCTTTATTTACATTGTAAAGCAATTCACGAAAACAGATGGAGTTGATCCTGTGAGTACAAAGTTAGTGTGATGGGTCTTGAAGTGTTATTCCAATAATACAAAAAATAACCAAAATAACATTCAAAGTGACTTAATATTTTAACAGGTTTCTCTTGATTACATCTGCCTATTTCTCTTACTGGAAGTACTAAAATACTCATTAAGGACGATTCATTTCCAGAGTTCTTCTATTATTTCAGCACATTAGTACATGACAGAACTTCGAAAGGGATTAAAGTATACATTGATAGAAACAGAAATAAAGCTCCTAAACCGCCACAGGAGTTAAGCATCTAACTTGTTTAAATCTTAAAAAAAAAAAAAAAAAAAAGGATACAAAACACCATCTTTAAGCACCTACACATGTGTCAAAATCTGTCTAGTGACCATGCATTAACTGCGGAGTACTCCTCAGACATAACAAAGAATGATTGTTGCATTTTACTGATTGGAAACTGGAATGCAGCAAGAGATTTTTCCGAGGTCACACAGGAAAATCTGTGTCAACACCAGGATTAGAAGCGAGATCATCTGGCTTCCAGCTCCACAAAATCATCCTTCCTCTCCAAAAAAATTAATTTTCTAATAATAAAAGCCACTACAGGAAGGGGTGGTCTTCTGTTTTTGTCTTTTAACTTCAGAAATATAAGAATGATCAGCTCTGTTCCTCCCTGCACTTGGGCTTCCTAGATGCTTCTTGAGCACAGCCAATGCACACTGAATTCAGAAAAGAAATTAACAGCTTCATTCTCATCTCATTCCTTCCCCTTCACGCTCTCTATCAACAAGCAACATAAATTAGGATTTGGTTCAAACCAATCCATTTGGCACACTTACTTCTTTTAGGTAACTTTGTGGAATCTGACCACATCCCAGTCTTTAGTGTATTTTACAATCTACAAGGCAGGAAGCACTGCTTTCCGTCAACAGATGGGGAAGAAAGGTATAGATTAATAACTTGCTAAGAATCAGACATGAAGGTAGGGTTTTGAAAATTGTCTCCTAAATCAAGGCTAGTGCCTTCCTGTTAGATCAGCCTTCCTCTCAAAAGATTGAAGGAGGTAAACGGGGACTCACCGGGGATGCTGTGATCATATATATTAACTCATAACAGTCAAGCTTAAAACAAAAAATTTATATTAAATTTGAATTAAAATTAAATGAGAATTAGAATAGTTGGAAGGGGCCTTCAAAGATCATCATCCCTGCCATCAGAGTGGTTCCAAAGAGTGTTTATCAATATGGTGATAGGCGCTTTATATATATAAATATAAATATATATATTAAAACCATCTGACCTTCAGGGCTAACCAAAAGTTGAAGTGTATTACTGAAGGCATTATCCAAATGCCTCTTGAACACTGACAGGCATGGGGCATCAGCCACCTCTCTAGGAAGCCTGTTCCAGGGTTTGACCACCTTCATGGCAAATAAATTTTTCCCAACGTCCAGTCTGAACCTCCCTGGCGCAGCTTTGTGCCATTCTACGCGTCCTGTCATCGGTTGCCAGAGGAAGAGGCCGGCACCTCCCTCTCTGCTTCCCCTCCTCAAGGAGTTGCAGAGAGCAGTGAGGTCACCTCTCGGCCTCCTCCTCCCCAGACTAAGCAACCCAAGTGTCCTCAGCCTCTCCTCACAGGGCATGCCTCCAGCCCTTTTGCCAGCTTTGTTGCCCTCCTCTGGATGCTTTCAAGGACCTTAACTTCCTTTTTATACTGAGGAGCCCAGAACTGCACACGGTATTCAGCATGAGGCCACACCAATGGGCCTCACCCACAGTGGGAGGATCACCTCTTTTGACCAGCTGGCTATGCTGTGCTTAATGCACCCCAAAGTGCAATTTGCCCTGCTGGCAGCCCGGGCACACTGCTGGCTCACGCTGAGCCTGCTGCCACCGGCACCCCCAGATCCCTTGCTCCAGCCACTCGTCTCCCAGTCTGTACCTGTGTCCAGCATGACTCCGACCCAGGGGCAGCACCCAGCACTTACCATTGCTGAGCTTCATGCCAAGGACAATTGCCTAAAGTGCCCATCTATCTAGATCCCTCTGCAAGGCCTCTCATCCCTTGAGGGAATTTGGGGCATTATCAATTAATTTTGGTATTTATTGTATATTTGATACAGAATATGTTAAAGATATTTGGCTGATGTTCACGTTTATGATAATGTAAGTGTGCCACATTGGCATGAGTACAGGAACAACTTCTACAGAACTGCAGCTGCCGTGTGAACTTCCCAGCAGGCCATGGATATGGACTAAATGTCCAGTGAAATTATTTTCTTGACACTGTCATAAGAAACGTC
Source organism: Anseranas semipalmata (assembly GCA_013399115.1). Classification (NCBI taxonomy): domain Eukaryota; kingdom Metazoa; phylum Chordata; class Aves; order Anseriformes; family Anseranatidae; genus Anseranas; species Anseranas semipalmata. The sequence goes on from VXAA01001579.1 coordinate 420,146, forward strand.
TTATAAATCTGGGATTTTTAAAGCAGAATAAAACTGAGGAGCTTGCAGAATGTACATAAATTCCTTCCACAGAAGAACATCAAGTGTACTACCATTTCCTTCCATCCAATTGTATATTGCCCATAAACATCACTAGAGTTCATGTGCACACAAATGATCTCTTAACTATTTGTCATTATAAGAAATTAAAATCTCCTGTCTGAAGAGAAAAATAATATGAGCTGGGAGTGCATTTGGAAGCCATTATGGACTGTCCTCATGCTCTATGGTACAGCACATGATAGCTGAAATAGCTGTGTGTTAGTGCAAGCACAGAGGTGCAGAGAAACAACACTGAAGGGCAAGGGAAAGCAGAGGAGAAGGGCTGCAGCCTTTGTGCCTCCTGAGGACCTTGGGTCTTTCTACCCAAGATCAGGACACTAGAAGTGTTTCACCATGCCAAATATTCTCCAAGATGAAGGAAAAGATGGATTAAGAAATCTCCAGCAAACAAGTCCAATCCTACAGCTTCTTGAGCACTGTGAAGATCTTCTGCCTAAGAAGGAAAGGAGGACACACAGCGCTTCCCAGGGGAAGTCAGGGAAGCACAGGCATTTGTATAACATTTGTAAAAACTGCTTCTGCCGCAGATATTTTAGGGCCATGGAGGACTTCCTCCTCCCTTCCTTGCCCCCCCTTTTCCCAGCAGGTCAAGTAAAAGTCTGCTGTCCTGAGCCCTGCTATCTTTCTTAGCAATCTGATTAACATATGGACACACTCTGGCTTGCTAAAAACAGGAAATCAATTTGAAAGGCAAGACAAATATTATTTGCTTTCTTCCCATCTGCTGTGATATGTGAACACGCCTGCTTTCAGCAGTGATACAGGATTATTGATTTAGGATATTTATAGTGTATATGCTGTTATCAGGCCAGCTATCAAAGCGCTGTAGGAAAGGCTGTTTGACCCTACAGGCTATTTAAATATGTAGTCACTTAAAAAAAAAAAAAAGCAGACTTTCTTATTCAAGGTGACAGCCATACTATTTCATGTCATGCCTAAAGATACCATTTCCTGCTTTGCCATCTACTTCTGTTTGATTGCAAGTCAAATTAAATGTAATTGTTAAAGGTCTCTCCTGTCTGTATGGTGACCCCAGCGCATTTCCAGGCTACTGATTTGACCCCCTAGGCCTGCAAAAAGCTGGTTTTCACAGCGCTGTTGCCTGTTTACCCATAATCAGTCTGAGTCAGTTTGCTAGAGGGAGCACAGTAAGCCAGAGGACCCTCTACCATAAGCACAGGCTGTCTTTCAAAATAAATGAGTTTTTAAAAGACTACATATAAATAATCAAACCCAATAATTTTGAAGTGGCCACAGATAACTATCTAAAAAGAGCACAATGTGCTCCCAACAGAAGCCTGGACTGAAATGTGAAATACTGCACTGGACTGCCGCTTAGAGTATATAAACAGTATCTTTCATAGCAATATTGCATTCAATCCATACACTGTTCTCAAGCTTTACTGAGAGAAGAGAAAAAAAAAAGAACCACACTTTGTACACTTGTCAGGAGGCCTTATTTTGCCATGTCACCCAAATTAATGAGAGGGAGATGGCCCATGTACACAGATCACAGTGGGAGCATCTCAGCAACTGATGCGTAGTCTTCCACAGCTATAAGCTAGGATGTGCACCAACTTGCACAAAGCTTGTACCCATCCAAACAAGAAGCAAAGACATCACACGAAATATATGCCCCATAAAGACAGATCAGCTTTAGGACATTCCATATTACTTCTGTGATGAGATGACCCACTTTATCAATTTTTATCAATTATCTGGATGAGAGAATTTAGTGCACCCTCAGTAAGTTTGCAGATGATACCAAATTAGGCAGGACTGTTGATCTGCTTGAGAGTAGGAAGGCTCTGCAGAGGGATCTGGATAAACTAGATCAATGGGCCAAGTCCAGTCCCATGACATTCAATGGAGGTGCCAGGTCCTGCACCTGGGTCATAACAACCCCATGCAGTGGTATAGGCGCAGGGAAGAGTGGCTGGAAAGTTCCCTGGCAGAAAAGGACCTGGAGGTGCTGGCCGACAGCTGGCTGAACGTGAGCCAGCAGCATTGCCCAGGTGGCCAAGAAGGTCAATGGCATCCTGGCCTGCATCAGAAATAGTGTGGCCAGCAGGACTAGCAAAGTGATTTTCCCATGTGTGGCACTGGTGAAACCACATCTCAAATGTTGTGCTCGGTTTTGGGCCCCTCACTACAAGAAGGATATTGAGTCGCTCCAGAGTGTGCAGAGAAGAGCAACAAAGCTGGTGAAGAGAGTAGAAAACAAGGCTTATGAAGAGCGACTGAGGAAATTGGGGTTGTTCAGTTTGGAGAAGAGGAGTCTGAGGGGAGACCTCATCACTATCTACAACTGAAAGGAGGTTGCAGCAAGAAAGATGTTGGTCTCTTTTCTCAGGCAACAAGTGATAGGACAAGAGGAAACAGTCTTGAGTTATGCCAGGGGAGGTTTAGATTGGATATTAGGAAGAATTTCTTCATGGAGAGGGTCATCAAGCATTGGAACAGGCTGCCCAGGGAAGTGGTGGAGTCCCCACCCCTGGAGATGGGGGATACCAATCCCCTGGTATTTAAGAGATGTGTGTCCCACTAAGGGACATGGTTTAGTGATGGGACTCTATAGGTCAGGTTTATGGTTGGACTTGGTGATCTTGAAGGTCTTTTCCAACCTAAATGATTCTATGATTCTATTCTAGGGAAATCCTCAAGATTGACCCATATTTTCCAAGACATTTGCAAGTATGAATTAATATCCAGGAAAATGAAATTTTCCTAATTTGCTGATCCTTCATGTCAGATATTGCCATTTCAGTTGTCCCCATCAACTCAATTATTTCTTCAGACTCTCTGCAAACTCAGGCATATAGCCACAGCCACACTGCAGTTTCCTTCATGTTGAAAGCATCTTGCCTTTGACAACGCAAATGGAAACTTGGTTGTCTGAATGAATTCTTATCATCTGAAATCCTACTATCACTTTTCCTGGGTAGCTGTATCTCCTAGGAGGCATGTTCCACAGTTTGGGTGCCATTTAAAACTAGTGCCATTCTTGCTGTTAGCCAGAATAGAGAGTAACTGGATTTGGATGATTCTCTTGCACATGAGCCAGGCTCCAGTCCCTGCTCTGCTGTTTGTCTGGGCACCCAGTCTGTCATCTCACGGAAGATCCTCTGGCCAGCAAGTATTTGTAGGATAGTAAGTACCTTTTAGGAATAGATTAGTATGACTGCTGCTACTGGAAGCACTGGGCTGTTTATGTGACCACCTAATGTCCCATTCAGCCCCATTTCTCTATCTTTTTAAGTACAAAATAACGGAAGAAAATTACAAGGTACTGGAATATAAATTACAAATGAATATACTTCGTTATTAAGTAAAGCATTCAATAATGACTATCCGTGCCTTTATAGTTGCGGACAGAAATTAGATATTGAAAAAGTATTTCATGCGTGTCACTCAGATAAAGCACTGAGCTGAGACATAGGAGATCTGTATGTAGTTCTTGCTTTTACCAAGGACTTTCTACAGTCATTTAATTTGTCCATTAGGGTTGTCTATTAGCTGTAGGTGACTTTCTTAAAGAGCTCTTGAGCAAAAGAATAAACCCTGCCCTTTCACTTCAACTAGTGCAGCATTTCTGCTATTGACAGTCAGAGGACTACATTAAGTGCTTCTGTGCCACATTAAGGAACGTTACCTCCTCACTTCTTCCTACTCTCATTTCTTAGATTCTTCAGCCCTGACCTGAGTTAAACTCAGCATCAAAATGAAGCAAAAAAGGAACAAAGTTAGAGAAATTGTTCTGTGAAAACTGTGCTGGTAGCTTTCTTCAGAGGGAAAAAGGCTCAGGGACAAATGTGCATGTCTCTAGCTGACAAAAAATGAGCTGGAAGAAGACTGAATTTGCCCACTAATGGTTGAATTGGAGGCCATTCTTAGGACTTAGACACTGTCTTTGCATTGTCATTGGGTCCCAAGTAATAGAGTTGACACTGGGGAAGTGATCAAACTCAGCCTGATGAAGCCCTGATTCTTCAAAGGACCTAGGAAGGTCAAACTAAGGCAAAGTCCCTCTACAAAATCTCTGAGGCTGGGAAGGGCCTGGTGGACCTTCCCTGCCATGAAGGATTTGTGGAACTGAGGCTTCACACAAGAATGAGTGGGAGTAGCTAAGAGGAGGATGTCTCCAGAAATTCGGAAGGGACCAAAGTCAAAGAGGATGAGGCAAGACAGAATAGCACTAGCTATGTGCAGCAATGGAGAGAAGCACTGATTTCCAAAGCCACATAGCTTGAGGTAACTTGAATAGAAATTGAGGTTTAGGAAGCACAGCTGTGCCTCGACGGAATCTGAAGAAGCTATGAGGTAATGACAAAGACCTGTTTTACTTTCAGTTCATGTATGACACCACTTCAGTAAGCTCCCTTCTAATGCAGATAACTGGCTAGCAAACATCTGGCTACAGTTTTGGGGAAGATGAAGATGGAATTGAAGCAGCAGCAGGGTATGAAATCACCTTAGGTTATACCATGTTATAATGTCACTCAGATGCAAACAGGGACTGTAGAAATTCACTTACTGAGCAGCACCCTGGCAGGACAATCACAGCTCTGCACCCTGTGCTTTCCTAGATGGCCAAGTGTTGTGCTGGGAGTTAATCACTGAAGACACCTGACATCAGCCTTCTGCACAGAAATGAAGTTTGACTTCCTCCAATTTTCAGTGTCAGTTTTTTGCATCTTTCACTTACCAAGGCATCTTGCTATCCCACTCATGCACAGGAGGGTGTGAAGACTGTAGTCTTTTCTGATAAGCTTTATTTGCAACAAAAGTTGCTGAATTAATTTTCAGGGTCCAGTAATCCTCAAGTCTCAAAGGCTCTAACACTGTCACAGGAACCTGCTTCTCCTGACCGGAAGTAGCATATAAAAGGAAATCCTGACATCTGGAAGTGCACATCTGGTAACCATGTTTCTAAACTAGCTAAGAGTCCTTATCAGCCTTTCACAACAAATGATTACCAACTTCCTTGTGTTATATTCTTTCTTTACAAGGTGTGTCTATCTCTCATGTTTATGCCATTCAGCAGCATCAATTATATAGAAATCACTTACCTGTAGTACAGTGAAATTTTTACGATATTCCTGGTGCAAAGTCAAGCAGCTTGCAGTGAGTTGCTTCTCAGTTGTTCAGAATTATATGGCTGTAGAGAATATTCAGTCCAAGCTAATAAAAAGAGCATAGGAAGGAAGATAAAATCTTCTGCATCAGGCCTTAAGCCAATCTCTTTCTACAGGGGATAGGAAGAAGCCCTCATGTATATTGAAATCTACTCGGTGCAAGAATACTTGCATGTTTCTCTAGAGCACTCTGGGTTTGCTGCTGTCAAACATATCATAGGAATTCCTTTATAAGCATGTCTTGTTACTTTTAAGCATGACAAGACAGTCTTTCACACATGGTAGAATAAATTCACGGGAAAAAAGGATGTGTCTAAACAGTTATGGCTTCTATCAAAACAATGTGGTGTTCAAAAAAAATGTTTCTGCAGCCCTGTTACCAAAATAAGCTCCTTTGGTCTTCAAAGGCACCTCATTTTATTTTATTTTATTTTATTTTATTTTATTTTTTAAATTGTTGCAATTTTTTCTCTGTTCAACTCCTTTTTTGTGACCTTTTCCACTTAGCAAAACCCTCCTAGACATACAGTTCTCTATGACCATAACTCAGACTACCTCCACAAAAGGGCTTGGATCTCTCATTCATCCTGCTCTTGACTGCCTGCCATAGGAGTCTTTCCATTCATTGCTGCTTTATCTTGACAGCACTTTGCAACTGGAGCTCTACCTTTGTTCTTTCTGATAAACACGTAGCACAATGTTTGTTGGCAAATAGCTGACATAGAAATTAGGTCTCCATCATCTTGTGGACAGCAACAAAACATACTGTTAATGCTCCCAATGTTGCATACCAGAATGGGCCAAATCCTAATGTTTTTTCCAAGATTATCTGGGGCTCTTGTTTAATCAAGCCTTCTCTTAAGCCAAGAACAAAGTAGAATGCAAGATTGGATGTCCCCATGCTTGGTTCAAGAAAAATAATTTTTCTAGATGGACAAGCACTTAGTAGAGAGGAAAAGTCATATTTACAGTATTCTGTGCATCTGTGTAAAGCTCACCTAAAATTATGATAACTGTGAGGCTGACTGTTGATTCACAGAGTCCTGAACTGACTAAATGTTTGGTTTTTACTCTGCAATCTCAGGTAATTCTCCTCACACATTACCTTCAAGTATCCGTGCCTTGACATTTCAAGAAATACCAAAGATACTTTCCCTAACTCAATGTGTGTTCCCTGTACAGACAGAGGGCATTTCACAGGAGTCAGTGGAACAGAAACATAAACAAATCCTGGTGCCCTGGTTAGGCCTCTGAACAGGAATGCCAAACACCTCCCCCTGCTCTCTGTCACTGATACCTCCATCCCCATGGGTCACTGCTGGTGGCCACAGCTTTTAATCACATGCTGGGCCTCCAATGATTTATCACCTCTTAATAGTTTTTGTGTTGAAGATTCCCAGTTGGCAGCTCAGCTCCCCTTCCCCCCACCATGTAGCCTTGCCCAAGAGCATTAGAACCAAAGCAGGAAAATATGTTGCCCATGTGGAAGCTGAATTAATGCTCTTTAAGAAAATTACCTGTTACTGACAGGCGTTTTTAGCAAATAATTAGTGACACCATAAAAGACTGGGAATTATGCAAAGGTTAAATACTTAAAAGTTAAATACTTAAAATCTAGTATGTTTCCAACAGAGTGCATGGTTATCTGCTGTTTCCTGCACAGTGCATTTAAAAATACAGACAGTCTTGCTTTTGATAAATTCCTGCTATGAGATTCAGTTTAGATTCAGCCCCAAAATGCTTCAGTGGAACTTCCTTCCAACTGTAGTGAACAGAAGCACTGTGTACAGGAAAATTCCAGCACTTATAAAGTGCCAGCGTGTAATGTGACATTTCTGATCTCAGTACATAACCAAGATTTGTCACATAGGGAAATACTGATGCAGCATTTTTTCATCCACAGGTCTCAAAAGTTTCCAGCACTTACCTCCATTTTAAAGTTGAGCTGACTTTCCAATTCACAGAGTGGAACCCTGACAGGGTTAAAGTCAAGCTTCCTTAGACCCCAGCAAAAAGGCCCTGTGACAGACCTAGACATCTTGCAGGAGAGAGAAACTTTTTCCACATGGTCAAATGTATCGTGAAGTAACAGTTATGATTTCACTTTGAACAAAGAATAAACAACTTCAGACCATATCAAGCCCTTGCTCCTGTGTCTCAGATTCTGTCAGGAAGGGATTTCTTCCCACTCAGGTGGCAATAATCTCTGCAGGTGGCAGTGCTGGCAGTGTTGAAGGTAGTGTTGGTCCACCTCTTTCTCTGCTGGAGTTTGTCTGATGGATCCAAACAATCCATCCATCTCGTTTTTCTGGGAAACAAAGAAGTAGACACACTTTCTTTGTGGGTTCTGAACACAGTTAACCTACACATCGTGCACTGCAGCCATGTTATTTCAGCCTCTGGAGAGGCTTAACCATTTATTATGACTGAATAAAAATAGGCTCTTTACACAAATGGGTCATATTTTGCTCTTGCTTCTCTGCCACGCATCTCTAATGCTATTCAGTGGTCTGGTCAAAGATACATAATGCTAGCAACAGAAGAGTCAGGTTGAAAAGCTGAAAAAAGTAACAAATTTCTGTGACAAGCTTACACTCAGAAAACCTGCAAATAAAGCCCAAAAGGCAAAGAATTCCAACTTGCTACTCAAGTATCTAGGAGGGAAGTTACCTGACAGTGCAGTCTGGTGTTCAAAAGCTTCATCATCTGAGATTAAGAACACTAAAAATAAACAACTGTTTGACATTATTATCCAGTCACATAGTTTTCTGTACACACCACCTCTTCTCTCTTCCTTTTTCCTGTTCTTCCTTTCTGTGATTAATTTATAAAAAAAAAAAAAAAAGTTAAACAATGAACCTGGAGGAAAAAAGGACACTTTTTCTTGATACTTTTCCATGATGTTTTTTCTTCATGAACTGAAAATAATTTTGAACATTTGTCTGGGAAATAAAGGAAGTCTGGACTCCAGCTTTTCTGTGGCCAATCTTAAAAAGCTGACAGTTGTCAACAGAAGTGAATGTAGTATCTCAGGCTCCACAGCTTCTCCATGCTTTTAGAGAAGAAAAGTAACTACAGTTTGTGGGTTAACCTTGGCCAGCAGACAGATACCAACCCAGCCGCTTGCTCACTTCTCCCCTCCTCAGCAGGACAGGGGGCAGAAAACAAGATGAAAAAGCTCATGGGTCAAGATAAAGACAAGGAGATTGCTAACCAGTTACCATCATGGGCAAAACAGACTCAACTCAGGGAAAATTAATTTAATTACTTGCCAATCAAAATACCTTTGGATACTGAGAAACAAAGACATAAATTAAAGGAACACCTCCCCCCACCTTTCCCAGGCCCAGCTACACCGCTTCATTCTCGACTCCTCTACCTTCCCCCCTCGAGCAGCACAGGGAGATGGGGGACAGGCTACAGCATGCCTGCTCCTCTCTGCCACTCCTTCCTCCTCATACTTTTCCCCTGCACCAGCGTGGGCTTTCCATGGGCCACGGCTCCTTCAGGAAACAACCACCTGCTCCAGTGTGGTGTCCTCCACGGGCTGCAGGGCAGATACACGTGCTGCTGTGGTCCCCCCACAGTCTGCAGGGAAATACCTGCCTCACCATGCTCTCCTCCACAGGCTGCATGGGCTCTGCCGTTGTCCTCTCCATGGGCTGCAGGGGAATCTCTGCTCTAGAGCCTGGAGCACCTCCTGCCCTCCTCCTTCTCTGACGGTGCGGCCCCCGCCTCTCCTCACAGAGGCCCTGCAGCCCCTCCGCTGCCAGCCCCACAGTACCCGCAGCCGGTATGCTGCCTGACACCACACGCCTGTGGCAAACGGTACTTACGTGATGGTGGGTAACGAACACGAATGCTGCCAGTATTCCTTTCCCTCACTTCGTTGCACCTTGTGGCTCTTTTAGAAAGTAGTGTCTGTATGTAATTATGTTTTTTTAATAACTCGGTTTCTTACTTCTCATCATGTTATCGTTGCACTTTTGATCTAACATGTCACCGAGGAAAACAGTTCTTTCCAACACCAGCTGAGCCCCAGACAAAGGATGGCAGAGGAAGGAAAAGAACAGGTAGGGAGGCTTGGCGCTGGGGCAGCGTGGGGCTGTGCCTGCCCACAGAAGACCGACTCGCCCACACGCGTGGCAGGTCTCCAGCTGGCCAGGCCAGGGACACGGCTTCAGCACAGCACTCCTCCCTTCGCCGATACGGAGCACCCACACCCAGAACCCCGCATTTTGTGGTGATCATCATCTCAGAAAATAAGACTTTTTAGGCTATAACTGAGGATAAGTAAAATCAGTATCTGTAGAACAATAACTCAGCATATATCTAAACACGTTTAAATACAAACACCATTTAATTCATGAAACAACCTGCCTCACAAAGGAGTGTGAAAAAAAGGCAATCCGCAGCACTACAACACAGGCTGTCTTCTCACATCCAGTAGTGCAGATCACAGGTTTCTCATCACCGTTGGATCAATTTACAAAGGCAGAAAAAATAATAACCAAATCCGATTGATCAAATTGCTACCACACGGAACATAAATAGCATTTTTGCTTTATGTCATACAACTATCATTGCCCTATGTGATAACAGGTCCTTAACAAATAGGTGAATGAGAGAATGAGGATAGGCCAGAACCCTCAAAAAGCAAACTGCTTCTTTCTTACAGTTTTACCACCCGCCATAGACTGTAGTGGAAGTGCTAAAGGCTAAAGCTAACACACAGGAGGTTTGTTTATTGCATTGTATGGACCAAAGAAGAATTTCCTGCATATGACACTGAAGGCAGAGTGCACAAAAATTCCTCTGAAGTCTGCAGAGAGCATTGAACAGACCCTCCTCTGTAGTAGCCTTTTTCTTGTATATCTGTGTTTTGAATTTTAACACAGCTGTGAAAGGGAGAAAAAAAGCAACACCAATAATCTTGCCAATTGGGCATTCAAATGTCAGATACAAAAGAAAGTTTGGTAAGGATATGATTTTGCTGTGGGCAATGATTGTGTCCAATGGTCAATGACATCACTCCCAGTGCAGTCTCCATCACGATTTTCCAGAACAGGATTACTGTGATGACAGATTCCATTCCAAAACTCCCAGGCAGCTCTTTACATAGATGTTAGCAGAACAAAAGCATTACATGAGATTTCCTCTCTCCATCAAGCAGCATTTGATGTTCTCTAATCCTCACCTTGGGAAAAGCATTTGAGAACCATATGGACTTGCTGAAATCACACCGGATGTCTTGTCTCATGGCTAAAACTATGAGTTAAGGAACCTATATTGGGTGGAAAGGGCAAAGAAAGTAGGTTATATCTTTGTTTCCAAGAAGAGGGCAAGAATACCCCCCAAAGTTATGCACCATCACAGTCACATGCAATTGCTACGCTCTCCATAGAAAACTATTTCGGTGACTTAATAGGGCTTAATGAGAAAAAGCATCAACTCTGTCTGCTGTATTAGAGAATTATTCAGTAGCCAGAAGGAATTGACAAAAAAATAACGACATCTTCTACTTTGATCTTGAAAAATTCAGTCCTTAGCTTGTACAACATTTTGACCATTGTTGGTTGACTCCTGAAGCGCTGGAATTCACAGCACTTGACACTTGGAAGGAAGATTTCATTAAAAATTAATCACCAGTGTTTTCATATATTTTAATCAAATTTGACCAAGTAGTTAAGAATTCATATGTTCAAATAATTTAGTCCCCTTTCTAAGGGGGACATCATCTATTGACTTTTAACTTTGGCTATAAGTTATTCAATTAATATTACTACTTTGTATGGAAACTTAACCTTATTTGTATCTATTGCCAATCACATAATCCTAAACATCAGCAGCCTTAACTGTCTGCAATTTCTGTTTCACCCTCCACCTTAATAGAAAATTTTTCTTCTCCTTCGTGGGATGATATTCAACAAGCAAAGATCCATCAAAGGAGCAGTTTAAATCACATTTTCAAAATCAGATGCATGAGTTGTGCACATACCATTCATCTCATTTTCACGCTCTGTATATTAGAGGAATGATCAGAAACTAAAAGCAAACAAAATAATAGCACACATTGTTTTAGTGTTACTATTTTTTAAAATTACCTTTAAAATGCTATAGCTCTACCTTTTTCTCAGCCTTACATATTCATATACCTCTCCATTGGTATGCACTTAATGGAAAATCAAAGCATGTTTAACAGATAGTATTGTAAAGAACCCTTTACACTTGAGACAACTGCTCCATAGTCATAATCTAAGTATGTCTTCAGGTTTGGAGCCACGCTCAGAAGTTTACATTCCTTGCACCAACCTCTGCTTTATTAACAACAGTGAAGACAGGCTGTATGTTTCAAATATGAACTCACACGAAAGCGTCTCCTAATTCAGAGCTAGCAATTGATTCAGGCCCATCTCTGCTATCAGATACAGAATTCTTCTTTTGTCTCCTGTTGTATTCTGGGTGTATTCTGATATTTCTGCAGTGTGATGAAACAAATTTAGATTAAGAGCACAGCTACTGGTATGCTGCCCACCCCGAGTGATTCAAGCAACTTCTGCATTGTTACAGTGACATCCCAAGTCCCCAGGTTTTATCGAAGTAACACAATCATAATTCTTTGAAAAGTGCAAGAAATGAGTGGTGATTCAGAAAAGGGGGTTTGTTTTGTTTCATTTTGTTTTTTAACTTTTAACTGCAAGCAAAGTGTTGTAATAAAAAAAAAAAAGAAAAAGAAAGAAAGAAAAAAATATTACATTGCCCGGCATTAACAAGCATGTCACTGCAAGTAAAAACAGTTTCACATCTTTGGTAGCTTGAGAAGCAGACAAATACCGTGGCTGTCTTTTTCTTCTTGATGTCCTTGTATAATTGATCTTGAGCTAGGAACTTTGCATTCCAGCAGAAGCCTGGATTAAAAACCTAGACCAACAACAGTCAGCCATCAATCTTGAGGTCATCTATCCTATCTACAACCATTTGCATCAGCGATTAGCTATGTAGTAACTCTTAAGTCTCAGGCAAAGAGATCACCTTTCAAAGAGAATAAACACTCAGAGGATATCCCCATTCATTCCTCCTATTCTATTGCTAATTCCTGTGTATTACTCCCTCAGCACTTGCAGCGAAATCTCATGCTTATTGCTTTGGTCATATTTATATACCACATTACCAAGCATCAGAAAAGAACTCACTGTTTTCTTTCTCTGGATATGATTTCCTACAAAGATTTAAATATGGATTTTCCAAAAATATTTCAGTTCAGAATGTAATGACTAATAACACCTGAAGTATACATCGATAACTACTTGCTTCTCATTTATATTGATTTCTCCTTACACCATTCCTGAAGTGCAACATGGCACCAGTGGCAGTAGCGTTAAATATACCCTCCATATTTGGGTTCTTCCTCACTGCCAAAGCAGTGCAAAATAGGAGGTTAGTTAATATAAAGGAGACAAACATCTTGTATTCAGAAAGGTACCTCTGTTTTTCTTCAGAAATTTTGAAGTTGTTCTTTCTGTGTCTGAAAATACTATAATTTTAAATACATACGTTCTACTAAGAAAACACTCAAAAATTGCACTGAAGTCCTTTTTCTGCTGTATTGCAGTTCCCAAGATATTCCATTCTGTGACCCTTTTATCACAACAGATCGCCTCTCCCAGCAAGACAGTGTATCTACAGACACACAACCCATAAAACAAAAAATGGCAAAATACTTTTGGGCACCTAGCACTCTCACCAAGACAGCTTGAGAGAAACACCGCAGGGAGACCAACGCGCTGTCACCAGTAGTAGTGGGAAAGCACAGGACAGACATACTGGGGGGAATTCTGCACCCTACAGAGTGCAGAGGCCCCTCGGCCCGCTGAACCGGGCTTTTTGCCTCTGCTGAGCTGTGTGCTGTGGAGGGCTGGAAAGGGGTAGGAGCAGGCATGGCTGAGGAAGGGCCCGGCCCTGGTAAGAGGCTCTGCTCTTCATGATGCCCGTTCCCTTCAGCCAGTTATGCTGCATGCAGGCACAGACCAAGTGGCTGGAGAAGGGCTGCCCATTGCTGGGTCTTTTTCACTTTTTCACACTCTCCATCCGGCTGCCTCTCCCCAGGCAACTGCTTGCTTCGCCGAAAAGCAGCCCTGTCAGCAGAGCTGCTGGCTCTGACTGTCTGAGTTAGGACTGCAAAACTCTGCCTGGATTTCTGTGCCTCCGGTTGTACTGGTGGAGGAAAGACTACTGCACTTTCCCGTGCTGAAACAGCCTCCTTCGAGCCAACCCGCCACAAGCACATTATCCAATGTAAATAATGCATATATTTAGAACATCAACATAGAGCATACGTGGCCTGCTGTACTTCCTAAATAGTTATATGACTCAAGGTAATCTTCCTAATTGGTTAGGTAAAAATTTCCAATTGTTAGCACTCCTCTAGGGTTTTCCCATCAGAATTTTTATTCCTAAGGAGCAACAATAGACTAAAGGAACTTCTATTACTTTGGGACTGATCATTAACATTGTCACATTGTTTTTGGTTTTTTTTTTTTCCTTCTTTTTTTTTCCCTTTTCAGATAACAGCTGCAGGCTCTAGGCTTATTTCTTTTTTCAAGTATATTACACTGAAGATCTTCATGATCACAATTTTCAGGGGGATATACATTATTCATTTTAATTAGCTTATTATTTTTCATTTAGCACACCCTGTTGAAATACTTTAGTGTTAAACTGATAAAATTAATAATAATAAAATTACATTATGCATTTCTTCTAAGAGTCAATTCATTTTGAGGGTCCATTTTTCTAACAACCTGAGAGATTTAGGAGCCCTGAACGGTCAATGAGGCCTATGCTTCTATGTCAATTTGAAAAATAGCTTTTCTAGTCACTAAATTTCACTGTCCTGAGTCCTTTTACTGTAGCACTTGAAACTATCAGTCTTCAGTATACTTATTCGTACATATGTGCTGTAATAGCACACAATAATTATTCTTTCTTTACATATGAGGACAGAGGCACAGAAAGAGTTCTAGTCAGATCCACAGAAAACAGAGCCCCTTTTTATCTCATTTTCAAAGAAATGCCTAAATACTCCTGTGGATCCACACCCAAACAATTTCTCTAAAAGCACCCAGGAAGACATTGGCCATGCAGGGAGGAGGACCTGACTCTCCCACACACCACCTTGGCCTTTTGAATGCATATTTCTTCCCTCACGATGGAAGCAATACCAAACTACACACCTCCCGTGAGGCACACCATCACTATCTTCACCCTGCACTTCAGCAGACTGAGGCACAGACCAGTAATAAAACAAAATGCCTGAAGTTCGTCACTACACATGCAGACCTCTACATTTCCAAGGCATCAAGTTCAAAACACTTTCCATTAAAACTAACAAATTGCTTCAAGAGATGCTTTTTAACTTTTTGTAAATTGAAATCAATTTGATCAAGCCCATGAGAGATGCAGTTTTCAAAGTCAAGGAAGATACTCTGGTGTCTAATCATGAGTCTGAGTCAAATCTTACAGACCCTTCTTTAAACTCCTAGTCTATACAATCGTATTCTTAGCCAAAAATAGCAACACTGGAGTAAAAAGGTATGTTATTAAATTTTTTTCCTAATATATCTTTTTAATATATAATTATTTAAGAAGCATACATATTCTGGCTAGCTTTACTTTAAAAGGATTTCATATGCACAATTAAGATATTAAGCATGGGTCTATCTGTGTTGTTAGAAATTTAAGTGTGCCCAGTACTGACAAATCATTAGCATTTAACAGTTCTGCCTTTAAAATCATCATAATTTGACTTCAGAGCACTACGAAAAGCTAAAAAAAGATTTTAAGAGCTGGAAAATGTCTTTTCTTTCCAGACTGTTCAGAGTACTGTACATTCATTGTACTTTTGAAGGCAATGTGACTTGTGAAACTGGCAACTTTCCCAACCATAGCTTCTTAGAGATGTTTATAGCACATGATATTTTAATTGCCTGATGACAAAATTATTTGGAAAGATATCAGTTTCACAATGTATTTGCTTCATATTTCAAACAAAAACTATGAGGTTTGACTAACACTAAGGTCTGGATATAAGCCCAACAAAACAACACGAACATCAGGGAAAGGTGTCCATAATCCATCACCCTTAATGTGTCCACGAATATATATGCATAACTTGGGTGTTGCTGGAGATTCAAATTGGCCCATAACTATCCAGGTGCTATAGACATGCATTTGGATGAAATCCACAGTCCTTCCTCAGGTTTTGATTTTTGTTTTCACTTTTTATGCCATGTCATCTTAAGGGTTCTTTTCTGAAGGGAGCAGCGGCTGCCATGGGTCAGCATTTTTATTTTCTGGTGAACAAAAACCTAGCAACTTCTAAGGCACAGTTGTTTAAAATGGGGAGCTACTGAACAAAGACAATAGGAATACTCAAGAAATGTATAGAGTCATTTTGAAGTCAAATTCCAATAATATGGTCTGATCTACATAAGCCAGACCACAGAATTTCATCTAACAGACAAACTGACCTTCTGCACATATATGGAGAAATGCTAATTAATTAGAAACTCTCCCTAAAACCACAAAACTTTGATAGTATCTGAAAGGGCTGTCTAGTGCCTTCTGAGTGGAGTTTGCCATCTTTGTTTTGATGCATAAAATCATAAAACGGCTTTGGATACGCCTGCTCAAGGGCCCGACTGACTCTATGGTGCATTCACAATCCTGGAGTCTTTTTCCTTACAGAAACATTAATGGACATGAGCATGTATAGAAACTCCTGCCATTTTGGAATTCACACCTCACTTTCTATAACCCCAAATGTATAAATAACCCTATCTGTTAAGCCTCCATTAACAGATTTGCTTAACTGTTAACATCCCTCCTTTTAAATGGGTAGTCAGGAAAGCTGACTAGCTTGGCAAGTACAAAAGATGAAAAGATTTTAATGGTTATGCTTTGTTGCAACTTTTTAATTGGGAAACTTCTTCCATTTCTTAGAGTTGTTTTTATTATTATTATTATTATTATTATTTTAAATCATCTTACCAGGGCATGTAACCTTAACAAGATTAATCAAAGTTACAAACAAGGAAAAAAGTCTCTTCAATACAGTCCAGTTTTAGGCTCCTGAAACTATTTATACAGCATCTTTTACATGCAAAGGGCAATTTCATGAGCAAATGGATTTTTTTTTTCCCCAAAGCACACATAAATATACTCAAGACATCTGATCAAAGTCCTATTAACTGGGCTTGATGACTTGCAAATTTAGGATTTAGGTCCTGCTGAAGTATGTGAAAGCAAGTCATCTGGGTATGAACATGGATTCTACCAACTGAAGATCTAAACTGTAAT
The DNA here is from genome assembly GCA_013399115.1 of Anseranas semipalmata. Taxonomy (NCBI): domain Eukaryota; kingdom Metazoa; phylum Chordata; class Aves; order Anseriformes; family Anseranatidae; genus Anseranas; species Anseranas semipalmata. The sequence goes on from VXAA01001579.1 coordinate 436,741, forward strand.
GAGTCTTTCGTAATGATTTGTATTTAGGAAAAACATGGGCCCCACTCCTAAACTGGGAGTTTATTGGAACCCTGCTGTGGAAAAGGAGTTACACTGGTGCTCCTTACCATGTTAAAGATCATGTTTGCTAAATGGTGACTGACCCTTATCTGTACCAACACTAGTAGGTGTCACTACAATTTATCCCCTAACGGGATTTCCTCTCTCTGACTCCCTAGGTCTGCAGCCTCGTTTATCAGCTCAGTAGCACCTGTAACAAAACATGCACGTATATTCTACAATGTACGTCACATCCCTACAAGAACTGAGGGTAGCCAGACACCCTGAAATATGGAATGTGCATTAGCAAGCGTGGTCCATAAAATTTCAGAGCCTGAGATCTTTTCACAGCCTGACAGATTTTCCCATATAGCTTTCCACATTCCTAGTGTAACCCAATACAGGCAGTGCAGGCTGAATGATAAACAGAGACTCCTTCAGGAAGCCTTGGGAAAGTGGAGCCTCAAAATATTACACTTTGCTCTAACTATTCCACAGGTGACTGTTAAGGCTGCACAGCCCATTTCTCCACCTCAGAAGACAATCAGAAAAAGCGAGAATGGAACAGAACAAGTAACTAAAAATGGCTGTTAATGAACTATCACTACCCTTGAACACTATCTCTTATGGAAAATAAAAATACTTTGTTACTTTCCAATCGTGGAAAAAAACAGAAGCAGTGCCTCAGCAGATATAGGATTTAATACTGTTTTTGCATTAGGTGCACCAGTAAATTTTATTGTAAAAACGGGTTAGTAATATCTGCAAACCATGAGAAGCATGAAAGCATATTTCTGCTACTTGACTCACTTATATTTCTATGTACCAGCTGTGTGCTTGCCAACTATAGCTTATACATACATTCATCGCAGCCCCCAGACACAAGCAATGTGCATGCAACACAGACGAGCACTCAGAAAACGAGCGCCTCACCGCAGCCAGCAAATGCTCACTGAGCCAGGCTCTCAGCAGTGTTCAAACTGCACAAGAAGAGCCCAGATCTGAGCCAAGGCAGGTACACGCTACCAGGGCTCCCCAGACCATGCGACTGGCAACCCTCCAGGTCAAACCCTGGTGTAACGTGGAGCATCTTCAGAGCTGTTCTGCTTTGCTTCAGCTGTCAGTGACTTAGAGCTATTGCAGTTTTCAGGCATTGTTGGGATGTTTTGACCATACTCCCTTGCTTATAGCTTTGCATCCTATGTAGCATAGAAACTGTTATGGCAACAGTGAGACAGTAAAGGATTACCATAGAGTGCCTATTGCTGTATAGATCCAGTAGACCAGTTCAAACTCATAAAATCATAGCCAAGAACCACGGCCAGGATGACTAAAAATGACCTTCTGAGCAGCCACAGCACATACTAGGAGAGCACAACATAGAAAAGATTTTCAAATAAAATAATGCATAATATACCACAGCCACTATATTGTGTCCATATTAGTGCTAGGAAAGCAAGCTTCAGCTGATAATGTTTTCGATAGCTGTCGTGATCAAAAGAAGGAGAACATGACATCTTACATGTCATGCCTGTGCTTCAAAAATGTATGCTAAAAAATATGTGCAATCATATTTCTGACCACGGATTTGGGCAAAACATAGAAACACTGAACCAGATCATATGTCCATCAGCTGTTATTCTTGTTTACGACAGGACAGCAATATCAGATAGCATTGCCTCTGTTCCTTCATCACACAACTATGTGGTACACACAGGAAGGTTTCAAGATGGCTGAACATTATTTCCAGGCTGAATCTGTAGGCAACCACAATCTGCAGGTTTGGTTTTTTTAATAAATTTTCTGCTTTTTTTGTTGGCGAAAAAATATTTGCTGGAAATAGATTGAAATACTGTGAATTACAATAAAAAATTTTATGCTGTTTTTTAGGATTCATTTTGTTTAACTTGCAAATGGAGCAAACAGGTTAATTAATTATTAGATACAAGTATAGGTTCAAATTCTTTTCATACTCATATTATTGACGTCAAGATGCTAAATGGTTAACCCAAAATTCTGGTACAAACAAAAAACCAGATCCTTCTAGATATACTTCAAGTTCTGGATCAGCAAAACAATGCTGTTGTGAGAGGTTATCCATATCTGGTAACTGCCTAAAATACAGCCTGTGGTATACCATGATTTCCACAGATGGAAGTAAATATTGGGAAGTAACTGACAACACATACGTAAGATCATCTTTTTCAGTGATTTTGCTCACATAAGGAGTGCAATGAGCCATTATTTGCATAAGAATTGACAGGATTTCCATCTCTCCTCAAAATGACATCAGTGCAATCTGAAGGCAAGGAAACAAAAATATTCAAGGGAGATTCCTCCATTTTCACTCACAACACTAGACTGTGGCATTAATTCCAGTTTGTGAGGTATCTCCTGGAGATAAACTTCCCAAATAGTGGCCTGAGGGAGAATGTGGCAGGTACCAGTGCCCCAGTTCTGTTAAGGAAAGGTTAACATTTAAAAGAGGAAAAAATACTTTTTACTCTACATAAAAACAACTTTCCAGTGTTGATCAAGACAGTGATACAGTTTAGAATAGCTTAAAAAAAAAACCTCACAAGGCTCACATGGGGTTGTGCCAGTCTCTCATTTTAGCACGATGGAGTAGTGATGTTGACTTGGTCTGTCACATTCCAGGTGGCCGCGTGAAGGAGGGCTCTAACCACTCCTGAGCTCTGAGGCACAGCTGGGCCCTCCTGTTTTTAGCTGAAATTTCAGGTTGGGACCAAAGAAATCTTCCCAAACAAAATTGCTATCGCAACTTCTCCTTTCAAACAAACTTTCAATTTGAAAAGTTAGCATCTTCCTCTTTGAAAGCCTCTGACATTCAGAGACACAGTACCTCCCACTTTTTCATGCAACCTTTCAGAATGCCACTCAGCTCTCTCAGTTACTTACCTCCCAGCTTGATTTGCATAGACAGAAATTGTTTCCTGCATGCAGAGCTGCTGATTCTGAGCTGTGCTGCCAGAGAATGACAAAACTCAAAGGAAAGAAAGGCATTTCTTTATTCTCTCCCTTTCCTCTCTTGGTAACTACTCGGATGTGTTGCATTGTAGGCCACTGGACAAGATAGTATAAAATTCACATAATTTGTTAGCAAAGCACAGAGAAACACTGACTCCTTTGTATTACTCTTTGGAGGCTATAAACTTCAGTATCACAGCAGCTCATCTGTCAGGATCTAATGTTTTCAGAGCATAAGGTACTGCAACAGAAATAGTATTAAATGTATTTTTTTTCCACATGCATATACCTATGCATTGCCCAACACAGAAGATCATCAGTCTGAATCAGAGATATTACTGTCACAAAAATTATCATCATCATATTTAGGAGATATCTCACAGCTCCCAACATTGGTCTTTGAGAATTTTTTAAAGTAATAAAAATAAATATTATCACAGGCTGGCCAGTCTTTGCCACAGCCTGTAGATGATATATAGGTATTTGTACATGGAATTATATCAAAAGTTTATTTATACACTTGAGTCATTATGTACTGATCTTTTCTTATCAATAATGTTACAGTAACACTTACATGACAGAAACTGAATTTGTCACTGACACTCATGCACTAGTTTGCACCAATCATAAATTTAGCTGTTTTTATGGTTGAGACCCACACTTTGAATAATTATACATTTTTTGAATCCAGCCTGAAACCTCAAAACTTTTCCTACCTGAAACTATGCTAATAAAAATCTCAAGCTCATCAGCACAGAAGTTACACATACTTTTAGGTAGAGAAAAAACATAATGAGGAGAATTTAGGGAGGATTCATTCCCCCAGACACACCAGAAATGTGGTAAGTATCTTTATCTTCACATGCTCATGATAATCATTCTTATGTAACTGAAGTAAATTTGAAATAGAGAGCAATTTTTGAAGTCATCCAGTACTTGAACTTTCCATTTAATTCACAAGAGCCATGAAAATACCTCATGTAGAATTATAATTTAAAAGTCATCTGTGGTCACAGAAGCCAACCAAACTAACATGTGCACACAATCTCTACCATGAAAAGCATACTGCAGAACAGGTGATGCCACCATGTGGAGCCCTGACTGCTAAATGAGGTCAACTGACAGGCATTATTCTGAAGGAGGACAACAAAATGGCAAGAAGAGCAACATGAAAGTGGCTTGGAGTGAAAGCTTTTGGCGTCTCAACAGCACCGTCATGGACACGCTCCTTTTGTATTTGAAAATATAAAGAATTTGGCATCTGTCCTCTCCCAGCAGAAACCCAAGCAATCATCTCCAAAGCAGGCAGAGAAGCATGGAAGTGCACTGTATGCACAACAAAGAGAGATAAACTAATACACACTAGAAACAGAGACAAACATGTATTTCCTGAACTTCTTTGAGAACACCAAAAAGATTCATGCTATGAGAAACAGTACACTATATCCCACCAAAAATTCCAAAAATCTGAGTGCCTCATAAACCCCCCAAATTTCACAGCTCTGTCTTGCATCTTTTTATAGTCTTTGATCCACTTCTCCATAAGACTTAGCTACGAGCCTAATTCTTCTCAACATTAGTTTTTCCCTTCTGTTTATCCAGATGAGTAGCATTTTCCTTTGTGCCCACACAGGCAATTTACTTTTTATAAGAGCAGTTAATGAACATTCTTCACAAAGGGGCACTGGACAGTCCATTGGTACGGCCTCAATCCAGAAACAGAGATGGAAGCATAACCACTGCAAAGAAGGAGTGTCAATACCATCAAAGTTAATCCAGAACAACTCTTTACTTTACTTGACCTAAGTCCAGTGTAACAGGCAGGTTTATTTACAAACATACAACACCAAGTAACTACTTTTCATTCAGTAGATTTGTGCCGTAGGAAGTGCTTTTCTTGTGCTGAAATGGTTACAACCATATTGCTGTAAGTTTCCTTCAGAGCAATTTTTTTAGCCATCACCTGTCGTGCAAGCTGAGCATTCTCAGCTCCCCTGAAAACCAGCTTGGGCACCTGAATTCTGAAACTAACAGTATTTGAACATCTGGATGCTGAAGGCCTGCTCAAGCTAACATACAGTCAATAAAGTGAGCACAACTCCGAATTACTTCTGAGGGCCTTGCCTGGTTTTGGGTCAGAAGCCCAGCAAACAGCAAATGATAAGACTCCATTATCTAGGGCTCTGATGAAGCAAACAGCAAAACAAGGCTTTTGAAAGCAACCAAACTTCCCGCACTGAGATGTTCACTAGTGCCTTCTTCTGTTGGTTGCTAACAGTGGTTATAGATGATTCGGGGGATGGTGAAGGGAAAAGACATTAATGACCTGAGGCTACTAACACGGAATCTTCCTGCACTGATTTTATTTTAAATTTTCTCCTCACTGCACTGTAAATGCTCACACGCAGACTGAGGAGAGGTAACTAGGTTTTTTCCTCTTTTTTGAAGTACAATTGGCAGTGGATCCTACTCATGGTCGGTTGCTTGGCAACAAAACAAGTTTCTCTGGCTACAAAATAAATATTCCACATCTGAAATATCTGAGAAAACACTGTTTTTCCTAACTACATTCCATAGTACTTGGGCCACAGGGTTTCCCAGAATAGTCTAAAATGTTAACAGGGTTACACAAAGGACGACCTCCAATTAGATTATTGCTCTGAGACAGATACAGCTATGTCCCCCTATACAACACTGTTCATATTCTTAAAATAGTATGTTAAATCTACTCCATGGCCTAGAGCTCATGTAAAGTACTTTAACTGCCTAGGAACAAATTAGCTAACTGGATCCTGCGCCCTTTTAAATCTAGGCGTGGTGGGAGACATTTTGCAGGGACTGAAAATCTGGAAGTCACTATATTCGGTCTGAGATGCATGCCAAAGAAAGCATGTCTAAAGAAAGAAGCAGAGTGCAGACAAAATCAGATATCTCATCAACTACCAGAGCCACAGAGGTATGCTACTGGAAGTATGTGCTCTGGAATCAATATAGAAAGTGTTAAATTAAAGTCACATGCCTTCAGGTAGCTCATAATTGGGACTGCCAACTTTTTCTTCATCCTTTCAGCACAGCACTGCTTTGTTGAGTTCACAGACAGTAGATGCCAGTTCCTCCTACCCTCTGAAAGCACTTGTCACATTGGTCAATTCTAAATAATGTAATGGACAGATTCATAATTTTCAGATGCAAAGACAATGTCCTGGACCAGTAGATTAAAATACTGCAAATCAGACCAATGGTCCAGTTAATGCTGCTGCATGTCCCATCATGATCAACAGTGGATACCTAAGAGACTAAGAACAGGACATGCATATAGTGATGCTTCTTTAATATCCTCTTCAGGTTCCAACAATCTGTAGCACAAGGCTTTTCTGCACATAAAGCCCCTGATGAATCTTTCTTCCGTGAATTTGTCTTAATACAAAGATTAGGGAGGAGAAGTATTTATCTCTAGATTTTATTATTTGATATTAATTCCCAAAATCCAGCAGAACTTTTTTTTTAATAACATGGGTGAAAAGAAAAAATTATCCTTTAAAGAAACACAAAGAATTACTGAAACTAAAGAAAGATTTATCAACCTCATGAGTTTCAATTAGAAACACTGATGAAGAGCTCTAAAGCTGCCAATTCTCAAAGGAGAGGCAGCCAGGTCTTGTGGAAAATGGTCTCTTAAAACACGCAGGCTGGTTTTAAGTTCAAACATTCCTTTAAATATGGGACTTGGGCTCCAAATTCACCAGGGCCTTTCCTAAAAAGGGATTTAGGCATGTACCCCTGATACTCAGTCTACTTATCTAAGGCCAACATACAAAGCTAAAAACCTCCCAAGCATACCTAACTACTACAGATGTCTCTATTCTACACAGATTTCCCTTATTTGTTTTCTTCTGCATACACCCAGAACACCTGCATCTCAGTGCTAGAAGCTCCTCATTTATCACACAAGTGTGCACAAGAACTAGAAACTAAGCAGTACTAGACATTATCTGTCCACTCTTCCCTCTTGAGTAGCTTAGTCCAGTGGACATGATAAAAGCTCACTATCAGCTTAGAGAGAAGCAACTACTGATTTCTTATATGACACAGGGGGAGGAAAACTTATTTTCCCTCCATTTTGTTATACTCGTTTACAAAGTAGATTAATTTCTTCCAAGGGATTCCTGCTATATTCAGCAGACAGGATGGACAGTGCTTACTTAACGGGTTCTCATGTATTCTTCATTATCAATTCTTGGTCTCCTTTGCAAGAATAATTAATTTCCTCCCAAATGTCCTTTAATTTTTATGTTTCATAGATGCTGATTAACATTCTTGTTATACCCCCGTTACCTCATCTTGCAATAAGAAACTGAAGTACAGAAGAATTACTCTATTTGCATCTGCTTGTTTTAAGTGTCTCACTTCAGATTCTCAGAATTTAAATTCTCAGTGCACCAATTTACTTGTTAAACTGACTTAATCTGCAGCTGCTAGTTCTGGGCACATAAGTAAATTAGACCCAGGATCTCCAGGTAAGCAGCCAAAAAGCAAAAGAAAACATCTAAGTGTTTTCACTCAGAACTCAATGACAAGCAAAGACAGAACTAATTTCCTCATGACTGCTTTCAAAACATTAGTCTTCCTAAAGCTCTGTCTTTCATACTCCATCTTTCCGAAACATTCGAAGCATTGTTGCTACAAACCTCAATCCCAGAGCATGACAGCCAGTGCAATAAATGAGCAAAAGAACCTGTGGGAAAAGTGCAGCTAAACACTGTATCATAATGCCCAGGGGGCAGAACAAAAATTGCACATAAAGCCTTAATTCTATCACTGTCTTAATCTCAGTACCTAACTTTGTTACATCCTGTTAATACAGCCTGATAGACGCCCAGAATACAAGGCCACACTGACGATTCTGTGTTTGACCAGCAACACTGGAATATATAGATCCAGAGCACTTTATGCTGGAGGATGAGTGGTAGATGGGATGGAGGAATCTTTGACAGAAAGTTTCACAGAAATTTTCTGATAGCCAAAAAAAATAAAACTCAATTGCCAGGATCTGTCTGGTCCAGCAGACATTTTATCCAGTTTTTATTCCTTTGGCATTTCTCTGGACTTCTTGTTCCAGCTCAAATCACTTTGCGTAGTAAGACTTAGCCTCCCAGCTTCAGCCTTATCTCTTATTTCAGCCTCCACTTTTATCCTGTCTGTTAGCCCAAACTCTCCTAATTTCATTCAGGCTGTCTCCTGCCTCAGCCTGGTATTCAGTCAACTGCTCACCTGCTTTTACGTGGGTTTTGCTTTCAGCCCTTATATCCAGCCTCAGTGCCCACCTCCCCACTTGCTATTCTTGTTTCAGCATCATTCCCCACTCTTTCCAGCTCTACTCGCTATACTCTTGTTCCTTATCAAATCTGTACCACAGCCTTCCCCAGTTCCTTCTAAGCAGCCCAATATTTCTGTCCCACTCCCTTCGCCTGAACAGGGCTTGACTCTCACCAACCCAGCGCTTTCTGTCCAGCCCCTTATCTCCATCCCTCAGTGTTAGTCCCCATTTTCCTACGCGGTGCAGTAGACAGCAGTCTAGCTCGCCTTCTGTCAACTATGCACAGCCCACTTTCCCCCTCTCCCTAAAACATCATTATAGTTTCTTTTTTTCCCCGCCAATATCCTTATCCTTGTTTACCCACATCAGATCCGGTCTTGTCCCTGTTGAATTTGAAGTAGGTATTTAGGTAATTTCCTTTATGTGAACAAGAGTTACACACCCCTGACAGGGAAAAAAAAATCCAGACTAATTTCATGTCCCAGAATGGGACGACTACATCTTGTCAGAGAAAATATTGCCAATAATTTTTTAGCATGGGTAAAACAATGTATTTTTCTCGTGCCTTGTTCTTGGAAGACACTAAACAGTTCTGGCTGAAACTTTCTGAAGAGAATTCAGCCTGAGGCAGACACCCAATGCAACATGGAAAATTTTAGTTTGAAAAGTTACTTTGACAAAGTTGGGAATAGCTGAAAATAGGGCTTTAGGACTCAAAGTGCCTGGCAGCCTTAGTAATAGATGCCGTTACTAGTCCCACCTTATTGAAAGTCAAAGAGCCACACTATAAGGTCACCCACTTCAGTATCAATCAAGCAGAAAACAACTGCATTTATGGATTTACTCTGGATTTCTGCTAACATAACTGAGATGAGGCTTCTGCCATTTAATTGTCCTACAATTTGATGCTTGTTGAATCTAGACAGAGAGATTCTAACAGTATTTTTGTTCCTTAGGGCTGTGCCATAGACTAGGAACGAGGGTAGCAGCGCTAGTTACAAGATTTCCCCTGAGCTTCAGTTTATGATATGGCAGTTCATTGTAAACAGTTAGCGGACAAGCCACTGGGCCCCAAGCTGTTCAGATTCCTTCTGCGAGAGTCAGCATAATTGTATCCCTACTTGTATCTTCAGCTTCTGAAGTCTGCTGTAATGGACCTACCTAAAGTAATTAGACCACCTGTTGCATCGCCAGATCTATTTAAGGGACTCCTACTGGAGTTTGGTTTACATGGTTTGACAGTAATTGTTTAAGTGGATGCCATTGTAATGACACTGCAAAATAAAATTATAGACTTATTTTAATCAACAAATATAATTACATGCTCATCAGACTATGAGCTTATCTGTAATTAGTTCTCCATACCATAATGCAGTCCATAATGCCAACTTTGTGCACATTACAGAACGTCAAACAGAAATTACATTAGCAGATGACAGGATACTTAAAATCAATTGAGCTTTTACAGATCAGAAAGATTCTGAGTCCTGGAGAAAAAAATCACAAAGTATCAATTGTGGAGCTTCAAAATGGCTATTTGGTTTGGGAGCAAATTTGGTTACAACGGTACCACTAGTACCAGGAAAATGGTCACTGTATATTTCCACAGCCCTGATATCCACCGGTGCAAATAGCATTTTGCAACTTCAGTTACTTAAGCAGTTTAAACCCAGTCATTTTTCCTTCCAGAACTATACAAGCTTGGGTAGCATAACAAAATGGGAAGGGCTGTTATCGTAAGATACTAAAATATTAACATTCCCATTTAAAAATATATGCACATACATGCCTATACGCATACCCACATACATATCTGTATGTACTTACAGCCAAGGGTGTAAAGCCAAAGTAAATAAATGCTCTACAACATTTAAAATTGACCCTAATATCACCTGTAAAATAGACCTGCACTGATCTTAGAGAAGGAAGTTCAGACACGGGAAGTCATGATAACCTTCCAAAGGTAGTCACAAAAAAAAAAAAAAAAAGAAAGAAAGAAAGAAATAGTACATACATACTGACTCACACTTTTGTCCAAATCACTGGCTTCAACCAAAACAATGCATAATCCTATAAATGTAAGAAACGGTTACAATATCCCAGCAACAGTTCTGCATCCATACACCCTATACTTCCATGTTTGTTTGTTTTTTTATATGAGTGTATTTCATATGTATGCATTACTAGATAAGCAAAAAAGAAATCAAGCAATCATTTCACAAACTTTTATGAGTAACAGTGGAATATTAGAGGGTTTTTTTGTTGTTGTTGTTTTTTTAAGTGTATCACAGGTGGCTTATAAGCTTCTGTAATTATGCCTGCTTTTAGTACTGCCCTAAGAGGCCAACATTAGCTATTGGTTACAATGGTTATGCAATATCTAACAGTATGAGACAAGATCTGTAGTTAATTCTGTTGGCAGAGTCGCAAAGCTTTGATTCGTGAAAAATAAATCGGAACAGAATCTAACCTTATTTTAGAGGTTTTTTTGAGAGAATGTCTTTTAAGCAGAAAAATGGTGTTAATGTTTGTTTCCTCCCCCCCAAATAGTTTTTATAATTGCAGTCACTGTTTACCATGTTAATTACATAAATTAATAAATATATCAAGAATATAGTTATGTGTAGTAGATTTGAATATCCATGTATATAAACTAATTTTACATTAATAAGGAATTTTAATATCATCGCAGTACTTAGTGAAATTCTTGACATTTTTCTATTCCTTTACATATACCTTGGTTTCACATCTTGAAAGGCAGCTCCACACTGCAGTCTTCATTCACACTGTCCACAGCTCAAAAATGCTGTTAAGCACATGCTTATTTTTAAATATATCCTTAAACACAAAGGAAACCAGTGTGGCATAAGTATCTTCTTAAATACCTAGCTGAAATGGAATTAGTTTGAAAAGACTCTAGAGTGATTTCCAGTCAAGCCCATTCAACTCCCATTGAAATACAGGCTTCGGGATAGATCTTAAATAAAGTACAACTACTTGACATGAAGCAGTTATTCTTCTTCTGAACTTCTGAAGCAGTTTTTCTTCTGCTGCACTCTGTCTTGTAAACAGAAAATAACTTGTAAGCACAGAGACAATCTAGCTTCTAATTTTTTTTAATACTGTAAATTAAATATATATATATATATATTTCATACTATATTTTCCTGAAAGAAAAAGATATGTTTAAATCAGAGTACAACATAAGTTCTGTGACAAAAATTCTAATAAACATAAAGATACAACAGGCTTCCAGACACCAGAACAGTTACTTCAAACAGCACAAAGCTGGGCCAAATGCACCATTTACAGTGAAAAATAACTTCTACCTTCATTGTGACTGCTTCAGGCAGGAGGTAGATCAGACGCTGGCTCCACATAAGCTCCCTCCAAATCAACAGGACAAACCTGTTTTGAATTCCAACTCCACACACCAGCTCTTGGGAATAATGGGATGCTGGGCGTCAGTGCCAGAGGCACCCCACACGCGGGGGCCCAGGTGTACCCCACTGATGTGACTGCTCAGTGCAGCGGCTCAATGTGTAGTGACCAGACAGCAACACCAACGCAAAGCATGGCCAGCCCAGCTGGTTTGTCACCATGGTACAGTCCTGCAGAGACGTGGCTTTGGTCCCAAGATTAATCAAGACCGATTGTCACAGCCTAGAGTGGATGGAGCTCTATTTCTTTCAGTTCTGGAGCTAACACTCTCTCTCATTTCAGACATCTCAGCACAGTGCTGCTCCACAGGACCAGGTCAGGAAATAGTAACACTTCCATGTCATTGCACAACTGACACGGGCCTAGATTTTGTTTGTCTACATGAAAAGAGAAAGGAGAAAATGCCTATGGGAATAAAGAGGAAGATCCTCCTTTCCATTATGCTTTGCACACTTAAAAGAATGATAGCCCTAATTTTGTGATAACAGCATAAACAGGATGGCCTTCCGCTTCAAAAATGCCCTGCAGCACTGAATAAGAACAGCATGAATCCGCAGCAGAAATTAACCAAGATGCTATTAAAATTGCTTTGAATGCATATGGAGTTTAATAGGTAACAAGACCTTTTATGAAGGGCATTCAAATCATCCAAATGAATTCTTTAGTCAAAATATTCATTTTATTAATCATATGTGCCTCAAAGCTTTGATGTTCTAGTAAACTCTTCAGGGTTCCAGCCAGTTTTACCTGTATAGGATGCAAATCTAACAGTGACAAACATTGCCCATAACATTCTTATAATCAGAGTGAAATTCTTGCAACTCAGATAAGGTCCAAATTAAACAAATAGACAAACACAAACAGAACCAGCCCACTGACAGGCTGTTCTCCATATCTGGCAGTGCTGAGTTTCATGACAGCGGTTGCCTACAGGGTAGATATCTACCGTTCTTTACGTCTACCAATCAATAAGTTCACCCAGTATCGGCCCTCTTTTCCACCTCCCCACCCCCCAAAACTGTTAAAGGGGATGGTTACGACAACCCAGGCATTAAAACATTCTGATGATTCCATCCTGCCAGCCCTACCAACTGTGGCACAGAGATCAATGAAAATGTGGCCTGTGTAAGAGGATGGTCCATAACAAGACCACAATCTCTGATTTACGTGGAGAATTCAAGATGCTACTCTGTGGGAATAAAGGAATCAAAGACGTGAATTCCACACCAGTGTCAGTTCCATATACCACCAAATGTTAAGGACATTAACCCACAACTTCACCTGTAGCATTTCTCATTACATCCACATTTTTAAATGATTAAGATATGACTGTCAAGTATAATTTAAATTAAAAAAAAATGAATTAGAAGACTTGTTTCTTAAAGGCACTATCATATCAATTTATCTACAAGTTTCATTTTCTTCACAATGATGCATACAACAGCTAAGAATAGTGGTGCTTAACTGACAGAAGAAAAATGGATCATTGTGCCTATTTTTCCAGTTACTTATGATCAAAGGTATGTCTGCACATCAAATAGCATTTCACTTTCCCTTTGTGGTCTGCTGGTGCTGGGGAACAAAAAAATAAATATGAGACAATCATCATTAAAATTACGATCCACAGAAACAGACAAGGGGGTTAGTTACATCTACATTTAATTTATTAACTACCTAGATTTCAAGTCAATGACATGCATCTTCAGACATTGCAGGCTGTTTTGTAGATTGGTCATCCACCATAAATAAAATCTGAAGCTGAAATCAATTGACCTGACATTTACCCTGTTCCACAGCATAAACACATACTATCTTGCATGTCTGAATTTTAGGAGGCTTCGAACAACAAAGTGATAAGGGCTGATTAACAGTTACTAAAATGAGACAAGCCTGTAGGAGTGTAAGAGTCATGAATGGGCCAGAAACTCTTTATGGGAATGCTTTAGGTTTTTACCTAGGCTGAAGTCTGATATCATCATGTAAGCTACCAAGAGATATAGAAGCCAGCTTATGAAGTGGCAGCCTTTACTTTCACATGACATAAACATTATCAACCCAGAGAAAACTTTTTTTTTTTTTTTTTTTTTAAGTTGACTGGGCCAAGGACATCGTACTTCGACTTTCTTTCTCAGGCAACGCAGTACAATTTTCCTGCTTTTGTTGTAGGAAAACCAAGTTCTTAAAAGCAGATGTTAAATGCTGTTGTTGCAGCAAGATTCTTTGGATGTTTGACTTAATATAACATCTATTTGAAAGCAAACAGTTCACTTGGAGTCCCCTGTCTCATTTTGCAAGATGCATTAACCAAAAAATCCTAAGTCACTATTGCCTTGGGCACGTAGTCAAATCTTTCTGTGTCCCAGTAGCTCCTTACTAAAGCCTACAAATGAAATTACTTTGCAAGGCCTCTGAGTGCTGTCGTGTGCCTCCACACCCGGCACTGCTGAAGCACAGCTACAGTCTGTCAGACAAACTCAGATGCACTGATCTGTTTTTCATGGAACAGACTATTCCAGTGGTGTGCAGCCACTTCTATTGTTCAGGTATATCACTTGGTAAGAAATGTGAACAATCATCAGGTTATAGTCAGCTAAAAAAATTCAGTCAGTTTCTGATCCGACTGACAGGAAGGAACCACAAGCGGAATTTAGCAACAAGTCAGCCAATCATGTAAAAATGCCCTCTAAATCTGCTGCGTTAGACATGGATCCTGAGCTGAGCCAGTAATCTTCGTGTTCGTTCAGGTGCAGTCAGTTGCTGCATCCAGGTAGGCTGTGCAGCTGACATCTTAACGTGCAGGTCAGCAGTTTGTCCAGCAGGCAGTAAGCCATCGCATTTCACATATCAAGACTGGGCCACTGGCAGTCTTGGACTGCCCAACAATAGGATTCCTTCCAGCTTGTCCAGATCATTTAATTGGCAAAAGTCCACACGCCTGTTCCCAACAACAAATTCTTGTCCTAGTCTGATAGGAAGTCATTTGACGCAGTCAGTTGTTGGATTCCCACTCCAACACCCCCTGGTCAGCATGAGGCCTTTTGAAGAATCTTCACTTGGTTGCAGTCTCCACAGGTCGTTTCTCTCTCATCAGAACCCAAGGTAAAATCTGCTTTAGCTCCATTTACCTTGTCCAGTTGTCCCCATTGTCGGTTAAAATCTGAACAAGCCTTTTGAAGCATCTTAGTCGTCTTTTCTCTTGTCAGGAAACCTTCGGGACAGTTTGTAATCTATATAAGCACTAAGACAGGACCATAAAACGAATCGTATGAATATAATTACAATCAGTAAAATCATCAAAAGGGCTGATTCCATATTTAAGCTAGAATAATGAGGTAATGTGAAAAAAATACTCTGGGAGATCTAATTATATAATGCAGTATTCAGTTCTGCGGCCGGCCCAGCAATTCCTGTAACATTCCAATCAAAGTGATCTCACTAGCATGTGAGAGAAGAGCCCAGCTGACAGATTTGGGACATGTAACGTACTATTTAGTCAAGAGGCCCCATGTGCTATTCATAAAGAATTAACAACTCTTATATTGACAATGACAGTATTGTCAGAAGACCTTTGGAAGGGGAAAAAAACTCCATAAACTCCGTCTCTGTGAAGTTGGACTTTTTTTTTTGCCCCTTTTTTCCAATGCTGATGTAATCTCCAAACATCTCCAGCAGCAGCTGCTCAGCGAAACCAGGCACCTTCTCCCTAGTCCCTTTCAGCAGCACACGCAGCACTTTCCAGCTCCCTCAAGACAATCAGGGCCTTTCTTTCACCAATTAGCTATCACTTCAAGAGCCCTGCGCTGTCCAACGAGCTCTTAAGAATGGTCTTTGCAGGAAACAACACTGGAGGGGCTTTCTTTCTCCTAGACAAATTAAAAGTGGAAGAAGGGAGGGAGGAAAAAAAAAAAGCACAACAAAACAAATCAGAACACAGAAGCTGTCCAAAATGCATCGCTCAATTAGTACATCAACAAACGCTGAAATGTCCTCAAAAGCCAATGCTAGAGCAAGGCACACACAGAAAATGCCCATGCTTTCTTTAGGAGATAGTTTGTTTAGTTGAATATGTTAAACAGGTTTCATAGAAAGAAGGGCTCTTGTTACAGCAAGTCTCTGAGTTACATGAACTAAAAGGGAAAGAAACTCCTGGAAGATTATGTTCTATTTCCTTATTTGGCTCTCCAAATGTAAAGCAGCATTATTCGAAGCAGACATTATAGGAAAGAACTTGGTTTAGCTCACTTTAAATATACAGGATTGATGAAATGAGTAATTACTGGAACTGCTAAAATCTTTTTGAACTTGCTCAACTAGCGAACTCCTTTCCCCAAAAACCATACTTTCCATCTAAAAGAAATTAAAACCTGATTCTGAGACTTAAAGCTCTGTGAAATCTACATTCTTTTTCCTTTAAAATCAGGGAATAGGTACAGTAATAACTTGAGGTCCCTGTTGATGCCAAGTCCCCATTAGCACAAGCACAAACTCTAGGACGCAGTTCAGGAGGGGAACAAGAAACTTACATAGATGTTTAATACCTTGTCTGGGCCTGGATCTCAGCAATTGCAACTGGACAAGCAGAGTTGCGAAGATAAAAACGTGAAGGATTAACAGCAAGAGAAATGATTTGGACAAGGTGCAAGCAATAGCACAGTGTCAGGACTGCTTCCCTGAATTTCGAAACTCTGCATTAAACCAAACCGCATACAAAATATCAAGTATCAGTACTCTCTTATATTACCATTTTCTGGTCAGAATTGTCCTGACTGGGGTAACCTCATGAGATTCAGCACCCTGTCTTCTACAAGGGCAACACAAACACATTTACATTACAAGGAAAAAATTTTAGGCTATTCCCTTTTACTGTGTATCAGGAGCAAAGCTCCAGGCTTTGTAAACAGTTAAATGGCATGGCAAAGCAAATACTTTAAGGGGTTCCAGGAGTTTGTTCACACTAATGGGTGCTCTTAACTACCACAGGGATTTTTTAATGGAGTTGGAAAGTGTCAGAACTGATCGGATTGCCTAAAAGGAAAAAGTCTGATGTATTACCCTATGTGCATTTATGAAGGAATGTGAATCAACTCAAATTCCTCTGCATAGGAAGGCTCAACCAAGGGATGAATACACACAATCAGGATTAAGAAGGATTCTTTGTGGAGGTGCACTGAACAATGAGTGTCTTTCTTTACCTACAGACTTCAAAAGATGCAGAGTTTAAAGGGACTACTCTTTTCATCTAGTTAAGATTTTGCTGAAAAAATGTGGCAGGGTGGAAAGAATAAATATATATATGTACACATACATACACATGTTAGTAGGGCCACCTCCAGTTACAGGAAGAAAAAAGGAAGAAAGGGATAGACCAAGAGGTCTATCAGCTTGCCCTAAAGCAAGATCAACTATGTCATTCCTGACAGGTGTTTCTCTAACCTGTTTTTTTTGTTTAAGAGACCCACATCGACAAAGATAATGAGAAATAAAATCTTCATCTCATCTGAAAGGGATTTGAGCAGGAAAAACAGTTTGACAGTTTGACAAACCGTTCAGTGGCTGTATCTGCTACAGTACAACCACTGTAAGCCCAGAGCCAGTGGCTCTGCATTACATACTCACTGGCTCACTTTATGGCTGTAAGGAATTTATTGGTTGAGACAATGATACCTGCCTTAATTCAGAAAAGTACAGACCTGTTCCTTTTTATCCTCTGGATGGATGCATTTGCTATACCTAAGAGTACTTCTTCCATGACAAACATCACCTTTACCCTGGTGCAATCCTACTGTCCATACTCTAGCAGGTTCGCTGAAAACCACCAGCAGATTTTAGTGAGCTCAGTATTAGCTAAAAGGCCTGCTGCGACACACAGCACATCACATTCCTTGGCCATCAGCTCCAGTTCAATCTACTAGTGGCAAGAAGCCCAGTGGTTATTTAGGGGCACATGAGGAACAAATTGGTGGTTCGTTCCAGCTCCAAGTGAACAGGTGCCTCCTCCCCGGGCCCACAAGTGGTTCTCAGCTATGCCATCTCCGGCATTCCCCGAGAGGTGTTATAGCCGGAAGAGAAACCGCACAACCCTCACGCCTGGCGCTGGGCTCTCCTCGGGACAGGCTGACACAAAGCCGGGTAAGCTTCCACTGCTGCTGCAGGTCTTTGGCTCCACATGCCACGGCTGTCAACTTGGCACTCGTTGTAGGTACTACATTTATTCACACAAAGGAATCGTCAGTTGCTGAAGATGGAAGGAAAGTATTTTTCTGCTTAGATTTCACTTCTTAGGACAGATTTCCTTGCACAGAAAATTAATGTACAGCATAAGCAAGACAATTCTGCGTGCCAGATGAAAACCTCCTGTGACTGTAGAAAATGCACTTTAATATGGATAGCTGTTCTCCTCTCCTTTGTAAAGTATTTTGAGACTCGCTGAGGAAAAGCACTATGTAGAGCCTATATATTAATCATTATTATTTGGAAAAATCCAAATACATATTTTCAAATAACAGATGTTCCCAATGCCTGGCATCATTTTTGAATGATTTGCCTTTTCAAAGAACGTATGCTGTATCATATGTAAAAGCATCCTCTCTGCTCAGAGTTTATTTTGCTAAAATCATTTTTCAACTAATCAACTCTCTAGAGAATAATGGCATGATAGAAGAGTATTCTTGATGGGTGGTATTTTCTCACTAACATATGTTTTCATCACATAATCAACATTATTACCCTCTTCTACTATAAATATTCATTAAAATCCTCTAATTTGAAACTATTTCCAAGACAAATTCTGCATTTTGCTATTAAATTATCATCATGTAATTAATTTCCCTGATAATCTGAAGGGTAATTTAGCCAAAAAAAAAAAAAAATCAAAGAATGCAGTCTTTTAAAATGTAAGCCAACAGATTTCATATCTAATTTTCCAGTTCCAATTATAAAGCAGTCTATTTCCTAAAATATCACTGCATTCCTAAAATTTTAAAATATCTAGTAAAATTACAAGCAATAAATTAGACAATACAACAATAATCATATAATATCCACTGTTAGCAGTTTGAAATATATCTCAAAATATAAATAAATTAAAATGATATTCCACTTACTGTATTTACCATACATTCAAAAGTCAGTATATCTACAATGGAAAATGGCAAAGAGTTGCAGGTGTCGGCGTGGCTAACAAGAAGTTCCCAGTTCATTGTTAAAAAGAAAAAAAAAAACCAACGAGCAGAAAAAAAAAGAAATTCAGGACCAGCGCTTATCTCTCAGAGTCATGTGCCTGCTACAGTTATCGGAGTGAAAAAGGCACCTTGCTCCAGTTTGCATACGTGAAATCTCCTGAACAAGCATTCTACATCACACTGAAAATAAAACGCCACTTAAAAAGAGCCAGATCAAGGTATTCATAGCTTTAGAGGTCAAAACCTAACATTCAAAGTAAATTCCCGCTTCAAATAACTTGTAATAATAAGCACATATCAAGATCATTCAATGTTGCATTGAGTCAAAGAAAAGCACAAACACCTGCCCCACTGGTTTTCTACTGGAAAGTCCCCAGCAAACATACTCCTCCCACCACAGTCAGTTCGATATGCCCATTTCCATGATCAAGAAAAACAAGGACAGAAATAAGATACTTCATTTGCTACATATTTCTTCTCGTATGAACTCCAGTGTCCACAAAACCAAAAGTGTTTGTAAAACTCAAACTCAACCACATCCTCAAGGCCTCACAGTCACAAGTGAAATAATAAAAAAAAAAAGCACAAAGTGTAGGAAAAATAATAATAAAAAGGAAGGAAAGTGATTAGGAGGAAATGAAACAAAACTCATAAATCTGACTTAAAAGTGATTACCTGGAGAGATCTGTATTGTAAAAAAGACTTGATGAGACCTTCATAGCTGTCAATGCTTTATCTCTGCCATATGCCGCTGTACACTGCAATACTCAGTAGCAGACATTTTATTTCCCTTCAGTTTATAGAATTTTCTTTACAGAAGCATGATCAGAACACGATCTAGAAGTAGCAAAGCAGACTGTTTACATGCCAAGGTATTTAATCACATCACTGGATTAAAATATCAGTAATATCCAAACCAACCACCTCACGATGAACAAGCAGAAAAATGCAAAAATATTTGTAGTCACTCACAGGAAAAAAAGCCTCGCATAACTATTTAGAATTTGTATTACAAAGATTAAAATAACTTGTTATCAAGCAAATATTATACCCATTTTCTTATTCAGTTGCCAGAGACCCTACACAACTTGCCAAGTCTTCACACCCAGTTGTGTAATTTTATTGCTTCGAAAGATCCTCTGGACTTTTGCTGGTGAAATTAAGGAATTATCACTGAATTCAGTTGGACAAAATGGATTTAGTACTAAACCCATACTTTCTCAGTGCTCTCCTTCCATCAGTGGATTTTTTTTTCCCCATTGAATTCATGGTATTACACATCAATCTAGTAGAAAATTTTATTTTTATAATTTTTATTACTCTTGACTAAACAGTGCTTCAACTGAAATGCCAGTTTTTCAAAAGCAGAAAGTCTGGCAAAACATGCTCCAGCTTTGACGAAGTATTTGTCCAGAGCTGCTTTTTAGATCTGTAAAATTTAAGATCAGAAGAAAACAGTAAGATTAAGCTCTTCTAAACATTAGACAGTCAAATCACTCATACATAAAACCACAGTCTTCTCCTGATGAGTGCCATGACCACCTATCTTCAAGCTATTCCCAAGTCTCTCGTGACTTACAAACCTCACTTTCTTCTCACTGTGCACAAAACCAGACTGGGACCTTAAGAAACATCACAGGATGGAAAACATAGTTCCCTTTCATCTGTAACTACATGTCTTCAGCAGATTATGCCACGTTTCCTCTAGCTTCACACTGAGGATGCTCCTCCCATGCGCTACCAAAAAGAGATGAGATCAAACCCCGTCTCTGATTTATAATTCAATTTGGGTTTCTCAGTCATCATTTGTTTTGACAGCCTAAGCCAACATTGATAGAAGGGAACAATGATGCAACTGCAATTTTCATACAAGGTCTAGCATGCAACAAACTTAACTACTAAATATATAAGTAAAGTTTCTAAAATTTACCATATACAGAATGTCCTTTGACAAACTACAGATCACGGAAAGAACCACACTACTCATAAAATGCTACTACTGAAAAAAATTCCTATCCTTTACAAGTGATAGAAGGCAAATATTTCATATGCTGGACTGACACACCTCCAAACCTTATTCTTCTACTTAAAAAATAGAAGCACGTTATTTGAAAGGTATAGTTGAAATATTTCTTACAAAGCTTTACTTGGAAATTAATGGCGTCTTGGAAACTTTAAAGACATGATCAAATACATGGTTGCATTCAACAAGGTCCTTATTAAACACATGCTTAACTTTAAGAAAAACTTTCCACGATTATTTAAAGCCCTGTGAGCAATAGTGAATTATCAAACCTGCCATTATCACACTGAATCAAAAAATGGTGTGGGAATGCATGGCTCAGGCTTTATGCTTTGACTTTCTCTCCTTAATCGGTTGCTTTCTTAAATCACATTTTGATAGCTACAAAACACTAAACTCACAATAAACACACACTGATCTGACTATGATTTTGGAAGTTTCTATATTCCAGTCTGAACTTTGCATCAGATGCTTTGTGGCCAGACACAAGTTAGGCATTCAGCAAACTGTATTGTGCTTTGAACAAATCTTTCAGTCTACTAACAGGTTATCCTGCTTATTTTTAAAGTCTCCTTGCACACAAAAAAAAGGGGAGCTAGGGCAAAGAAGGAAAGAAAAGAGTCCATTTGAAAAAATTACACTGCTAGATTACAAGAGTTGAAAGCTGGTATGTAACTTTGCTCCGGGTGATCAAACTGCTAATCAGGAATGCTGTCGGGAACAGAATGGAATTCCAAATAAATTAGCCATGTCCAAGAAGCCAATACAACACAGGATTAAGGCTCACAAAGAAAACAAATTTATTCAGCCTACTTTATCGGAATTCTTAATAACGTGTACTAGTTTTTCTCATAGCAGTCTGAGCTCTTCCACTGGAACAGTGTGGAGAAGGAAAAATGAGTCACACTTCATAAATCATCTCCTACTTGTACAGAAACCTAAAAATGTTATATAGAGCAAGACACACAATACCATTATATATAAATTCATATGCACATCACAGTTACAGTACAAGTGTGCATATTTATTTCTTCAACTTTATTTCCAAGGCACCTGAGCAAAGAAGATGCACTACACAACTCTGTGAAAATGTACAAAGATGAAGAAAAATGTTAGAACTGCATTGATCTCCACACCAAAACTTTAATATTGTGGTATATACATCACTGAATTCAATAACCAACTACTAAAATAAATCCCTCTCCTGTATGACCATGCCATGCCTCACATTTATTATTAAGAATAAAAGAAAAATTCTGATGTCCGCATATTGCAGCAAGGAATACTGTGACTGAGGCGCTGTCTGCAGCTCAAACGCATGTTCTGTTTTTGCCTCTGACAGCATCCCAGAGAAACTTCTCAGAATACTTTACACCAAAATCACGGGAACATTAAAACGTGTGCTTAAGTTTTTGCATTTTCTTGAATTAGGATTTCAATCTTTATCAGGCTGTTTTTCCCCATCTATGAAACACAGATTACACAGTCAACTGAAGACAGAATTACTCTTTTTGAAGCATTTTTACAAAAAAATAAGGAGATAAAGTACTCAGAATATGAACCCAGGCATCTATAGCAAACTTGTCCTGTGAGGGAAGTGTTATTTAGCATACTTATTCACTGAAAATTAAGAGACTGGATATAGACCTGCTAGCATTCACATAAGTCTGTCCCATTACCTTGAGAATCCATGTGCGAGTATGGATGTGGATTTCTCACAATAAAATTCATCAAGCAAACCACAAGTTGAGCGCAGGTGTAAAGGATTCACGTGTCTGGTGGTTCCCAGACGTGGCACTGCCCTGCTTTCCAGATCACCAAACTACATCAGTAACTTGATGTACACAGTTAGTGCATGAGGTACTTTCTAAAGACTTTTTCTCCCAGATAACAGGGTCTCCCCTAAAGACACCATTTATGCTCCTCTCCCCTTCCCAAAATGAAGCAAGTAAGATGTCATTTGCTACTATCATTCTATCCAGTATCCAAGAGCAAAACCACACATTTCTACCAACCGTGATTTAGTTTAAGATTTTCTGTCAAGTGCATTTTTCCTCCCTGTAAGAAGATATTTACACAAATATGGAAAGAAGAGCATATATCCCTAAATCAACATCTCTAGAAATGTATCTCCAGAGGGTGAAGGTCAAATTATGCAAGTTACTGATGTATCATTGAGACATGTGACTGGAAGGGATCTGTTTGCACCCCAATGCCTCCATTAGAGGCATGGAAATAACGATTTGATTTGAGTGAAATATTTTAGGGAAAATACAAACTATTTTCTCAGAAAAATAAACCAAAAAAGCATCAAGTACAACCAAAACTTTTCATGAAGCCCAAGGAAAAGTGTAGATTTTAATTTTCAGAAGGGTCTCTTCAAAAAGGAAACAGATTGTTATTATTAACCACTGAAAGAAATGTTTTGATTCAGGGGATAGCAGAAAAGACATTTTCCTAGCTTAAATAATTTCCCAGTTTTGGTACAAATTCACAAATAGTTGCACACAGTTTGAGAGCACAATTGTGGCAAATGAACTATTGGTCTAAAAAAAATGTTACCCAGTTCTACCTCAGTCTGGCAAACAGTGCTGCACGTATTCTGTATTAATGGACTATTCACTTGTTCTAGCTAAGCACATGTGTGAGTGCTTACAGAGTTGAGGTGGATTTCTACATTTCTAGAATACAGACACTGGATTTCTGAGTGAAGAAAGGAGGATGATAGCTGGCAATGAGCAGCGCCGCTCCACTTACCCTCTCATAGCTGGTCGTAGGCCAATGAGATGCATTCTGAGTTAGAACATTCAGTATTTGGCTTTATAAAATAATGTCATAAATTACGCTTTGATCAGCAAGTGCACTCCTCTTGTACCCTAAAAACACTATGTTTGAATTACATTTGAGATATTTCTCTTTTAAAAACACACAGAATAAAGCAAGTAGGTGAAAGGTAACTGTATCACTTTACAGACACAAGCTACCCTCTGATTACAACTAATTAAGATATTCAGCAGCCTTAAAACAATACCTTTTTTTAATCAATGAACCCAGACAGCATTCACAGCTTTTTGCGATGACAAATGCCCTTTGAAAGAGTTAATAGGCAAAGGTTTGTACTGGCAATGAATAGGGCTACCTTTAATTGATCCAAGAGCCTTAGAGAGCCGTCTTATAGCATGATGATGTATTTGGGTTGCAAATAGGCCAAAATAAGCATAAAGAAAATCTGTAAGACCATGAGACCTTTCATTTTTCATTGCGGGGAGGCAAGGGGGGGAACCACTGGGGAAAATGAGAGAACTATGATGGGGTTATCTTTGTGCTTCAGCACTTAAAATAGATAAAACAAGAGAAATTTTGAGGAAAAGGACAGGAAGTGATCAGGCCATAATTCTGAGAATAAACGTCAGGATGCATGAAAACATACAAAACAAGGATTCTTCAGAAAATAAATAAATAAAAAAAGAAGAGATGACCTAATGGTATAAAGAAACATTGATTAAAGAAATACCCTGAGGGAGAAAGATATTCCATCAGCTTTAACAAACACTGCATGGCCCTGCATTCCCTCTAAACTTCCTAAGTGAGGGGAAAAAATGTCTGGAGAAGAGGCGGTCACATGGATCCATTTATAATTTTCCCCCTCATTCTTTGTTCATCTTTTACATGTTTTTGTTCAAGATGTACAGGAAATTTGCACACAAGTGGCGGCTCACAAAATTAAACAAGATGGGTTAATAGCGAACATTCTCCCCTGACTAGCCAAAGAAGAAACAAAAATGCATTTTTATAAGCAATATAAAGTCCATTTAGCTTTTTTTTTCTTTATAGGACTGATTATACATTAATATTACCTAATAATTATGAAGAGACTAGTCTGTCCATATTTAAACTAGCCCTTCATTATAAACCCAATTTTGGCAGAATCCCTTCCTCATTTAGCAAAAGCTAAACCGATTTCCTTGAACTTTCACAGGTGCAAACTTTATGCCAAAGTAGAATTTTTCTGGAAAGTCTGAGGCAAATCAGACGAGGAAATTCCTAGACTAAAAGACTATTTTAAAATGGAATTACAACATAAGCATATTATCAGGAGCTCAGGAAAAAACTCAAATAGAAAGTTGCTGATGTCTGAAATTTTCTTAAGACAGATACAGGAGGAGCTAGAACAATGTTGACATTGCTCCTTAAAAACAGAGCAATAAAATATCCTGCTCCTGTATATGTATTCAAATGCATATTTACATTAGGAAAGGCAAAACAAGACTATTTTCAATTTGGAACAGGGAACAGATAAGCTGTTCTCAAACTCTGCTCATCCAACTCTGCTCATCCTACAGCTGCGAACAAGTCTTCTTCAAGCAGTAACCATTAGCAGAAAAAAATATTAAGTCTGCACTGCAGGTCTGGGTAAACAAAAAGAAAGACTGAGCTTGCCTCTTAAAGAAGGGAGCTGAGATTGGATGCTGTTTTGAGAAAGTCTTCTCCTTGTTCTATTTACTTTCAATTCAGACTCTTAGAAGTGACTGAAGCATCTTCCTTCCTTTGTAATTCAAAGTCAAAATATTTCCTTCCACTGCATCAGTGTTATGTGTAAATTCCAAGCTACCATGAATTTACTAGAAGAAAAACAGAATGTACAACATATTGATTTTTAAAGAACAAAGGACATCAAATTCTTGAGGAACGCTTCAAAATCTACTGCTTTTCATGCAGAAGACACCTGATAGATTTTCTTCCCCCAGGAAAGGGGAAGCACCACTGTTTCATAAAACAGAAGACACATCAAAAAATAACTGTGTCCAGTAGCTTACTATTTGACAAAAANTAAAACAGGGTGGGGGGGAGGCAGTGCTAAACTTGCTATTACACTTTCAGCTGGTAGGGGTCAGGGAACACAACCCATATTTCCTCCCAAGGGTGCAGTTATTAAAACTGCGAGCAAAGGAACTCCATCAAGACTCACAGGATAGATGAGACTTACAAGTACAGATGAAGCATGGGTGGTTGACTGCACAGGAGCTCTCACTTCATCACTTGTGCCAAGAGCCATGTGAGCCAAATTATAAAACTCAGCCACAGCACCAGTCTCACAGTAGCTTCCAGGACCTTGCAGATAGCTGGGGTCACCAAAGGATGAGAGGTAAAACCCTGGGACATGAAGAAAGGAACTAAGAAGACTAACATAAGAAAAAGTGAATCAGAGGAAGGGAAAGTGTTATCTAAGATGCTTGCCTGGGGCGTGTCAAGATGTTGTTGTATCCTCTTTATCTGATGTCCCACCAACTGACTTTGATCATAAGAGCACTTTCAACAGTAAAGTAACAGTAACAAACGGTTCAACCAGCCTACTTTCCTTGTAGCCTTTTTTTCCTCCCTTGTAGACAGCCTACAGAAAAAAGGCCAGTATTCAAACCCTGTTTAAGGATGTTCAATTTCACTGAAGAACACAGTGAGACAGAAAAACATTTCTGTGGCAAATACCAGAAAGATCTGAGCTATTTTCCTAAATTAAGCCTAAAATGTGCTTATAGGTCTAGTTACACAGCAGCAAAACATCCCATCTGGAGATGTATATGGGAGCAGTTTAAAAAGGGCACATCAACAGAACACAACCACGACAGCCAGAAAGTGAGTATGACTGCAGACTGCTACAAACACACTGGAGACAGGCATATTCCCAAGGCTGCCAGACTCAAATTTTGAGCTCAGTAACTAAGCAGTGCCACACTTTACCTGCGTATTACTGGACATACCTGCTTCATACCATCTAATTGCAGTGCTCCTCTGCACATCAAATTGACTGTCATTGTCATCAAGTTTATTCTGTGCATCTATTTACAAGCTCAGACTGACCATCAACACACACATACACACACACACACAAAAGAATCCTATATAGATGACCTTATCTTTGATCAAGCAAATCCACCTTCCACTATACTGATGAGGAACTGAGGAGTAGAAAGTCTGAGTAGAAGTGAACCCAGATTTTCCAAGCAACATCTATTTTACAGCTGCCTCATAAAATTAATAGCAACAACATATTTTTAAAGCCAGTTCATGTTTTACTCTTAAAGGAATATTTCTACATTTGGCTAATCTTCACCCCTGCGCGCGCGTGCATACACGCACACACCTGGAAGGGCTGAAACATAAGGACTTAAAGGTGAGGGAAGCTGAAGAAGAAAGAGAAACGGATTTTCCAGTGCTGGAAATGGATTCAGCTTCAGAGACAAGATTAAAAAACAGCAGCTTTTGGTCCACAGACCAATGTTCAGGCAAAAGCTTCCCAGGTTCCTTAAAAACATAAATAACCCTCACTGGCCTGGATAATTTGTTTTTAAAAGTAATCTCAAGCAAGCTCTACTCGAAAGCTAGATGAATCTCTTTGCAAAACTTGTTGCTTAACTGAGCTTTAATTACACTCTCTGTCATCTAAAATCCCAGGCCCAAGCACAACACCCAGGAAAACAAAACCTACAACCTTTTGCCAGAGGAGACAGGAGGAGTTTTCATGCTGTAGCGGAAGCAGCAACAGGCACAGATAAAGTTGTGCTTTCAGCCCAACAAGTACAAATCCTCAGCAACTCCAGACTGACAGAAACCTCATCTTAAAAGCTTCACGGACTCTCTTCAACTCAACTGGGATACTAAGAAAGAAAACTTTGATCCTTTCTCTAAAAATCTGCTTCACGACTCAACATCTTTGATGTAAATCTTTTAAAAGACTGAGATGGCATCAAGTCAGGAACAGGATGGAGGAAAATGTGTTTCCGTCCATGGGGGAACCATTAGGAGGAAGGTTAATAGCCCTGGGCATGCGATCAAATTTAAGTTTGTGCCAGTTTCCCCAGGGCTTCCCTTGCCATCACCAGCTTCCCTAGGCTGGGCAGCTCACCCTACCAAAGCCAGCTCTTAAACAGAAGCATAACAGACTGCTGGGGAGAAACAGAAAGATAATCACATAATTAACTTATGTGGATACAACATGAAATAAGCAGGCGGAGGGAGTCTTTGAGCATCTTTGCAATTGGAGAGAGATAAACTTGCAGTACGTGCAGCTTAAAAATGGGGAGGCAGCAGGAATTCGGCCCTTCCCAACATGTGGATCGCAGTACTGAGGCAGCACCGAGTCTAAACAAGGCTGGAGTTAGCATTCAGAGCACACGGCGCAGCAGAGTATGGGAAAGGGATAGAGCAGCCCAAAGAGCTGGCGCCACTAACTGACGAGCAGAGCGCAAGTGATAAAGATTTACTGCGAGAGAGGAGGAAACAGTCCGCTGGCCCGATTAGAGCTGTGAATACCGAGTTGTTCAGGGAGGATTTTGCAGCTGACTGATCACAGGCTGTCGGAGCAGGCCTCGGACAACAGCTGCAAGGCTTGCTGGGCTGCAGAAACAAAGGGCGCCTAGCACGGTGCAAAGAAAGAGTTGACAGGTTGTTGTTAGCAGTGGCAAATGTGTGAGGTATGTCACTGTGTGTGAGACGGGGTGGGTTGGGTTGGTGGGGAAGAAGGAGGGCAAGAAGCACAGGCAGCACTCGGAAAAAGGGGGGCACGGGGGAGGGAGCAGGGACACAGGCTTGGTCAAAGCATTTGCCTAAAATCAGGCCGGTGTTTGTAAGGAGGACAATCACAAGGTCTGTTTACTGCTGCCAAGATGAATTAGCCCATCGTCTCATTTATAGGACGAATCCGGTGGCACAGACTATAAGGTGCATGGCATTAAAGGGACTAATTAGACGATTCCGGCAAATCTGAATTAAGACCCTTTCTTTCTTTGAAAGCTGGAAAGCATTTCTCAGGACTCTAGTCAGATGGCTTAGGTTTTGTTGGGCTTTTTCTTTCTGTTCTGAGAAGGGATATCTTGTGCAATTCCCTAACTCACAAGGGTCTGCTCTAAATTCTGCTCTGAGCTTCGTGAACAGTTGTTAGGAAGCTGCTGGCATTTACATCATATTTTAAAAGGTCCAACCCAAAATCCTGGATTCTGCAGGAGTTCAGCTCCCAGTCTAGGGACAAACTTTGCAGCTGGTCCCTCCTGTTACAGTGGGCTAAACCAGCAGTCCGCATGTGAACGTACCTGAGCTAAGAGCCTACAGCTGAATTCTCACTCACGCACGTAAAACAATCTAGGGTTTTCAAAAGCTGGCCTCTAATCTGACACCCACCTCCCCCCTCCAAATACAGTGTCTGTAGCCAAATGCTTTTCCCAAGCAACTCTGTGCTTTCTGGAGCCATGATTCACGAAGCTTGTGAGTGCTGGGTAGGAACATATCAATGAAACTCCAGAGATGATCAAGGAAGAAGCTGCAGAAGAGGAGAACTTACTTTCAGCTCCCCCTTTGGCAAGTTTAGGATTCAGTTCTTGGCATCTGGCAACATTTTACTCCGATTGTGACAAAAACAAAATGTTACAAACTCCTCTGAAGCAATGGTGCATGCTGTTTGCACACAACCACTATATTGCAGTGGTCACTATTAAAATGTTTTACAAGCAGTTAACGTTACCATGGCATTCACAGTATACTAAGAGAAGGGAATACCATGAAATTCACAGAAACACTAAGCACCGCAAGCTGCAAATATCGGATGTTTCGTAGTAATTAGTGACACTTTATAAAATATCGACTTCTTGCTTTCTTGCGTACGTATCTATTACTAAACAACAAATAAGAGACACTGAGAAACTGCAGTGTCCTTTATAGCATCTGATCAATTATACAAACAAACCCTATTTTGATTTTTCTCTTCTAAATGGTCTCTGGGACCCAGTTACTCTAGTCCCAATGGGCAGCACTTGGTACACTGTAAAGGGAATTCAGAACAAGAGGCATTTCAAGGCTTCTAACACACAGCTCATTCTCCCAAAGTATCAAAAATACCAGTGTGCAGAATACTCCATCTAGGGGCAGAAATGTAACCCAAAATTTCTTTAGCCTCTGCTTTGACATGTGTTAACCTCATTCTACCAGGACTGAGTGCATGAGAAATAATCAGACATTTCACAGAGGTTCCAAATAGTTCCTCAGTATGAGTCTATAGATTTTTACTTTTTATTATTTTAAACACAGGGCTTCCAGCTTGAGTTTCCGCTTCACAGTGATGAAGAACACAGGCACTACTTTTATATGTCTACGAGCAACTGGATTATACTTTAAACTACAAATATTATCTTAGGAAAAATTTATAATCCATTGTATCCATATACTCAAAATTTTTAGCTGAATAAGGGTGGTCAGTGAGCTCAACTGCAAAGAATAATGAAATGTCTGAAAGACTATTTAGGTGACTATATTTTTGGATATAATAAGACTTCTACTGAAGTCAAAGCAAGGTCTGAATTTGATTTCAGGGGAAGCAGAAATAGCTGTGTGGCACAGGCATACTTTTAATAAGAAATTCTCTCTGTAGCTGGATAATTCAATATAATTTTTAATATTAGTACATAGG
Source organism: Anseranas semipalmata (assembly GCA_013399115.1). NCBI lineage: Eukaryota > Metazoa > Chordata > Aves > Anseriformes > Anseranatidae > Anseranas > Anseranas semipalmata. Next base: position 467,187 of record VXAA01001579.1, read on the forward strand.
ACTTGTTCAGCAAATGTACTTGAGTAATATATACAAGAGCAGACAGAAGCAAAAAATTTGCAGGCTCGGAAAAAAAAAACGAAAAGATATTATAATGTCCATGAAAATTTGTTGTTTTTTTTCTCCCTCTTTAGGGAAAAAAAAAATTACAGCAAGTACATCAAGCTCTTCCCTCTAATTATATGTTTTCTTTATATGAATTGCTTTCAGCTGACAAGTCTGCACTAATTTTCCTTAGTAAGCAATGGGTTACAGCTTGTCCATAATGTTACAGCTTTCCCCTGCACTGTGTCTTGCTCTTTGTCTCTCCATACAGAGTGTCTGCTTGTGAGGCTGGGGTAACACTTCTGAAATTAATCAAATTACTTCCTACGTTTGCTCTCCTAAACACCTACATTTGATCACCTTTATTCTTCCTGTTCAGGCTCTCAGCTGCAAGCTTCATACTTCATAAATGCAAAGGTTAGAATTTTCTAGACACCACTTTAATTTTTCAAATAGCAATCCAATTACCGAGCAAATTGGCACATGTGCTTAGTTACATAGTGACTTGGCACTGCCTCCGCTCTTTGCTGGCAGTGATGAATGTGTTCCCCCTTAGCCCTCCTCGTCTATCTGCTCCAGCCTCCGAGCCAACACCAGTGACCACATAAGGAGAGTGCCTGGCAGCTGCAAGCCCGAGGTGCCAAGAGGCAGATTGTACTCTGTAGCAGCAGGATCTGGGTCTGTGACTGGCTTCCTGGCTAGTCTTTTGTAAGACCTTTTCCGTGGCCTCTAGGTTGGCTCTAATGAAGCCTGTAGAAATGCCTGCAGGGAGCTGGTATAGAAGTGAGTTAAGTCAAAGGTTTAATTTAGTTTCTAAAGTTAAGTGAATGTATATTGCCCTTCTTTTTCCACCCTGCAATTATACTCCTGCCACATTTATGAGAAAATACAGTATTCAATCAACAATAGGAGTGCATTCCTGGGTATGTCTGCACCGCACATTGGGGCAAAGATCCCCAAACCAGCATCAATTAACTGAGCTGCAGAACCAGAAGCAATATAGCTGTGTTTGCTCCGTGTGTCACCCGAGCTAATTAACTATGTATGGCAGTAACAGAGCTTTACTGTTTCTGGCACTGAAGCTAGTATCCCTGTGTGGTAGTCTACTACAGACATGCCAGCTCACTTGGAGGTAACCTGGGGGCTCCCTAATCTGGTGTTGCCTTGCACTGCAGAGATGTTCAGTAATACTCCAGGAACTGGCAGAAGTTTGTTGACCTCTTTACATCATGTGAGAGTGGTGAGGCTACAGATGTGGTTACAATAAATCTGGATTGTTCCTCTTCCATCCCATTCACATTCTTTTATTACTCATAACAGGATGGATACAGAGCATCTTTAAGTAATGTGTTAAGCATCTTGAGCAGCATCTGTAACATGTGGTGCTTTCTAAATTTCTCTTTTCCTCCTCCAGGGGCAAAAAGCTGGACAAAGATATTTTAAAGTATTTTTCAAACTTGCATTTGGGTCTTAGCCCTTAAATGAACTTCTCTGGACTGTTCAGAAAGCCATTTTCAATTATTTCAATGCAGCAGATAAGAACTTTCTCACAACAGGATATTTTTCTCCCATTTAGATTTTTCATGAAGTCCAAGAAATTAACTTTAAAATAAATGACTGCAAGTACCAGACATTTCTGTAATACAAACAGGCTTTGGTGAAGGTAAAAAAACAAAAAAACAAAAACAACAACCTGCGAGCTATTCCTCTTTTGGAACCCCACCTCAGGCATACCAAGAAACTACTTGAGAGAATGAGCTACTTGTCCGGCAACTTTCTGGTGCTGATGGTAGACCGGAAAGTATCTGAGCAGACTCTGAACTGTGCACAGCAGAATAGTTTGCTAGGTTAGCTTGCTTGGACTTTACTTATGAATACAGTTGTTTGTTACTGATAGAATTTTTCTTTTCTCTTTTTATTTTTTTAAACCAGGTATTTTAATCAGGTGGTTTTATTTATTTATTTTAAACAGAGGTACCCAATAAGATCTACGAACTGTGACTATTAAACTACATTCAATTAATTTCTCCTTGTTCATCATTTAAGAGCTTTAGCATTTGAGCTGCCTTTACTGACATTCTTCTTGCTTGAAGTCTGTAGGAAGACAGGAAGCCTAAGATCTTCTCTTGACTTTCTAGATTAACAAAGCTGAGTTGTAATTCCAGAAACTACCATAACGATTTGAGGACTTTATCTCCAAATCTAATAACCCCACCTCTCAGGACTGACTTTTCACAAGGTAGCAAACACAATGATAAATTTAAACACACGTAACTCTCAGACTATCCATCAGTACAAACACGTACAACTGCAATGCAGCAATACGGATGGTGTACAAGAGCAATACAGGAGTGCGCCATTTTCCCACTATGCTTCCTGCCTCTGCCACATTGGTTACCTGAGGAGTCATTTTCAACAAAATGCTAAATTCTACACAGACTGTACAGGTAATATATTTAAGATGCACTGATTTACAACAATGGGGGCCTTTATGGACAATTTCATGATATCTAGTCAATCTACTCACCTAGTCTGTAAGAAGGGGGTCTGTCCGTCAGAGCTTAATGAACAGCCCTGGTGACTTCAGGGGCTTACAGTCTCTTTCAGAAAAGCAAACACGTTTTGATTAACAGATTTCAGACCATGTTCTAGAGATCCTTGGGAGTCCCTGGACTGATTCTAAGGCACCAGAGAAGGTAAAATACGTGCAGCACTGGTAGGCTTCATGACATTATTCAGGGGTCTGTACCTCTGTATTTCAGCAATGTCCAAACAAAGGGTAAAAATCTCAGAGCTGTAGATGATGTGGCCCTACTGTCATCCTCAACACCTTCTGCAGGAGCAGGAAACGGAGGTGGAAACTGGACTCATGCTCCTGGATGCAGGCCTGTAGGGCACAAGGAAGAGTTAGTTACCCAGAAGGGCACATAAGCATATACTTAATAGTAGGCATGTGAATGCCCCAAATGCATAAAAGCTCACATGCCAAAGTTAGTAACATTGCTGTAGCCAAGCCATGCTGAGAGTTAAGCATGCACTTAAGAGCTTTGCTGGACGGCAGCCATTTACAGATGTACAATCAGTACAGAGCAGAGACATGCAGGCAGAGACTTCCTTTAATGGGTCCCCTGAATTCTCTTCATGAAGATACATATTTGGTTATTTTGCTTAATGTATTTATAAACCCAAATACTCATCTTCTGATTACATCTCAGACACTAGGACATGTATCATTTTGCCTGGAGTCCTTTGTTTACCACACTTCTTAAAATTTGGGGCCAGATAAACAATTCAAAATCAAATGCAAAAAGCAGCTGGATTCTGACAACAACACAGAACTCTCTTAATTCCTGTTCTCCTCTTCCTTTGTCCTTCATTTGTTAGCTTTGGAGATGCTGATAGATGCTTGTCTGCATGTAGTGATAATTACTAACAGCAGCTTGATGAATAAGAGAGGGTGGAAGAAAAACAATGGGAAAGGCATTAAGGGCACTAAGTTGCTCTTTCTGGGGTGGGCATCAGACATATGCTCACTACTCTGGTCACAGTGCAATCAAAGCAGTCCTATGCCACTGCCAAAAAAACTGCAACAGGTGCCAAAAGATTACAGCATTGGTTAAATCCACTCCTATGGCACCAGCTCAGGGACTGATCCAAATCCCAGAAGCCAATGAACATCTTTCCCCAGATGTCAATTGTTTTCAAACAGTTCCTCTTACTCATTTCCAGTGCAATGCTGGGGGGGGGCAAACAAATTCAACTGCCAGGAGGCAATCCTCTGATTTCACCACTGCAAGTATGGACAGATGCCAAAGCTGCACACAGCCTCCCAAACATACTCGTAAGGTAATTGATATTTTATATTCACAACAGTAAGTTATCTTCATTCACAAGGAACTATTAAGACAGAGTTTCAGGTTCCATTCTCCCCAGCACATTACAATGACAACTCCATGCCAGGAGCAGCCACATGGCCTAAAGGTGCCAAGCTGGCAAGGATACTCTCTCTGAGCATTCAGCATCTAACCCCTTGGCAAACCCCTCAGCAGTTGTGCTTGGCTGCTCTTGGATCCGTCATGTGGTTAAGCTGCTGATAGCAGAGGAGGGTGCTGCGTCCTCTGGGCACCATTTCACTTTAACACCTGTCTGATTCAGAGGAATGCGCACACATGGAGAGCAAGATCCCCGCACAAATCCTCCCAGAGACCCGGAGCACATGCTCCATTTGTTACTGAAAGGGGTCGTTTCCTCAGTCCCACAAGTGCTTTTTTTTTTTTTTCCTCCCTCTCTTCCCCTTCATATATCTGTATACAACCCTTAGAGGGTCCTACATCCTGCCATGCATTCCACATGTGTTGGACGTTTGCTCCGTGAACCAGGAATACAAAACATAGCCTTTTTGTATATAATGAAATCTCATATTTTATTGTGCTCATATAAAGCCATTTCTTTGTGAATAAGACTTTTTTATTTGTGACATTTTAATGATCTACAAATGTTTGGTATAGATGAAAGGAAATGATTATTTCCAGGTCACCTTGCAGTAATACTTTTTGATGGGCACCATAATTCCAATTAAATTGAGTAATAAGAGAGCGGGGGGGAACCCTTCAAACATTTGAAGTGCCACTGAAGCAGAAATATTTTTAAAGAAAAACATAAAATACAAGCATTCATCATTTACCACAAGCCACAAAATGTCAGAGAAGGACCATAGATAAGAAAATTCAAAGATCTTTTTCCACTGGGGACTACTCAAAAAATGTGGCTCTTATGACACACAGACTGTATGAACGTAACTCTGTGCCCCAGAAACATCGTGCACTGCTGTAATGAATGCAGCAATTTTTCACATCATAGGATTTTGTTTGACTTGGGCCACAAACTTCGGGAAATAATCCCAAGTCTGGTCCCCGAGAAGTACTTGTCAAAATCGCAACTACCATTACAAATTTGGCAGATGCTGCTCTCCAGTGAGGCCCAGAAGCTCTATGGCAGAGGTGTGGTAGGTGTGCAGAGTGTTGAGACTTTTCATAGCACCTCGCTAAATCTGTGCCTGACCAAAAGCATTACAGTCAACCTCACGTTTGCATGAACAACAGCCTGCTCTGATTCATCCAGAACATTCTGACACTTTTGCACGTGGTTATCTTTGGATCAGACACTCTCTAAAGCCTGTGAAATAAATGCAGTTCCTCAGTTGCTAAGTTCACAGTCACAAAATAACCGCTATCGCTCGCTGTGGCGAGAAGACTGTCACGTTGCTATTGCGATTTTTGTTTACCATCAAGCTTATGGCCCCCAGACACCAGCCAAAGCCTTGCTGTGCCAGGCAGAGCACTAACACAGAACACAACACCTGCTCGCTGCACGTAATTTTGTACCTATCAGTACTCCTATGTTTAGCCATCTGAGTTGTGAGCCTTTTAAAAAACAAACAAACGAAAAAAAACACAACACTACTAAGTGTTTTGAGATCCTCATATAAAAAGTAATACAAGTGCAAACAGTACTTCACAATCAGAAGGTCACTGGGGCTGCCCATATACAAAAGAACTTCAGAGGTACTGAATAGAAGATGGGATAAAGATTTCACAAAATAACTCTTCTCATGCCTTACTCTAGCATCAGATAAGCAACTTACTTTGTTTCAAGAGTCCTTGGATTTTTCTTTCTTTCTCAAACAATTCTTCTTCACTATTTATTAGAACAAAAGCTCTCTTCCCCCCTCCTCTGAAATACATGTTTTCTTCAGAAGACCAGGGTGACATACAGGATGGACGCTGGGACCACAACCAATTCCAGATCCAGTATCTTGGAGACTTTCCTGGCCATAAGCCAAACCTTTCTGGAATGGAAAAAGCTTTCAATAAAGCGTTTTCAGTAACAAATTCAGTATTTAACCCTTGGGAGGTAAGGAAATATCCCAACTTAAAAGTGTTATTCAATTACATATAAAAATTCATATTTTAAATGACTTTTAAGAGTTTCTGTAATTACATTATTTTGCAGTTCCACTTCTCTGTGACCTGGGCAGTTGATTTCATTGTGATTAAAGCACCTGGCTTTTGGAGCAAGGGAAACGAAAAATAAGTACCAAATAAACATATAAAACTCTCTAACAACATTCCTGGAATAGTTTTTCTGTAAGTACATGGCATGTTCAGAACACATGATTTTGTAGTACAAAGATTTTATTGGCTTCACTGCTCAGTGTGGTCATCTCAGATTCATGCCAAATAAACCTACCACACTGTATCGTCATTTATTTTCTGTCTCCATATACAAATATACTCTTTTTAAAAAGCAAGTTCCTAATTCCTGCACAATTCACAAGCTGAATACATGCTACATTATCTTAGTTTGCAAATGATAACCTAAGAACGGGGCACTGTATGTTACTCTTGGCAACTAAACTGCGAACAAGCACAGAACCTCAGAAGAGCCAGCAAAAACAAGAGCTGGGGAGGAGGGTTTGCCTCCGACAGGTTCCTTGCACCTCCTCCGGGCAGCAGCCTGCTGCTCTGTATCAGGAGCAGACTTGTTCGCATACGTGTCTCGGTTGGACTGAGCCCTCGAATGAATGCAATGTATAGCACAGCTTATTTGCAAGTTACGTGGAAGACCAAGGAAAGAAAAAAAATTAATGTCAAAATCAGAAAACCCTCCAGTTTCAATTACGTATGTATAAGCCTTCTACATGAATAGACTTTGCCAGATGTTTCCTTATCATAATACACTTCCCCTTATTAACATCACTAAATAAATACAACTTACCAAATCAAATCCTGACCATTTCCCCCATTTTAAACTTAATGAACTTTCTCAGGTTTATGCCCTTTTATCAGTATGCAATCTAAAGCTGACAGCTTCTTCATGACAGCATGCCTGACTGGGGATTTTTAAAAACAGCAATTATGCCATGACACAAGGGTAGAACACTGTTTTAAAGGGCTGCTGACTCTGGACAATTTATATGCTAATTTCAGAAATGATTCTTCCTACATTAAATAAGGAGCTAAGGAATGTTCCAAAGGTCTAAACAGACCACACCATTAACAGATCGGGTAAGTCAATGCTAATACTGCCCACAGCGTATTACACCGTGTGAACTTTCTTCACTGCACACACTTTACTAATTTTAGTTCCGCGTGGTTCCTCAGCTGACTGGCCAAAACATAAACTACACCAGCTCCCTAAAGCCTCCCTATGCCCATCTTGACCTTGGACTTGCCTTTAATATTAAACTCGAGGAAAAAACTGAATGGTCACACTTTTTATTCAGGGTACATTTATAAATGGTTTATAAAGGGTTAATAAATGATTAATAGATTGTGAAAGAATTAAGAAAGTATGGACAGCTATGAACAATAAGGATAGCTGTTACACACCAAGTAATAAATGATCAGTTATTTAGGGAAGTACAATGCAGACCCATTTGAATTATTTGAAATAATTCAAATATCTTCGAATTTGTTTGAGCACCGACAAATCTTCCAGCATTTATTAGAGGGTTCCGAGGTTATTATTGCTTTAAAGCACAAGTCAAATTTGGCTCCAAATTTTGACTTTGTACAAACAAGCTGTTATAATGCCTTATAATAACAGAAAGATTTCCAGTTTTTATTTTACTCCCAATAAAATGATCTTTAAACAAATTCTCATATGGCATATGTAATCCTAACAACGCAGAACTGGGAAACTCAAAGTGAAACAAGCATCACTAAATCAAAATAGACAGATAATAAAATACTAAGATCAACTGCATTTTTTACAATTCCTTCTTGTTTTTATATCTTAGCTTGCTAGCTACAGTGCTTAAACAAGGCATTAATGCATAGTGAGATGCTAAGTGTTTGATTATCACAGAAAAAAATCTCACTAGTGATTAAATCTTGGTTTCAGAAATGAATTCAAATCAGCATCCAGAGCATCTGCAGCATCTCGTGCATTATCACGATGTGTTAAGTTCTTGCAATCATCTCTTACTAGCAAACTAAGGGACTAAATACTGTGAGGTACCTTCACTTCACAAAAATTCAACTTCTTTTCAACTGACAAGCTTCACATAGACTTTGTTTTCATTTTTTTCCCCAGTTAACTCTGAGGATTATACTAAATGCATGCAACTATCAATCTCATAATACCTTTCTTAACAGAAAATGTAAGATTTCGGGAACATTGAGAGTTGAATATTAAGCCAAAAGAGCACTGGGCATGCGCCTCCTCTCATTGAATTCAATAGCTGAACTTCCACTGAATGCCAAAGAATCGTATTAGGTATTCTGTTTACAGCATGGGTGCCAGCAGACTCGTTCCCCCATCACATGCACACCACCTAATCAATGCACTGCAACTTAATTATATCACAGGAGCTATCTCTCAGCAAACTACAATCAGTCTTGAAGTCTTCCACGAACCAGTACTAGCAGGACCCCTAGACCTGAAACAGCTAATTCATCACACACAGCCAAGAACATACTTCACTATACATCAGACAACTCAGTCAAACAACTCCTGATAATGATCAATGATGGTAAATTGGCAGCTGAGCTACTGGAAAAATTCCAAACTTTACCTTCCAGCTACAGGAATGAGGAGGATATATGTGAATGTGATCTTTGGCAGGGAAAGGTACATTGTTTCACTGCTGTGGGAAAAATGCTTAATGCTCAAACATTTCCTTAAAATAAGATTACAATGAAACATTAGAGGTAGCATTATTAATGATAATCAACTTTCCTGGCTAAATGAAAGAATAATTCCAAACCCATCTCCAACCTGCAGAAAAAAATCTAGTGTTTCATGACTTCACTTTTTATCTGAGCACTTCAGCAGAGATACTTACTGCAAAGAGAATAGGCCCTTGTGTGCTTCAGTTTTTGAAACTCAAGGAAGTTCCCAACTTACCTGTTTTTCCCCCAATCAATGAATGAGGAGATGAATCAAAGTTTTGAGAAGGTCAGACTATAGCACTTTTGAGATACTGACAACATGAACACTTACATCCCAAATTTATTTCTGAATGATGAACCTTGTACAGGAAATGATGTGCCTCTGAAGACAGAGAGACTATATACGGCTTTAAAAAGGATTTGGGGATCTCAGAAACTGAAGCTGTTGCTGAACTCCATGACATACAAAAAAAAATGAGCAAGCTTTATAATCTTTGTGTCAGCACCACTGCTGTAAAATATTCTGTTGCTTTACACCAAGGCAGGACTTTCCCTCAAACCATAAGATATTCCACCAGTGACCATGGAGTATTGCCACAGCTACCATTGGGGCAGTATCTCACCTTGCCTGCACAACACGGGATGCATTGAAGAGGAGCTATATGCTATGGGAAGCCAGTTTCAAGAAAGCATGTTTCTCAGATATTCCGTCTTTCATGCTTTTCCGGGACAAAAATAAAAACCTAGTACAACGATAAGAGCGTTGCTGAATATTCATACAGATACGCTGAGAAACCACTAGTACATGCGGACAGAAGTCTGCTATTAAACACGTTCAAATATACATATAAATATATGTGAAAAACACTGTACACTTCTCAATGGAAAGAAGACAACTGATTCCGAGAGCCTCACTAGGCATCGTTTGTCCAGTTTGGAGCCACCCTTCTCCCCCGGCTTTCTCACTCTTCACCTTAGCTTCATTCCATCATCCTTTACCTCCTGTGCAGATCAGCCAGCTCCTTTCTTTTTGCCAATCCATTTAGCTTCCCCCAGAATAGAGTGTATCTCAAAAAAAAAAAAAAAAAAAAAAAAAAAAAGCTAAAATTAATATGATTTATTATATTATTACTTCTCTGTACACCCCTTTATCCATGCTGTCTTTTTAAATTACAGCTTCTTTGGGACAGGGATCATTTCTGTTCTGTGTAGTAATGCAACAACCCTGCTCTTAACCAGCCTCTAGTCACTAGCATAAAAAGTAGGGAATAAAGAGAAACTGCTTTTGCCCTAGGTAAATACTTTACAGCGTGATATCAATCATATTTATCCATCTTTGTAAAAGGAACCCTAGAAAGCACACAACAAACATGCAAAACTCTATAGAATCTAAGTCACTAATTCTTTTGAAAAACATTCATTTCAAACAAAGCTTATAACATGAAATGTAATCACACTTTTACTCTAGGCACCTCAGAAATAATAAGTCATGGTGGTAAATTTGTTTTTATTCAAGTCTTGCTCATTTTTCTTTTCAGGGTACTTAGCAGTGATTTATTCCTGCTCACTGTCACTCCTTCTCTGCACCAAACTGCCTGGATACAATTAGGAAAACATTCCGTTGGCAAAAACGGTCCTAAGAGATCACATTCAGATAGAGAAGAATCTAAAAGACTCAGGAAGACATTCTGAAAAACATTAAAAATGGTCTCTGAAAATGTTCATCTAAATATTTTTAACCAAAAATTTTATAGCAACGTTTTATTTAATTTTCTTAACAGCAAAGCACTTGGAAAATATGAAAAGCTAGGTTACAGGTATGTTGCCAATCTGCTTTTAGGGTCAAAAAAAAAAAAAGTGACATTAGTGACATTCTCTGCTATTTTCATAATACATCACATATCTGACCAAAGGCACAGAAACCTGTGGAAACTTTTCAGACTCTTCAGTGGTCTTAGAATCAAGAAATAATTCCATTTTCTGCAGATCAGCTCAAAAGCAACTTAACCACAAATTCTGTAGAGCAGTGCATGAATTTCTACCACTTTTAAGAAAGCAGGAACTCAGAATCCCAGTCTTCTAGTTAGGAAAAATGTGTTGGGTTATTGCAGGAACTAGCCCATTCTGAGATGCCAAAAGGATCTGTTTACTTTCCCATGAAGCTCAAGTTTCCACCTTTGGCTATGTTCTCAGAATATAAAGTCCTGTTTTTAACCCAACTCAGTAGGGCATGCAACAAGGAGAGTGGAAGAACTTTCCTCAGTGTGCACTGAGCAGCCAAGGCTGCTATAGAGAGACATCAGTTTCAGATAAAGACTGACCATTACAGCCAACTCATCTAATAATCTCCCTCACGCAGACCAAAAACTATCAGGCAGATCTAACTAGCTTCAAACTGCACATTCCAGAAAGGCATCCACTCAGCAGCTCTGATGTAAAACGATAATGCTTCAGAATGCCATACTGCTTGAAAACTGACATCTGAAGTTTTTCCTATGAACATTACTCAGATATGGAAAGGATGTACCTCCTAGCTTAGTATGGAATGCAGCATACGTCATGCATTCAGACAGCACGGAGTGTTTTAGTTCTATGGTCAAAACCTGGCAGGAACAGTTCTTCCAGGAGGGGAGTTTCAGTAGTGTATTCATGAATTTAAGGTAAGTTAAGTAGGTGGTAAATCCTTCAGCCCTCTGCTGGTGAATTTATGGAGAGGAAACAGACAAAATGATGGAAACGTTATTTTATGAATAAAACACGATCATTTATTTCCTTTTATATAAGACCACATGAAATTCCAGCGGTCTGTGCTACACCGGAAAAGAGTCATAAAAACCTGATTTGTCATTGGCCCATCTCAAGAACCTAATTTACCACTGAATGAGGGCAATATGTCAGGACTTGGAACAAGAACATTCAAAACACTGAAGAAAGAGCAGCATAGATGCTTCTCTGGGCATCTACGATCAGAATTCATCTGAAATGTCCTAGCCTGTATTATAGCAGAATTCACAGTATTAATGCAAGTATACGCATTATTGACAGCTACTTACCATGTGCAGAGACATCTATACCACTACCTGCCAACATTATAGCTCCTGCTCAGCGTAGATTCACACTGAACTACTCTACAATTTTTACATTTCAGTTTTCCTGGAAATCGCTTCCACCATGAGGGCAGTACGCAGACAAGAACACCAAAGCATCTCAAACTGCCAGATGCCTACAGGGCTCACATGGTCACATTGTACATTGCTCTGCTGTCTACACAGAGATGCCACTTCAAGGTAACTGCATTTTATCTCAAAGTGCCCCTGAAATACATGAAGGTTTTGATGCATTAGGTTCGCATTCTTCAAAACAATAGTAACCTCTTTCCTCTCTGCTCAAAAATTTGTGGAGAGACTTCCCTAATTACAGTCCAAAGCCTTCTAGCTAAAAGTATCTTTCAGTAAAATAAGCAAGTCACTGAGCCTAGAATCATCCTTTGAAACGTGGGGTTTGGATGCACTTTCGCTGAATCCAAGGCAGATCCAAGTGAACCTTCAGGAATTCCTGCTAGAATTACCAGCAGATCCGACCTTTGGTTGCAGTCACTGAAGCTGTAGGGACTCTAGACACCAGGCTGTATTTATCTTACAGATCCTCATGTTAACACCATGTTTTTGTCTCCTAGAGATGTGCCGTAAGATAGCATCCTTCACAACAGCCTGCAGAGGTACACATCCAATTACCAGCCTGCAAACTGCCCTTTTCCATCCACTGGAAATGATCAAATATCTTTGACATAGGGAAGCTTAACTGGGAGGAAATGTTGGTTATCCTCTTGAACCAACCCCTGGATAAGATGAGAATGTCATTGCAAATTTGTGGGAAAAAGAAAGGTTTTCTATTGTCAGCATGTAAAATAGGCACAGGACACTGTGCATAAGCACTGTGTTTCTTCAGGTTGACAAATCCCTGAATGGGGAGAAAATGAAAGCCAGAGGCAATTTGTTCAAAAAAAAAAAAAANCCATTAATTAACTGGAGGGTTGCAAAGTTGAGATTTAGAGAGGTAGAGAGGTGATTCCTCAAAAAGAAGCAGCACACAGTCTTGAGAAGACACTAAACAATAGTACTGTAACATTTATAACGGATTCCAAATAGCCTTATAACTTTTTCCCAGTCCTTCTCTCCTCAACTGTTGTCTTCGTCCAAAAGAAAATGAAAATATCTGCTACATGTACCACAGACAAAAATTGACAGAACTCTCATTAGTCACCTTCGTTTTCTACCACCAATTCTCTTAATCACCACAAGGCTGACATAATCCCGAAGTGGCTCCAAACAAATTCTCTACAGATAAAAAGCTCGGTGTTGTTTCTACCAAAATGTTCTCACTGAGGACTCCATTCCTAGCATGGGCGCACATTAGTGGCAAGGAGAGGTAACGTAAGACTTTGCACACTTGACCCTCAGTACCATGATTCCTATTATTTCCACTCTACATCTTAATGTTCTGCAAAAGTTAACCACAGAGCATGGAAGTAAATAATGAAACACTACATGAGGGACACTTGTCCCATGTATAGGTAAATTCAAATAAGCCCAGAGTTGTGTGGATTCACCAGTTAACACAAGAATTACTTAAGCTAATAAGAGAAAGTGGCAGGGATAAAGTGAATTCATAAAGAATCATTTAATGATTCTTAAAGAATCAGTCAAATCATTTGCAGACACAACAAACAATACCATCAAATCTAATAACTTCCAGAGATATGGTCCAAATACAAGGAACAGAGTCTCACTGCTATCATACTGTCTTTGCCATCTTTCCCCACTCCTGATTTTGTGCCTTCCACCAGGCAACTCCCTTGGCTGTAACACCCACCCTAATTCGTTCTGCAAGTGATGTAGTATCTTTATTTTTCACAGAAAGCGTGTAATGACATTACTGAGAGATGTGTTCATTTTGACCTAACAAATCAGTGCCGATGCGTCAGACTACTCTGTGTTACCATGACAGTTGAGATCACCTGAAACATCTACGCTTGTTCTGACTCCCTGCGCTTTCTGCTTCCTGAACACAGAGGCACAAACGCAGAGGTAGGGCTTCATTACAAAGGATCAAAATCAGGATGCACTTGGTGAAGAATTTGTTTCCTGCTTCGGGTTTTCCAGAGTTGACCTCCATGCCACATTGCAAGACCCACTTATTGTGTAGTGCTGGAGCAGAAAGGAAGCACAGATTATTGACCAGGGTGCTAAGCATGCACAGGTTACAAAATACTTGCTACTGATCATACTTTGTATTCAAAGACTGCTTTAGCTGCAATGTTTACATCGGGTAAGTGTCTACGTGCTTCGAATGGGTGAGTAGAACTAAAGAAAACAATAACTAGATCTTCCTATACCTGAACAGATTTCATTTCACACACTGGTTCTTGACTAGTCTTGTATGCTTTTCAGGACAGGGGACATCTGATGTCTTGTTTGTCAACCAATGTGTTAACTTCAATAACTATTTCCAGCAGTAATATGTATAACCAAGATAGTAATACCATTTTATCTAGTACTCAAAACAGGGTGTGGGGGAAAAAAATAAATAAAAAAGACTTTACTAAGCTCAGTAGGAGCCGATGCCACCAGCAAACAAGGGTTTAAGGCTCCTAGGGAGCCGAGATCCAATAAATGCTGCCTCTTGCATGTACAAGTTAATACTCTTTGGAGGTCCAGAAGCAATCACTGAATTGGAACTCAGTGAAAGCTTGGAAATAGGACAGCTTTTCTTCAGAGGCAGTATCTTGTTTCTGTAGGCTATGGGCCTTTGCTTCAGCAGGGACTCCCAAATCCAGCTGAGGCCTGAACCAAACAAAAATCAAAGTAGTTCAGAAGATCTCACCATTAGAGAGGTAAGGCCTTGACTCCAAAGCATAAGCATTTGGTAGCTTACATTCAGCTCAGAGCTCAGCAGAAGCTGTGAACAAGAAGTCCCAGCCTATTAGAAGGGTGTGTGGTTCACAAGCCAGCCTGACTACAAGGAGTCTGTGGAGGCAGCCTATTACACTTTGAAGCACGCTAGATGTGGGCATTTCCTCCCTAAACTGCCTGCATGCTCACCTTCAAAATAAAATATGGCTCTGTAGCATAGCATTGTACACATCGTAGTTCTACCTATGATTCTTGAAGGATTGCTTACGGCATGATTTGTCAGTGGGATCTTCCAAACACTGCAGAAATTAAAACTTAATGGTAGAATACTTCTCTACAGTTGCCCATTTTTAACTTTCTTATACCCAGGTAAAGTAGCAAAAGAAAGTTGTTAAATTCCATTCAATCACTGAGTTTCCACACTTGTAGCAATACTGACCATAAAGAATTAGATTGATAGCACTTCCAGGGTGGTGATAAGCAGAATGGACTGTTAGAAGGAAAGATATGTACTTAGAAAAGCAGCAACTCAAACAAATTAGCAAAAGTTAGCAAACAGAAGGCTGTAACTTCATAAGATGTATGATGAAAAGGAAAGCTATCTGTTTATATGTATGCATGCTACAGTTTATGTATCCTCCTTAAGGCCATAGAACATTCCTTTGCATTAACTACATCATGAGGTGCACAGAATCAGCCCTCTTCAGGGTTGATGTTAAAGAAGAACACAAAACAAACGAAAATGAATCCCTGATCTCTTCACTGAAAAAGTATACAAAGAATACACTTAGTTTCTAGTTCCAAAAGAGGACAGTATTTTCAAAGTCCTTCAAGCACTGTCAACATCTTTCAGCAAAAGAAGAGACCCAATATTTAAATTGTAGAATAAGTACAGAGAGGTGAACTCCTTCCTAAAAGGATAATAAATATTAACTGTCCTGCTTCTCATGCTTTTCTTACAAAGAGCCAGACATGACTAATAAAAACATTGGCAGTTTTGGTTAACTAGCTAATGCTGGCCACATTCACGGAACCACTTAGTTCCTTCCAGCAGAAAAATAATTTAGAACTATTACATGGCTTCATTCACAGCAGCACCAAGCTATACATCTTAGGAACAAGCTTGAACTGTCAGAGATATGGAATCTAATTTGAGAGCTGGTAGTTGTAGTAATCACATTAAAGCTCCTCGCTACTCTATCACAGAGCTAAAACCTGCAGAGGCCACACAGAGACACAGTTTTTATGTGCACGTGTACATATATGTTTAGACACAAATACATTATATATATGCCCACACACATATATACACACACATGCCAACACACTTCTGGAGGGAAATCTGTCTCAAACAGAGAGCTCTCTCATCACAGATATTCTGAGATATTGTTTTAGAGTGCAAGACTTGTTTTCAGATACCTACACCAAAATTAAGCAGAACCACCGTCCTTTCTTTTGCTGGGATGCCACAGTAAGTGGTAAATGCTCTGCTGCCACCCAATGACTTATCTTGGTATTGCCCATTTCCTCCCACTCGATAACTAACCAGGTAAAAAAAAAGTTTAATCAAAGACAGCACTTAGAGCTGAAGCACACTGCATACCTGTAGTGCCTTGGGCTCTGTGGAACATGGGACATCACCGCCTCTCTTCACCTGTATGCAAATGGCCCCAGTTCTTTTTATCATTCTGCCAACAAAAGCATAATTTTATCTGAATTCCCAGTCACAAAAACATCATTGTGCTCTGGCAGTTAATTTTTACTGGTTTACAATGTACTTTGCTTTGCACAAGAGATAATGCCAGCTAACCACAGCAAACCTTTCACACAGCTGTTATGCTTTATAGTTGATCAAAGCATTGATTTTGCAGTATTATGTCAATGCCAGACACGCTGATTCCCCTCACTGTTTTCACTCGGGCACTGTACAGTTCCTTTCTTTGGTTTCTTTACAAAGCACGACTTGTTTTAGACCTTACTATTACATCTAAATTAAGTCTGCAATGGTATATAAACACAAGTGATAGCCCATCAGGTTTAAGTGAAAAAGGAAAACACTGTTACTTGTATCTTAAGATTCATCCCACCTATAATTATTTTAACAGAAGTCTTCAAATGTTTAAACACTCCAGCTTTTCTTGCAATGAAAATATACAGTTGCAGAATGCTGATTTAAAGAAATTCAAGAAACTAGCAAAGAAATTTTTGTCAATATGTATTTACCCACGAGAAGAACAAGCTGCTCAGTTCTGAAGAATGTCTACGCTGCTAGGGCTGTAACATGGGCATCTGCTCAAATTAGTAGAATTTGAGATTTACAAGACCAATTTATACAACAAATTACTTTAAAATGTGGTTTATATTTTCAGTTATCAGCTTGAGATGCTATAAAAGACCCTGAATGCTCAATGAATGAATGCTCAATGGAGGGCTTATTGTCAAAAAAACAGAGGAACCACAATTACAGTTTTAAAGGAAGCACAGTAGCACCTGATTTATTTTCACATATATCACTATTATTCTTGCTTTGGCTCACAAGATATAGCAGGATGTCACTGTCACCAGAACACACAAGTCCTGGTATATGCACTAAAAACCTAAAGAAAGAAAGATTCTTTCCCTGGAACTGTCTACAAGAAAAGTTGATCACTGTGTTAAAATTTAAGGGTTATTTTCAAAAGTTTTTGTCCACCTCTGGAATTTTCAAAGATCAGAGATTGTTTTGAGACTCTTCTGCAGCTTATGTTATTCACCTATATTTTATTCAGATGGAACAATGAAACTGGATTTATCAAGTGGTAAGGAGTTTCACTTTCTTATTTTCATACTCCAAGCACAACACAGAAGTATTCAAACAGCACAAACATTTTAGTATAAACAGATGTTTAGCATTGATAAATTCGTTGCCTCAAAACATATCTTCCCAGATTTTTCCATTAAAAACAAATAAACAAAAAAATCCACCTGACTGTATTCCAACCCCTTGATGCAGTCACCAGCATTTAACTATGCTGAGAATGTTCCATTAAGTGCATCCAGAATCGCTGATCGTGCAGCCCAACCTGCACGGTCGAAGTCTAAAATGGGGTCTTCAACTCCCCCTGCTGGCAAAAACTACAACTAGAAAATTAACAAACAAATAAATAAATCCCATCATGCCCCAAAAGAAGAAAAATAGTACGTCAAAATTAACAACAAAAAAGGGGGTGGGGGGGGTCACAACACAATCATGATAGCTTGAGATTTTTTTTTTAATTATCCTCTGTTTTTTAGTGTCTTCTCCCTTTATCCCTGCTTCCTTATTTTCTGTAACAGTTAGGATTGAAATTCAGCTTACAAATACACACTAAGTATGAACTCACAAAGGCAGGCCTTAGGCCTTCTATACATCTGCTCTCGAACGTCTATATCCTCACACATCCCTTCACACGCTCCCAATGAGGGCTCTCCAACCTGCACCCACAGCTGGCCTCTCCTCTCCACCTCACTGAAGGTGATGGACACCTTCAGTGCTTCTGCTTCCACAGGAGAAGACTGTCCTGGGTTCCTGCCTCTCCCCTGGGTAGGAGAAAGAAGCCAGGCTGCCTTGCTACTTGGCTGCATTTCCCCGAGGCTTACCAGCATTCAGAAGCACTCACACCAGCATCCTGTTACCTGAAGCCTACCAACCTCTGAAAGTTGGTGTCTCAAAGTGAGATTATAGCACCTGAAAGGAAAACTCCTGATCTCCCTGTCTGCTGCTACCATGAAGCACCAGTTTGTGACTGGGAAGCTCTGGAGATGAGTCCTGCATGATTTCCTTCCTAAGCGATGTCAACAGATCACATGGAGCGCCTATCTGTGATGAGACAACTGAACAATACAATAAGAGGACCCTCAGAGGAAAAGGTGGGAAAACCGATAGAAAGAAACCCACCACTGTAGCAAGGACACTTTCTCAAGGACCAAAATTATAACTTGAGGTCAAATTTACTGTGAAGAATGGTCTAGTAAAGGTAACGAAGTATCAAATTTGGGATTTGGGTTCAGTCCCCACTCCTGAGATAATTTCTTGTGACCAAAGTCCTTTTGTCTCGGTTCCTCTCTGGAAAGTGGTCTTTCCTTCTCTTCTTCCTTTCACCTATTTTGACTGTAAGAGAAAGTGCAAGCCCCAATAAGCTCACAGAGCAGACTCTGTGCCCCTCCAGTGCCTTCTGTGACGGGGCACATAAACTGGCTGTTGACTTATTTCCTAATGTAATTCTTTTATTTGTATAATGGCACATAAATAATAAACAACTAAGTGCAACTTTAACAAAACAACTGCAAAACTGCCTAAGCTGCTTTTGTGTGTTATTTTTTAAATCTAGAACTGATCTAATAGAATACAAGATCATTTTTTGTTTTATTTACTCCTACACTCTCAATCATACCCTGAAACAGAAACAAGAACTCAAAGACTACAGTTGGCTTAATTCCTTCTCACTTTAAATGTTCATATGAACTGAGCACCATGGAAAACTGAAGCACAGAATTCAGGTTGACTAGTAGATTCATTTTCATATGCTTTTGTTAGTTCGCACACAAGTTTTAAACAGGAAAGAAGTATGCAACTGCAAAGTCTATTGTCTTATGTGTCTTTCCATTACATGGTATCTTCACAAATATATATTTTATATATTTTATATTTTTATATTTTATATTTTATATTTTATATTTTTTTTTTATATTTTAAATGAGCTCAAAAATAAATCTACAATTAATCATTAATTATATTAACAAATGGCATTTGTATTGATTTTTAAAACGTATTCTGTAAGTGTTTTTAGAGCACTGGGTCTGATCTATCACAATCTTCCACAGGAGTATTCATTTTTAAGTTGCAATTAATCAGCTAAAATGCAACTAACCATCCAAATACATATAGAAATATTGTGCAGTGTTGTGACCGTAACCCTGTAATATGACTTGAAGCATATATGGCAAAGCAGACTGTTAATCAGGAGGCTCCAGTCCCACTAACCACTTTGGTAAGCTCACTTCTGCAGTAAGGTACTCCCAAATTCAAATGGTAACATTTTACACATACCTCACTGGAGCTTGAACAGCATCACAAGGTGTAAGACAAGACAACCAGATCTAATAACACAATAGTCGTCAAAGCATCCCTTCCATGGGAAGGTATTTACCTCAATCTTAAAGTGAAACAGTGGAGCCATCACCAAAGGTCCTCAAAAAGAAGTGTCAGGAAAAGTCATAGGGCACCATAACACTGCTTGATAGTCTCAAGTAAGGACACAAGCTACTGTAAACTTGCAGGGGGAAGAACACAACTGTAGCAATGAGGTAGCTGACATGATCCTCGCAAATACTCCATCAAGAGTTTGTTCTGTAAAATGATTACTAAAATGTTCTGTGAAGCATTAGCTGTTTTCTGGTAAGTCTTTAAGCACGCTAACCTGCTGGTGGCCACAGAAAACGCAACTGTAACATGACAGAGTTCGGACAAAGGCTGTGGAATTCCTTCTTAAAAAACTGAAATTCCCTTCCTCTCAGTTGGATTCTTCCATACACTGATGGATCACAACACTTTCTTATCTGAACCACCATCTTACCTACATGGGATTTAACTCAACCCTTCCTCTCTTTTAGCAAACTAGATGTAGTCCTCCCAGAACATCTGTTCATGAGTGCCTTGTGAAGGCAGGTAAGACCCCGCTCTGTACAAATCAAGACATCACATGCTTGAAACATCAGGGCAGAACTGAATATAAGGTCCTCCACATCTAAATTTCATAGTGGCCACCTATATACAATGTAGGTCAGTTTTGGAAAACTTAAGCCTGAAATCAAGCCTTCAACCCACACTTCACTTTCCAATATCTGCAAAATTAGAAAGCACAGGAGCTTGTTTTACAGATCTCAGGAGAACTGTATCAGGATCACTCAGGAGACTAGAAGAGAACCAAGAACTTTGGAAAATGTCAGAGACAAAAGCTTAATAGTCACTGTGGAGGGTCTCAGTCATGCAGATGTTTCAAATGTGTGCCTAATTTTAAAGTACTGAGTTTGATGGCAGTAGATATTACAATGGGCACCAACCCAAGATAGAGTTAAGGAGGAAAGGCTAGTGGACAAAAAGGGAGAAAAAACAGAGCATGAAAAACATTTTTTTCATGTGCTCTATTAGTCATTATAATCTACCCTAGAGAGGCCCCAGCAAGTAAGTTAACTTCAGACCTCAATTACAGCATGTGGGCAATTTTATTGCCCAACAAAAAGTACATTAGACATTTATGATCTCATTTTATTAAATTCTCCTACTTATGACGATCACTATTGGGTGTGCAAGTGTGTGAATTTAATACAAAAATCTGTACTATATTTATATATTAACAAGACTAAAAGTTCACCTGCATGGCAGGTGTTGCTGTGGGCACATGCTTGGGTTATGGATTAACTAACTGCTATCAAAAACTGGGGTCTATCTACCAAATCTAACCTAGGAAAGGCAGGTGCTTTTCCCACTGATCTTGCTGAGGGCTCTGATTGAATTACATCAGAAAAAAATAGCTTTGCTTTCTTCATGAAATCTGATTAGAGGAAGAGAGATGTAACACCCTGCACAACATGGTGAAGCTTAAAGGACAATCTACTCCTCTTATGGCCCTTTTTACTGGCTACTTTGATCTAAGTTTTATTGTCTGGGTTTAACACCTTCACCTTTGATTTTACAGAGAAGTTCTTTAGAGTCATTTTCCTATAGCAAGTAATTGTTCAAGTCTTTTCAGAGAAACTACCAATTATCTAGGATGCTAGAAAACAAACGCTCATAGTTTTGCTGAAATATAAGATTATTCTCACTGGTATTAAACAGGTAAGGGAAGCCACATTAAAGACTTAAGCTTTACTTTCTAAGATCATTACTTAATAAAAAGAGTACTGGCAACGGCTCAACTCACTGCGTGTGGAACCAATTCATTCCTAAATGCAAGAAGGAGACATAACATCATAAAATAATACGGGTTAGACTGGCTTTCCAGCTCACCTCAGTAGGATGCTCATTGTATGAGACCATTGTTATACTACCATTACCCAGTTCAATGCTATAGTGTTACAGTTTTACATCACACACAAAGCCAGAATTCTTTTCTGGAAGCTAATAGAACCCAGTCTGATTTTAGCCAGAATCCTGCACAATAATCCTAACTTTAAGACCAGAAGGGGTTTACATGCTTACCTGATGTGACAGCCTGTGTAACATAATCCTTACAATTCTACTCTAATTTCTGCATCCAGCCCGGCAACCTGTAGTCACATTAGAGATTGTATTTCATGTTACAGACACACACACCTGCTATACAATAGACTTCAGTGTTAAAATGTACTCCATTTTGTATTTTGACATCAATTTCCATCCTCTCAAATGCTGATGATCCTTTGTCAGTGAGATGATGCAGGGTAATCGGATACAGTTTTCAAAATTCGATATGCTGTTGCAGGCACTCATCAGCTCTGAAAAGGCGGACCATTCCTTTTTATCTCAAAGAACAAAATACAGGCAGTATGAGGGGAGATGATGCTAAAGAAAATCTAAGCATTCCTAAAGTGAGTTCCAGGTC
This sequence comes from Anseranas semipalmata, assembly GCA_013399115.1. Lineage (NCBI taxonomy): Eukaryota > Metazoa > Chordata > Aves > Anseriformes > Anseranatidae > Anseranas > Anseranas semipalmata. The sequence goes on from VXAA01001579.1 coordinate 489,420, forward strand.
TGACAGCAGTGAAAACTGAAGCTGTCAATTAACTGCTGTTTTCGGATGGTCATCCCGTTTTCTTTCCTTGTCTTTTTATACAACTACAGTAGCACCTTAGTTACTAGGATCTTGTCGTTTACTTACATTTCCTAAACTTCCAGCATATGGGCTAGCCTCAGATCATTCCTACTAAATATTTGTAAAGCAGATGGCAGATCAGTGATAGTCCTCCTTTTTTTGGTAAGATAGGAAATAAGTATAGTTAGAAGTTTAGAGATTCCAGGATTTTTCTGCAGTTTTAAAACAAAGGAAACAAAAAAGTTACATACAATAACAGGCAGTAGCAAAACTGTAAACCAATTGACATGGAAACATCAACATCATCTTATAAACATACACCTGAAGTTCACAGCTGTTGCAAAGAAAGAAGGCAGTATTGTCTGTTAGTGAAGGCAGTGAGCAGGGACTCCGGGTTTTGTTCTTAACTCTCCCACAGATTTCAAGCTCGGCTGTGGGCAGATGACCAAATATCTCAGCTGATCATCTGTAAAATAAGGATAGTAATATTTTCCTATCCCAACAGGATGTTTTCAGTAAAGTACTTGGGAGGCACTCAAATAATGCAATGATGGGGGCCATGAAAGTATCCTCACAGAACAAAGACAACACCTGCTCCACTAGCTTAATGGAAAAAAGATGACTGAGACTGTTACAGGGAATGCCTAGCATTAAAGAAAAGGACAAGCTGCAATTATCTTCAACCTACTGTCTGAAGGTCAAAAAAAAAAAAATCAACACCAGCAAGCCATTTTTATACAATGACTGTGGAAAAAATGTAAGTATAGGATTGATATGAAAATCATTGCAAATAAACTACATAAATTTAGTTAGAAATCAGAACAGATGCTTGTATTTTCCCTTTTAGTAGATAAGATGGGTAATTCAGGGCAAAACATCACTTTGCTACCTTTGGAAAACAAATGTATATAAAACAGAGATAACTGAACACCACAGTTTTTCCTCCATAATTGCAACAAATTCAGTCCAAGACACTTCAAAAGAAAAAAAAAAACATTTATTATGCCTTGTGACTCCATTTTATACGCAGTCTTGAAATTGTTCTCATATTCTTTATGGGAGATAACTATAGGTAGCTCCCCCAGTGGTTTGCTGTACACATCACTATGTACCTAGTATTTGAAGAGTGCCATGTTAGCCTTGAGGCTTTTTCCTAAACATTTTCTCTCATTTTATGCTGGGAAAGTAGTACTTCTATGAACACAGTAAAAGATTTAAGCATAGAACGTAATATGAGGTTTGTGATCAAGGAAGTCTGAGGATCTGGTGTTTATTCCTGGGTTAGCACCAGATTTCCCACTACCTTAGCTCCATTATTTAGATACTCCATGATCTATTTTATCTTTAAAAAAAGTGATGGTATCCCTGGAGGATGCAGGAAAGCTCAGTTCACAGTTCTGAAACATTTTCCCCCATTCTACAGACTACTAATGCTGAGCACGCTTCATCCTCTGAACCATCTCCTTTTCTCTCTATTGGAGTCTAAGCACTCAATTCTCAGTGAAAGGCTTCTGATTCTAAGTCACCTTGGATCCAGTGAAACGTCATACCAATTTTAATTAACACAATTCCCAACAACGCAGCTTTACCTTTTATAAGATTTTCTAGCTGCTTCACTCTAAGAATCACACAGAGCATCAGTCCCCCGATGACTTTCAAATTCATTCACCAAACCAAGTCTGACAGAAGAGCTAATGTTTCAAAACAAAAATTATCTCCTGCATTTTGTGACAACTGGTAGCAAGTAGAGCAGAGCACCCAAATTAAGCGTTCTCACCACAAGAAAGACACACGGTCACCTCATCCGCTTGGCTTGCCAACAAGCAGATGCATAAACTGGCAGAAGGGCAGCGCATTCTTCCTCTTGCCCAAAGAGACAGGAGATGGAGAAATAAGATTAAGGGGAACCGAGTGGGGGAAAACTGAACCTGCTATGGGAAGACAATGGGGTGACTGAGGGAAGCTAAGTTTAGTATTAGTGACGTAGCACATATAGCTAAATTTCATCTTCCTGCTTCACTAGAGGAGGCTGAAGGTACATATTTTTTGCTATCCCTACTTGTAAAATACTTGTATACTGCAAACATTTGTAAGCCATTAGCTAGAACCGACAGCACATACTCCAACAACAAAAGCTGGGTTTGTTACAGCCATGGGAATTCTTTCCAGTGAAATCACAGAGAGGTAGGCGGGACAGGATCTCAGGGACCAGCTGAAGCATCACCAGGCTGGGGCAGGTTCACAAACATCCAGACAAAGCTGTAGCAGGTGACCGACAAACCCTTTCCTAAAAGGGCCCTCAAGTGAAGGGGAGTTTGTGACCTCCTAGATTTCAGTGCTCAGAGTTAGGAAGCCTCTCCTCATATCTAGGAACTCTTTCTGATGAAATCTGAACTATGATTTGTCTTACAATCAGCACACAGAGATTACACAACATAAAGATTGTCCCTCTCAAAACATTTATATACTTAAATGCTGTTTAAAATACAACCTGCCTATCTTGTTTTCCTGAACAAATCATTTCCTTCAAAATTCTTCCCAACATGCAGCTTCCAAATCTCTTATGACCTCTGTTACTGTCCTATAACAAATGCCTCCCCCAACCTGTTCATTTTAAAACGTGGGGCCCAAACCTGGAATGGCAGTTCAAACTGGAATGGCATTCCAAAACTAGAATTCCAAAGTAAATTAGAGCCAGGTAATTTTCTTCTGACCTCTTTCAGATGCTGTTAGCTCAGTCTGTAGTTTACCTAAACCCATTAAGATTTGTCCTTTAATACCACTTGGTCCTCATTTTGTACTTCTACATTTTGTAATTCTAAACTGTAATAGCCTATCTTTAAAATTTTATATCAATATTTTTTGGCAATTTCCTCTAGGTTATCAAGGTCATTTTGAACAATATCTTATATAGTGTTTAGAGCTGAAATAGAAACCAAGTCTTCTCTGTCTCCCCACAAAATTATTTCTACCCAAAGTTCACATAATAAATGTCTCCAAACATTTAAAAGACTGCAGATTAAGTCAGAACCATTTGACCTGTGTAAAACTCCCGTCAGTTGGAAGGGCTTTTATTTAGACAGAAATCTAAGGAAAGAAAAATCAACACCTACATAAAAAAAAAGCAGGCAGACACCTATTTTTATTTTGTTTTTAAATAAAAAGTCAAGACAGATGGAAAACTGAAATGACTTCATCTGACTAAAGGAATGTTGAGCAATAGCAGAAGCCATGGTAACACTATGTGGGACTGCTGCTGCTCATAGTATACTGAAAGGTGAAAAGATAAACCACTTAACAAGCTACAAGATACCTTTACCTTACATTTCAGAGATAACTCATCAATACACACCATCAGTTTCCTTACAGCTTCATATGTTCGTATATTTTTCTGCAGGTTAAAAAATGCTGGAGAGATGAAAAAGCAACATTCCCTAAAATGTGATAAGAGATGTACAAGAATAGCACAACACAGAGGCCAAGAAAGCATGCCTCATGTACTCTACTCGCATAATCCCTTGAAACCCAAGAGGGTATTTCTTCCTGTGCCTGCAATTTCTACACAGTTACTAAAATTACTCTGGATGCCCTATTTGCAGCTCTGATCAATATGAGCTTTTACAATTTCTTCATGGTTAAGTGTGCTTGAGAGGTCGATCACTGTTTCTGTGTTTCTACTGAAAGAATTCAGAATGCTTGAATTTTCTCTCCTCTCTCCCTCCACTCCTAAACCTTTAAATAATACAAGTCCATAGCAGATGAGGAAGAATAACATCTGAGGAATCTCAAATTAGCCAACAGTCTGGTAATTAAGGCCCTCCTTCAGAAGCTTGCAAAATCTGAGCCTGATTTAATAAGGCAAGATCACCTTCTACTTGCTTTGGCTCTCACGTGCTTTACCTAAGCCATTGCCAGAGACATTAGCAAACTTAAGAAGCCTTTAGCTTGACCCAGAATTGATTTTTTTCCTGTTCTTAAAAAACATAACCTGTTTCAAAAGAATGCTATGGACTCTGCCACATTATGTGTGAGATCCATCCCAGCTGAAACATTATGAGAATGCATATTGCACTCATCCTTGCAGGAAGAAACGAGGAAGGAAAATCCAGTTTGCATATCAAGTACCTATGGATGATGCTACATGCCTCTAGAAACGGAGAATAATTGAGCAGCATATTTTAGGTCCTGCATTTTGAAATCAAGCAGTTGTGTCCCACCTGCATCTAACCTCTTTCATGAGCCCAGCCTTCAACTAATAAGGGTAACAGGTACTGAACACAAGAGGAATCAGAAGCAGGGGGAGGTGAGGAAAATAAATAAAAAATAAACACAGGAATCATTTTAACACCTCAATTATTCTCATATTTTAAGAAGAAACTTTTTTTTAATAATACAAACCTCAAATTTTACCCAGTTACATACATTAATTTTCATTATTTATACAATTATTGTGCAAGACTTGTGGTCATTTACATCTTCCAGTACAACTGCCATTAGATACCACTAATTTTATATTAACTTCTAGTTACACTTCTCATCTATTACACAAAAGTGAAACAACAACAAGACTAAGACTTGTTCCCTTTTGTCCAGATGTGAAAACTGCACAGTGGAGACATTTATGATGTTCATGATAAACCCACACCAATTCATGTTGCTTTGGTAGACTGTAGTGGATTGTAATAGCCAAAGAAAAAGCTTAAGAGACCAAAAAAAAAAATTGAAGCTTGCAGGCAGACAGAAACTGGCCACCTACTTACTTTTTGACAAGGCAAAGTGGCTTCTCCAAGCGTTCAGGAAAGTGGAAATAAAAGAGAAGATCAAGTGAAAAAGTGAACGGAGTATTTAAACTCCATTAATAGTGCCAATAAATTGGTGTTTGTGATTAAATCAAGCTAGAAGATGCAGAAACCACCCTGACATAAAAATATCCTGGAAAAAAAAAACAAATCCAAATATAGAAAAAGTATGCTGATGCCTTTATCTACTTGCCAGGATGTGTGTTCTAAGTTCATGACAGAAAATAAACATGGTAATGCCACTGAAACCTGTGCAATCGAGTTACTGGGTGGATTATTACAGAACAGAGACAAGAGAGTGAACACAAGACAAGAGCATGGCTTAAGATGCAAGATTACACAAGTAAAGAAAGATGGCTGAGTGGCTCAGCACTCAGTTCAGGTTTGTTCTACACAGACGCAAACTACAAAACATGTATTTTGTTCCAGAACACAAGGAAAATTAGTAGTAGACAAAGAAACAGACAAGAACCGCCACATAACTTCTAAACTGTGGGACAACAATGCAGAAATATGCTTTTGAGCTCAAATGCATCATTATCCCAGATTCTTCCTTGCATTAGGGAGAAGAAACTAAGAAAAGACTAATAAGAAAACAAGAGAGGGAAAAACAAGTGAGGGAAAAAGTAAATAGATGGAGCTTGGCACTCTAAAAAATGTTTTGTTATCTAAAAAGCATCATATAACTTATAAATGTATAAAGAGTTCTATGGCCATTTACCTTCCCCAGGCCTCTGTCAGTGCGGAGAATCACAACAGTGTCTATTTTAGTGACAAGTGTCTCAATGAAAATTCAGTGCCCCAAAAGGTAGTTTCATTTTCACATATAATAATTTTAGTTGGAACTGATTGCATTCTTTGTAGTGATTTACTAGTTACATGACAAAGATTCAAACAGAAACACCTTTTTAGAGGAATACTAAGGGATAATGAAAAGCACGCAGACATAACTTACTGTTAATTCTCAACTTTAGATTTGTTGACAAAAGTTATTTACACAAAAAGTACCACCCAGGTATACAGCATGTGGCCACAAAGCCATAAATGAATGTGATATTGCAACACTGGCTGAGCACTTTCAGTCCCCTAGACTCAAACAAAAACCTGAACTGCTAAACACGTTGATTATCCCATTCAGCCTTTTGTCCCCCCATTTAAGTGGGAGACTCACAGTCATCACGACACTACATTCTGGCCAAAGTTCATTCCCCTCAGCTTTTTCACGGAACATGATACAGTGTAGAATGGGGCTTGGAAGAAAGATAAAGGAAGAGTTCACTAAAAAGCAACATGAGAATATCTACCCTAAAGGAGAGCCTAGTTTTATCACACTGAAAACCACAAATGTAATTTTTCCATTCAAACTTATAATTGCTCTCAAAGTTACCAGCATGGTGCAACTAGCAGGAATCCTAGATCAAAAAGAAAGAGGTGTGAAGTAAACGCTCCCTGTGATTAAGTTCAACTATAAACTGAAATTGATTGTGTTCTAAAGTGATTAACTCCTGTAAATTTAGTAAGATAGGTTTGTGTCACATTTCAATAAAAATAGTGTTTCAGTCTCACTACAAAAAGGTGAAGGATTCTGTTCTGGCCCTGCCTAATCCATTCAGGAATTGCAGGGCACAGCCCTCGCCACACTCCTCTACCAGAAAAGGCAGCTCCGTTTTCTTGTGCTTTCTGAAGTAGCAGGCATAGTGGTTACAAAGTTCATGTTCTAAAGTGCACTGTCATTTTAACACACTTTCCCATCTTAAAAAAGAAAATAAAATTTTCTGGTACCAACAGTTTATAAAAATAATAGCTGGAATATTCCTCTAAAATTGCAACTTAAAATCAAGTCAAAATAGCAAGGATTCAAGTATCTTTTTTTAAAAAAAGATATGAACCAATAAAAAAAATTCCATATGCAGAGAATTGCCAAGCAAAACCTTACATACTGTCCTGCAAGCCTCTCCTAACAGCACTTCACAGAAAATCCATTCAGTTTCTTCCAGCTGACAACCTCAAGAAAACAGAGGTCTAAATAAATCAGTCCTTCCCACCAGTCACCTACATAAGTGCAGGTGTGGATGCTGGTACAGTTTTTCCATCAGCTCTTCTTCTGTAGGTTCTTCCAAAACATCTCTACAAAGAAAAACCATGAGTTGTTAGGGACAGCAAAGAGAACTTCTCAGCATTTGTTTTTGCAATGCACACATTGAGATGCAACATGTGCTCATTTCATTCTTGAAACGAGGAATTAAAATTACAATAAAGTTGATGCTCCCTAAAGATGCATCTACTTGCAAGTGATCCATCCTTTACAGATGTGTCATGGAAACCAGCAGCTGTTTTCCCATAAGGAGCAGGGAAACAATTTCCTGCACACAGTACAATACAACTGAAGGTCAGTAAATTTGTTTTCCTGAAAAAAATCCCCAATGAGAACATGTTCCCAATGCTATTATTGAATATCCAATGTGCACCAGAAGTTCTACGTGTGCATGATCATCAAGTATCAACTCACCACCCACAATTTCATAATAAGCCAAGAATTTGCACCACTTTCCTCATCTTCCCTTTTCTTCTACCTCTCAACACATCCCCTCCCACCCCCCCACTTCCAACACCTCTTCTCCCATTATGCTTTTGGCAGAAAGCACATAAAGGTTAACAAGTCAGCTTAAAGGAAGCCTAACTAAAGCACGTACTGAGTTTCCCCAAGGTAACAGATGAAACAGTTTACTTCTGAGGAAGGAAATAAGAGACAAGCCTTTTACCCTCTTGCAACCAGCACACTAAGA
>VXAA01001579.1:497089-525448 GCA_013399115.1 Anseranas semipalmata
AACGACAACAACAAACGACAACAACAAACGACAACAACAAACGACAACAACAAACGACAACAACAAACGACAACAACAAACGACAACAACAAACCTAAATCGATTATCAAACCTAGTTTAACTCACCTGAACATTAGTTCAACTGTCCTCTGGTATTCAATATCTGAGAGAGACTCCCGATGACAGCGACGGTCCCACTTGTGAATAAAGTTCTGGAACATAAACATAAAAGGAACAGAACACCAAATTAAAGGCTACTTCTGATGACATCAGAAAAGAGGTTATGTCAGGCCAATATATTGTGGGGTGCCAGGTTTGGGAGGGGGACTGTTTTAAACAGAGTGGCAGAGCAGTGAGTTATTTAGGCATCAGCATATTTATTGGCTGTGGGTCACTATCCAAATTTATTGTTCAGGAATGAGGAACTTCCTCAACACACTGAAAGAACGAAAGAGCTGAAAATAGCCCTGCTGCCTTCTATGCCTAGGAAGGACTGCCTCCCCAGGATAACTGTGTGAACTACCCTCAAGAGTCCACCTGCTTTGAAATTTTTACTCTTAAAAAAAGCAATATAAACATACTCCTAGTCCAGGCATCAAAACTTAGATTCAGCTTCTGGTTTTATTGTCCCCCCTCACCCATTTTTAATTGCATGAATCAAAACCCAGGAGTAGACAGACAGCTCAGGAAAAAAAAAAAATAAAAATAAAAATAAAAATAAAAATAAAAATAAAAATAGAGAGAGAAAAACAGTGATATCCTAGTGATATCCTGCTCTCTGGCTACAGTATGCTATATCTTTGCTCTTACAGCAAACTCTGGCCACAGCCCTTCAGAAGCAAGCAGGTAGACTACTTCACAGGACTGGCCTCCAGCCAGAACTGAAAGTCTCTCCTAACATGCCCAGGGGCAAGACTGAGGCTTCGCATGAGACTCATCTCACCTAAATTGATCCGTTTACCATTCTGCATAAAGTAGTAAATTTTAGTTCTCTACACAATCAAAAAAAAACCAACCAACCAACCACCACCACATCTCCAAAAGATAAGTTTTCATTGGTTTTAAGATAGGGTGAAATGCCCTCTGAAGATGTTCAATTTCTTCCATGACTTATGCAAGGCTATGATGATTAACATGGATTAGATGGCTACGATTAATGTTTCCTTGTTGCCTTTGTCATCAAAAACCACAAAAAAGATAATTAAACTTGCAGAGAAGTACATAGACACAAAAGACCAGCAAAACTACATGTTCATCATGGCATTGGCTAGGTACCTGCATTTCCATAACTTCTTTAAAAAGCTCTAGACAACTATCTCTTCCAAAATAAGTAATCAGTTCCACTCTTCTAGTGTGGAACTGGGTAATAATTCAAACCGGGGGGTGGGAAGAAACACAGGACCACCAAAAAAAAAAAAAATGTAAAGCTTAAAGAGTTAGCTTCATTTGCTGACAAATCAAATGCAAGAAGCATTTGCAGTTTGGATAACTAATGCTGAAGTTAAATGCTAAAGTACTAATAATATTGAAGTACAAGAGACAAGCATTTCTACATTATTTAAAAATACCACAACAAATCTTTATAGTGAGTTAGCTGTAATGACAAATGTACACATGCAATGAAATGCAACCAGATTTGTGATAAAGGTGAATAAATAAATAAATACACAATTTTCTGGGAAAAAGAAAATACTTCCTCAACACCTGGGAGAAAGACATGGGGAAAAAGATTAAATACACACACAACCAATCTGCATTTCCCAGGAAGTTTTCTGGGTTCTTTCTATTTCCCATACAGACTAGAACCTGTTATCAGAATCTAACACCAAATAAACACATTTTCTTACCTCTAGAAGCAAAGCCACAAAGAGATTAACCCAGATGACAGAGGAAATCAACCACCAGGCTACAAAATAGATCTTTGCCCACCTGCAGATCAGATTAACAGACAATAAGTAAATAAAGTAGGCAGCAAATAACCTCAGCCTGAAAGTGACTGAAGACATGAAATCACATTTTTCCTTGAAAGATAATACTACTACTTTCCTAATGTAAAAGGAGATTTTGAACTACTACTAAATAATAATAATAATCTTAGCCTTTCATTAAGTTAGCCAAACAGATTTTCTCTCCCCACTTAACATACCTAAATAAACCCTGAAGGGACAGAAAAACAGCCTAGGAGAAGTTGTTTGGGATCACAGAAAAAGACTCATCTAGGCTAGTATTCTTTGAGTGGTCAAAAGTGGAAGCACATGGAAAGAATGCAAAAACATGGCAAGAAACCTACAAGGCTACCCCCTAAGAGCTCTCTCAATCTCCAAGCGTTTGGGGTTCAGAGATTTCTTGAGCTAGAGGTAGCTTCTATTCTTTGCAGATCCCAATGGACTTCTTTCATGACTTGCCCAGTCTTCACCAGACCACATTAAACATTTATCACACACAACAGCCTGTAGAAGAATTCCACACCTTAACTACATGCTGGGTGAAGAACCACTTCCTTCTGTTTGATACAAACCGCTAGATTCAAGATGTGGATATCATGAAATCATCATCATTCCACAGAAATCAAACAGCAAATTTCCCAGGTTTACTGCTTTAAGATTTCACCAGCCAAGGATCACTGGAACAGCTTAACTCAGAGGCTATCCAGTTAATTCAAACATTCCCAGAAAAATAATGCAATGCAAATGAAAGATATGCCCAAGGTTCTAAGTCTACTAAAAATTATCAACCCCCAGGGAGAATACAGAAGCAACCCAAAACAAATTACAGTGATTCACTTGCATCTCTTCTGTGAGATTGGCTCTACAGTGAGAGCCATCCACCTAATGCATGTTGCAAACCTGCTTATAAATCACTTAAGCAATTCACACTTTTTTGGAACAAGATTACTACCAGGTTCCAAAACCTTCTAAATGTGATCACAGATTTTGTGGTATCCACCAAGTACTAGACCAACCATCAAGTTACATGAGTTACAGAACACCCACGTAGCATTAAGTTTGTTTCCTACATACCTGAAATGACCCCCAAAAAAAAGGTAAGCAGCACCCCTCTTATCAGACTGTATGAACTGTGCTATGTGTATAATTCTTGTTCATTTACTTTATAAGCTAGATTTATATGGCACTGTATCAGTATTATTACCGCTACTTACGGACTTGAGTATCTAGAGAACGCTTCCAGAAAGACTTGCCAGTTGTTCACTACCATCACATCCCAGAGGGTCACCACTGCTGCCTGAGTAACAAGAGTAAAACAGATATTGAGTGACTACATCACATACCTAAAAGCCTCAGAAAATGAGGGAAAGGGACGGGCACAGAGGGAAAGAGGGCTGGATTCCATCTATGATCAGACTCACAGCAAAGTCATCAAAGTTGTTCGGCCAATATTCCAGCTGTTCATAGGTCCCACACTGCAGAGTGCCATTATTATACGTTGTATTGACAACACTATAAGAGAATTACAGTCTGATATGAGCATAGCTTTCTACATACTATACCTCTAAAAACAAGATTCCTGTGAGTACCTTGTAGAAAGCTAAGTGCCTCATATGGGCAGAAAACAAGGGAAATCATTAAAGTATTAAAGCTACAGCAGGTTAAAATTTCAAGCTACAGATAAGCATTCTGGCAATTTCAATACAGCAAAAAATCAAATTGAAAGAGTAACAGATGAAAAAAGCTTGTGTGATTGAAAATTAAAGTAAGGGCAGCTTAAAGAGCAAGAAAAAAAAAAAAGAAACACAAACAGCTCAGAGGTAGAGTTGCAGATGCTTTTGAAAATCAGAGAGTACTACTTTCTGAATAGTGATGTTTAGAATATTACCTGACATTTCCCATAGGAACCACAGCACCTTTAAATAGCATTATGCCAGTTATAGCAAATGCATAGAAAACCACCTGGAAGAAATATACGTAAATATTAGCTTTGAATATTTTTGTTACTAAATAAGAAAACAATGCAATTAACATGGAATTCACCTTAGTACCACAGCTAAAAGAATCTGATTACGCACAATGCCTGAAACTATTAAAGTTAAAACACTTCTTAATACCTGTACTTTTTGTTTGTGTTTCTCTTACTTTTTACTATTCTATTTAACTTCCAGTTGTTAAAATACATTACATCGTTTTAATTTATGATCTGTTGTCTGTTTGTCAGAACACTAACTTTTAACTATTAATGCAATAGTGATTCAAAAAAAACAAGAAAAACAGTACCTATATGTACAAGGAATAATCCAGTATCTGTGGAGCTTTCTGTTAGATTCAGTGAAAATCAGCTTTTACATAACCTAACTTAAGGCCAAAAATAAGCCAGTATTACATCAGCAACTTCTTTAAAAATATTATATTAACCTAGAAGTAAAGGTTTCAATGATACAATGATTTTGGAACTGCAGTCTTTTACTTGTTGGGAAAACACAAACCTCTTTTTAAAGAGAAAGCTTTCACAGCCGTCCGCAGTTACCTACGATTAAAAATTGCAAAATCACCTAAAAAGATTGTTCTAGAAATAACCTATACTCCTCTGAGTAAAGAGCCATTTGTCCTATGACAGCCTGAGAAAAACTGAAATGTCATTAGTCACATTTCTCTATTTTGCTAGAAGATAGATCCAAGAGGAAGGTCTGGGAGAAGGGGAAGAGAGACTGCTCGGATCTATGAATCACATTTTAAATGCTACTGGAAGAAGTTGAAGCTGCCATTCCACAGCCTGCCAGGAGATGGGGCATCTGGCCTTACAATAAAGTTGATTTTGATAAAGATTTCTATCTAAACACACGTACTGTCTGACAAAGTAGCTAACAAGTTACATTACTTTATCAGCATATGTTCCAGGCTAAAATTTGGAAAGATCTTTTGCATCAGCAGGTAATTGGGTCAGATTTCACTATGGTAGAAGCTCAGTGACAGCTTCTACTTAGCTTCTAGTAAAAGCAAGTTAATGGAAGTGGCAAACACTGTGGCAGAATTGTCTCACAATTGGTGCAAAACTACAATTCACTCTCCCAGCATGAAGGACAATCCACAGCAGACACTTCATGAGCATTATGTCTTACACATACAAGTAGGGATACCATACTGAAACATTAAAGCATCATTACTGAAATGAAACTCAAGCCTATTACTACAGGCTCCTGCCACCTTAGCTATGTCTGTCAGGAATGAAAGGAGCCTCCAGCAGAATAAGGTACAGCCATGCCAGTAGCAGCACAGCTTTGGGGTCCTGCTGTAAAGCACAACGGAGTTCACCTGACGAGTGCTATCTCCCAGGGCTCTGGCATATGGGCTCTGTCAGATTCAGCAGCAGCAAATGTCCATCACTGCCTCCCCAGCCTAGCCACCAAGCAACCCTACCAGCCTGCGACAGGGGTGACAAGCAAATGTGTGCTCCTTTAGCGTGGTGTACTTATTTAACCCAGAACTCGCAAAATTAACAAGAGTACAGTCAGCCTTTAGACTGATTACTACACTGAGTAACACAAGACTGAGCAGCATTTTCTACAGCAGCTTTGGGAAGACACCGTATTTTTTTTTCATTTATTTCCAACAATTGTCAAAAGTTTTCCATTACACTGAAGCTGGTCCTATCATATGCAAGATTGCTATTTAGGCTCCTAAGATGTATTTTCACTTGTAAAAGCTAACATCCCAGTTTGCACACTCCCAAAGTATTTCTCAGTTTTAAGAGGAGCTCCCAACAGCATATATGACTTGCACAGCAGAACAAAGTTTGTTACTGATTCATCTTTGCACAAGCCAGCATTTTTATTTCAAATTGCAACATAAACCTCTCCAGGCTGCAACTTAAGGCCCCTCCCCTACAGATAAAAGCAGAGATTAGTAATGACAAAAACAGATATTCCGGATAAATTGCATGTTAAGTCAGTTTTTGTTCTGATATACTAGAACAACATCTTGGAAAATACCTAATACACAGCAAATATTTTATCTTTAACCATTATCTCAAATTAAGGTATCTTAAAAAAATAAAAAATAAAATAAAATAAATAAAGCCCCACAGACTCATTCGCTCTGTCAGGAAGACACAGTTGCAAATCCAGAAACTCAAGAGTTAGGAAATATAGAATTTATGTAATGAGCATCACCTACTGTGATACATCCTTTAATCACATGTTTACAAAGTATGTTATACAAATCAAACACACTTTGAGCAGGGTGGCAGGGACTTTGAAAAAACTTCATGTCCAAACATGCCAGCCATCTCTAGACCTTCTCAACTGAAAACAATTATAAAGTTCTTTTGCTATTTAATTTAACATAAGCAAGCCAGGGTAAGGAAAAATAGGTTACTTGTAGAAATGGATGAGTTTTTCTTTGAAGCTAGAATATCCACCCTGAGACAAGTACTTTGGAGAAGTTTCAAATAATCTTTTAAAGGTGCTCCTAAAGGAAACTATTAATTGAGGCATAACCACCTCGCGCTGGCCATAACAAAACAGTAGTTCGTTACAGCTTTGCAAGACATGCTCTGGAGAACTGGTTGATGATGGTGAAGTGTTACAGTTCATGGAAATTGTCATCCAAAGACCTTGGTTTACTTTGTCATGTCCTTTCTTACAGACAGCAGCATAATAAAGGGTACGTGTTCAACAATCTTGTGTTATGACTTACCACAAGGATTCCTGCAAAGGCTCTCAAGTTTTTTACCAGATCCAGCAATGTAGTAACAACCAAAGCCATGAACTAAAACAAAGCAGAATTTCATATGCATTACATTCCTCACACTTCCAATCTGTATCAAATTATTTTTTTACTAAAAGGATAGGTAAATACTGATCAGGAAAGTGAGATGTCTAAATGAGGATAATCTTTTATACAGTGATATTTGCGTGAGATACTTAAAATTAACGAACAGTGATGTACTCCTTTTCATATGCAGCCATCATGCTAAGTTTTGGCACACTCAGGCACTGTGACCTAAAGGGCTATACATAAGACCAGAACAGGGAAAAAATAACTGTAAGTGCCCCACAACTCCAGGGCAATGGATGTGGATTAAATAGGAAGCATTTCTAGTTTATACTTTCCACTGATACTACAACCTCCGATTACACCAGGTAGATATTAGATACCAAGATACAAGTCCTGCTCCTGATGTGAATTTGGACTTAGCTTTCAAGCAAGTCTAAGTGTGGGATTATAACAAACAAACAAAACTCAAAGTGATTTCAGATTCAGGTATGGGTACTCTTGTGTGAATACCCATAACTGGAAAGTGAAAAGAGGGATTCATGCCAAATAACCCTCTGCAGGACCAAAATGTCGGGCAGTATCTAGTGAGAGCAAGCCTATGACATCCTGAGTACAAAGTTCTTCAAGGACCTCATATCCAGTCATCTAGTTAAGACTGCAGCCCTACACAAGTTGTGCAAGTATTTCTGGATATGTTTCTCTACCTGCTTTAGAACACCAGCATCAACTGCAGTGACATCAACGGAACTTCCCTGCCATCTTGACGGAGAAGAAAACCTTAAGAGTTTATGAGGTGCTGTGCAATTGTCTGGACAGTTAGAGCACAGATGGGCAAATTATAATCCCACTCAGGTAGGAAAGAATTGCAAGCTAGTACACAATATTATAAGAGGCTTTAACAAAATTTATAATTTGACTAACAAAGGTATCAGAAGTGTGGAGGAGTAAGCAAACACCTTCATATTAGGAATGATCCGCAGGAACCTGAACACAATTAGCATGTTCACCAACCGCACCATATCCCACAGGGATAACAAGCCCATGAACTCAGGTCTCCTAGGAAAGAGGGAAGAAAATAACAAATCAGAGAAACAGCCCATGACAGAAAGACACAGTTAAAGCTACTGAGCTGCAGATAACTGCAAATTCCCTACAACTTCTGTTTAATATATGTAGCATATTAAAAATTGCTTGGGGAAAAAAAAGAGGAGTTTTATTTCCTTATATAAACACTCTTTATAACCTATGATTGACTAGAACACGGCATCTGGATTTGGAATCACCAGTACAAGAAAGAGACAAACTACAGCAAGATCAGCAGAGGGCCAACAATATATGGTCAGGGGCTGGTGCACCTGCCCTAACAGTAGAGTTGCAGGAACTGGGCTTGTTCAGCCTGAGAAAAGACTGCTTCAGGACAATCGAGCAACACCCTTCTACTACTTACAAAGAGGTCCCCAGGAGGACAGAAGCAAGGCTGTTCAATGGTGCACAGTAAGAGGGCAATGAATAATAGGCTTAAGTGAAACAAGGGCAGCTTGCGCTGAATGTAACAAGAACTTTTCAACCATGAGGACAGTCAGACAGTGGTAGTTTCCCCAGAGAGGCTGTACAGTCTCCATCATTGTAGGTTTTCAAAACCAAAAAGGATAAAGCCTTGAGTAACTTGGTCCAACCCTGGCTGAAGTCAGGCTTCAAAGAAAGCACAATGCTAACAGACTGTCTAGCCAACATTCTTTCTTATATACATATTCCATAGGTGATGTGCATACACTTCAAAACTCAGCTTGAATTTTAGCTGACTTTTACACAGGCATGCTGGATGCTTCTTTGCTGGAAGTGTGGGCACGTGGTGGGGGATGAAAGATGTCAGTGAAAAAACTTCTTGGTAACAAATGCTAGCTCACAATTTGCATCACAAACATTCAACTCTAACCTTAAAATCATTTAAGACAACACTGCATAAAACACATTCTAGAATAATAGTAGTATCTCAGTCTTGCCTTGAAGATGTTACATCTACAGACCAAGCAATTACCAACCACACACACCATAAACAGCATCGGGACTCATCTGGGTTGTAATCTGTTTGCAGTGACTGACACAAAGATCTAACAAGTCTTACTGGTGCCTCAGGATACTGTTAGAGTGCAAACAATTGTCTATATTCACAGATCAAAGGGTAAGATCAAGCCCAAATACAATCTATTATAAATGAGAATGGGAGTCAATGACATTAAATTGTTAGCAATTAATATCCTTATGGCATTGCTTTTGAGTGATGGGAATTCACAAAGTGTTCAACAATAAACCCATTGCTAGCTGTTACCTCACCCTGTCTCTTTATAGAGAATTAGTATAATAAAGAACTTATTTACAACACAACAAATATCCTGAAAAATTAGGGAGAGTCAACATTTTAGGAGTGAGCTTGTATGAAGAAATAAAGTATCAAAATGTGTTATAAATCCCCCCTGAAAGTAAGATTCACGAAGTCCTCCAAAAGTCCTTTGTTTTCCTCTTCTAGTGTGGCTGCAGTTCACACATTTTAAAAGTAGAAGCAATGACTTTTATGGTTTTAATGATGAAAAAAAGATTAAGATAATAATCCAAGAACTAAGAAAATCAAGATACCTTTGCTTGCTATTCCAGTACAGAAAAATAGTTTAAAATCCTTGGGAATTTTTCTACTAATTTTTACAGAATGAAATAAAACTCAGTCTTTAATCTACAGGGTAAAAGGGGATTTGCTAGTTGTTTAGGAGTTCATATAATTGGGCTTATGGACAGTCTGATATTGAAATGTGTTAGGTTAGTAGCTGGTTGTGTATGTTGTATCAAATTCCCCTTCCCGCACCTCTGAAAAGCATAGGTCTGCTCAGATATTGTTTTACATCAGATTACAAGTAACACAAACTCATCCTTCTCTCAAAACACAAAGTAGAACTCTACGATTTATGAAAAGATTTATTAATTTTCTTTCACTTATCCATACTGCCTAGCCTTTAGTGACTACAATAGTGAGAACTTCTACTAGGTTTGGTAACTTATGGACTGCTCTGACAATTATAGCATAACGACATAAGTATGCATGAAGGTGTGGGTATATTCCCCTGTCCCACCCTAGACACCCAAGAAAGTGCAACAGTTCAAGGAGATTACATACCAACCAGGATGAGGAAATCCATACTCAGCAAAAGTTGCAACCTCCAAAACCTTTAGATAGGGGGAGGGGGGAAAAGTCAAAACTTTTTAACTTTGTAATTCTATGTTTTAAAAACTATTTACTTTTCTTGACAGGAAACATTTTCAAGAGCTTTAAGCCACTAATTTGACTCATTCTAAAGCTCTGAAATTGTCATATTTGACTAGAAATTCCCCCAAATTACTCCAATGTTGACACAAACAAGGATATTGAATGAATTACACTAACAGTGAATTTGACCTCATCTGCAATATGGGTTTCAGGCTTTCACCAAACAGTAATAATAATCTTCTGCCAGTTTTTTATTCAATAAGAGATGTTTAGCTACATAACAACTTCCTTATGTGGTAACTCTAAGAGCTGAATGTTTCCAAATAACATTAAAACGGCTGCTTATAAGAAAGCTCAACTTTTCCATCAATTTCATAAAACCTACCTCCAAGAAAAGGGACACTAAGAGTACCATTCACTACCAAAACATTCACGCCACTGAAAACCATGATACTGGCTCATGCTGTTTAACTGAGCACATTCAATAGTGTTGAATAGAGAGCAATTCTACTAGCTCTTGCACCTCCTAATCGTCCTAAACACCAAATCCAGGAATATAGAAGTTAAAAAACATAACTTACCAGCAAAATTGCAGTCAGAAGTCCATCAAACCTATTGCTTGGGTATGATAAGTATCTTTTCAAGCCCATTGCCAAGATTTTCAGAAACATTTCCAGCAGATAGTATAGGATGAAGAAGCAGTTGATAGCCTTCACATACACCCCAAATAACAATAATGATTAGAATTAAAAACATCAGGGAACAGCAAAAAACATAGGAATACTGTTGCATCTTACCCCCAGGAAAAAATCATCTCTTTCGGAAGGCTGCTTATCTGCATCCATCACCAAAACCACCTTAAAAAACAAGAAATCTTTTATGAAGCCACTGCTTTATTGCTGCACAAAACAGATTTTTAAGCACATGAACAGGACAAACTTATACTTTACACAGACCTTTTCAATCAGTTCAGAATATATTCCTTAACTGCAGTTCAGAATACAATCATTAACTGCAGGTATTCTTTCCTAAGACTCTGCATGACTGAAGCATGCCAAACATGGATATCTACTGCAAAAAGTGGTTATCACAACAGAGACTAAAAGAACAAAAACAGAACCGAATTTTGCTGCAGAAAAAAAAAAATCTTTTACTTACACAGATAGAAATAATGTTTGCAAGGGCTACAACATTCCCCAAGTAGCCAAAGTAAGGATGGCCAAAGGCAAACTGTACTTTCTGCATACAATAGGATCGGTACTCTGGACTGGGAGGATGCTGAAAAGAAGAACACAATGGATTTGCTGATAAGCAAAACATATGCATTTTAATAATGATGCAGAAAAAAAAATCAGATTTAAGAAAGATTTTCTCAAAACTCTGCAAGCCACATATTAATTTTAACTTCATTTAAATAGAAAGGTGCTTTAAAGCTCTAGCTATTATCAGCAGAGATCATATCTGAATTGCAAATGGGGTGGTAATTATGGTACAATACAAGATAGTGGCAAAGGAAGAAAGATAATCCAACCTCTTCAATGCCCCAAGCAGGTAAACTAACCACCAGGCTATTAACTGTATACATTTCTTCCACCTCTCCCAACATTTTCCTCCCTTAAAAGATTCAAAAGTCTTAGTTCCATGTAAATATAGAAAAGAACATTTCTTAACCTTCACAAGGTTTGTCTCTCCACACGCACCACCTCCCTGTCCCCCAGGTGGAAAAGACTGCTTTCTGCCCATCTTCAGCTGAAGAGGGACTTAAGAGTCCATATTTCATCCTTCATTCAGGGACTGGAGAAAAGTCTTTGAATATATTTGTTACACTGCAAAGACTAACATATGGTGGAGATGCATTGCTTTAATGTAGAACTGTCATGACACGACAAATCCCTTGCATTTCATCAAAAAATGATTTAATACGGCCATACTTCTTGAGAGCACTTTTTTCAGAAAGTCTATGCTGTAAG
This sequence comes from Anseranas semipalmata, assembly GCA_013399115.1. Classification (NCBI taxonomy): domain Eukaryota; kingdom Metazoa; phylum Chordata; class Aves; order Anseriformes; family Anseranatidae; genus Anseranas; species Anseranas semipalmata. Next base: position 509,044 of record VXAA01001579.1, read on the forward strand.
CCTAACTCCTCTTCCTCATTACTAACCTTCCTACTAAACAAAATAAACATACATACAGCCCTCACCTATTTTGTCTGTTCAAGTTGCTTAAAAATGTTATAAAAACAACCAACCGTGCATTTTGTATATTTAACACTACCTGGCAATCCCAAACTAATGCTGCAAAAGCTCCCCAAAGCAATGCCATCTGTCACTGTAAGAGCAATCTACAAACAACTTAAAATCAATGACACTTGATCATGCCCTATGTTCAGTGAACTGTAAAATCTATTTAATTCTACACCTTTATAGCATAATACTATCACTTATTTTTGTTCAAAATCATGCTCACTTATGGCACTTTATAAATATTTGTAAGGTACATACTTGCTTAATGGCATCTTTGTCTAGTTCTTCAAATAGCTTCTGGAACTGGGCTGCCGACAGCTGATCACTGGAGCATATTTTGAGTGACTTCACATGAAAGAGAAAGGCAGATCAACACTTGCATTAGATGCATCTTCAGAACGTACCAACACTCTCAGACTATCTCAAAAGTCTAGGAATACAGATGTAACACAACCTACACCACAAGGTATTAAAGCGAGCTTCAATATTGCTTTGCTTTAACATTAATCTGCCAAATGACTGCGGGATTTGTTTCACCCCTTCTGTTTTCCCTCTCTGGGATGACAAGCTTCTTAAGAAGCTCTAATGACATACTCGAACTTTTAGTCTCATCTAGTATTGCTATTATGCTGTGATCCAAAGAATGAAAACATTAGTTATCACTGTTCTGCAGAAATTATTACCTGGAAGGATGGAATTATTTTTACAAATTGTAACATGATGAAGACCCTCCCATAGCATGCTAAATACTAACTGCAACTGCAGTACACATAGCAAGAAAAGAAAAAAAACACCGGCAACCAGAACTAAAACTTGGATTTGTGTACTTAAGTAACAACGCAATGGACAGCTTTGCACAATTACAGAGCAGGGTGTTTATTTTCAGGCAACTCTGTTTACACAACCCCTGTCCCAGACAATAATGGGAAGCAACACGTGTACTTCTTCAATCCACTTCCAACCTTCACACTGGAGACAGCCCGCTGCTGGCATGTTATTACCATCAGTACTAAATGGACACTTTCTCTTGGCAGAAGTTCATACCATATATAAAACCAAAACCTACTGCAATTTTGTTCTTAAAAAGCAACATTACTTTTGGATAGCAATTTTTCTCATACCATACCTATAACTCCTGCATCTCCTATCTCCCGCTAGAGCCAATCTCTCTATCCTCCAAAAACTATGCCATGAACTGCAACATTAAGTCTTTAGTTAAGCAAAACCACTCTTCCTGTAGCCTGACAGCAAGAGGACACAACACAGTTAAATCCAATGAAAAAAAGCATTTTCACACGTGAAGGGAAGCTCCTGTAGATAGCAGCTCTAGACCACAGTGAGAAATGCTTTACTTTAGAGAGAAATTAAGAAAATGAAAAATTTGGCTCTGCAAAACAAAGTCTTCATTACCCTACACCACCTACAGGTGAATGCCTTCCTCTACACACCAACCAAAGAAGTGGCAATATTAAGGTGAAACCATTGGAACCAAAACCGTCTCTAGGCAAAGACCAAGAGATAAACAGACACTGAGCCGGGCCTCTGTTCATACTCTGAAAGAAAGCAGCATACAAGCGGCTGAGCTGGACACTACTACCCTAGATCAGTGCTGTGATTAAAAAAAGTTCAGTTTCCACAGCTGTCACAGAGGGTTTGATAGCCACAAAAGTTTTCAAACATCCAGCTCTTACCCTCGTGATTGCTTGCTTGCAGCGAGAATCCATTTCAACCTTCTGCAGCACTTGAAGCAAGGCCCCAACACTGACATACGACCTATTTAAAAGAAGACAGGATGAGCTCAGAGGATGGGCCCTGAAACAGATAGCTATCTTGATGGCAAATGGTCAATGGTTGTTTTATATGTATTCACACTTTTTTTTTTTTTTTTGAAACGCAGATAAAATTAGAAGCAGAAATATAAAAGAAACAGACGTCGTAAAAGTCCCAGACAACACGTTATAAATACTCACTTGAATCAAAAATAAAATAAAAAGATAAGCAAAACAGTCAGTTGTCAAGAAGGGATCCTCAGTTAACATACTAAACAATGAGAGGACCAAAAATCTGTTCTTTTCTGCTAGGTGGACTACTGTTTCAACATCCTTCACTTACTGTTCTGCATTGGCAGGAGTCTCTTTCAGGGAAGAAAGCACCTCAAATGCAGCCCGGATTCCTAGTCGTCTCCTGAAGAGGGAGGACTGAACTGATTTCTGCACAGTAAGCACACCACAAAAGGAGACAATTTACTTACACTGGTTTAAAGGAAATCCAATTAGATGATACAAATGAGACCCGTAAACTATTTGCCCGGCCCTTAGAAAAAACCTACTGCAAGCTTCAGAAAAGGCCGTATCTGTTCAACTAAAATTGCTTCCAAGAAGTCAAAATTCTGTTTTCTTTCTCCTCCTGACAAAGTCCCCATCATTAGCCACTAGATTTATTTGTTCAGATACCAAGTGCAACCAGACAGGCACTCCCACAGTTTAAAGGGAATACTGCTAAGAGTCAAAGGCTGAAATCAGTAAAGCCCATTCCTACCTGGGGACCAGCAGGAAAATCCAACTCCCCTAGCAGTACTACATCCTGTGGTCAGGTAATATACTGATCTTCCAGTACTGCTCTCCCTCCCGCCTTGAATCGTGATCAGAGATCAGAAGAGGAGACTTTCTAGCTCTCACTCCTTACAAGAACTCTGAGAACTCTGTGCAAGGCAAGGAAGGAACCAAGCAGACAAGTCTCTGGAGTTCAAGTAAACATCCAGGTCATGGTTTGTTTTTAAGTCTTGCCTGCACAGGCACATGCTTATTCTGCAGTCAATGGCAACAGTAAAGCTCAAGTATTCACATAAATTCATGCCACTGTTGGACAGCCTGTGATGCTACCAAAAGAGAAGAAAGTCAGAGCCACAGTTTTTTGTGCTTCAATTCTTCATAGCAATCACCTTCAAAATCTCTCTTAACTACCTTTCTGGGAGTCAGATTATGGCTTGGTCTCCCATGAGAAAATGGGGGAAGAAGGGAAGAAACAGGTAGAGCAGGAAGAAAGAAAAATACAAAATTTCTTTGTACACATTACATATAAATACCCCCCTCCCACATGAGGGTGGAGGCCATTCCTGTGTAATATTGCCTATTACTTACTACACAACAGACTTCACCCTCTCTCTGGTGCTCTTACTAGAGCAACTACTATTTCACTTCTGCCTCAAGCCCTCAACCTCACTCCTCACTCCTTTGAAGGGAGGAAGGAATTATAGGTCTGTATGTAAATGACATATGGGGGAATCACACACAAAGTCAAGGTGGCCGAGTTTCCCCCCCACCAAACCTGAAGGAAACAGTGGGCATGAGAAAAGACAAGGTGGAATGTACACAGTAGGGAACTGCTGTTCATTCAAGCTGCAGAAACCATCTCCATACCGGTACGAAGGGGAAGGAGGGTGGGGGGGATGACAACACAACCTGAAGCTACAGGCCAGCAGCACAGCCGTCACACTAGTGCTTTTGTGTAGCACAGCCGCTACCTTGAGTCAGGTTTACCAACAACATTGCTGTTGAGCTGCGAAATTATATAAAATATGCAGCAGGAAATTTAAAAAAAAAAAAAAGGAAGTGAAACTGCTGAAGTACTAATAGTAACCAAAGACTTGAGAGAAAAACTTCACCTTGAAAGTTATAAAGGGGAAAAAAAAAAAAAAAAAAAAAAAAACCAGAAGATTGCACCTCAGCAAGATCAAGGCTTAGCCTGTTGAGGAGCAAGAGCCCGACAGCTCTGAAAAGCATATTAAAAGTTAGCCTAGCACTGCATTAATTGTATTAATCTACTTTATGCGTTCAGTGCTAAGTAACTGCGGTGCACTTTGCATGTTCTATATTCATTGCTGATGACAAACTCATTTCTGGAGAACTTCAGCTGCACCCACGACGCAGCCTCTTCCTCCCCACCTACCCAGTCACTTGCATCTTTTGAAACAGCAATAGGAAATTCACAGAATTTATCCTCTTCGAGGAAGTGCATTTTATTGCAAGTAGCAGAGACAAACTTTCATTTGACTTACATTGCCTCTGCTTTCTAAAATACTCTTGCCCTAGCTCATTACAACTCCTCCCAGACTGTTCAACTACTCTCTCTCATACAGGAAACGAAAGAACTTGCAGCCTTTCCTGCTAGGGAAATCCAGATTACACTCCCAGCTGGAGACTAAACAACTGGTGGACATAATGCAACAAAGCACGTTACACATCTTGTTACTAAAGAGAAAAGAACTTTGAGTGTCAAGTTTAATCACCACCACAGATTTCATGTTCCTTGCACAACCTGCAAACTACACGTACTTTGTCAGCTTTTACTTCTCTGATATAGATATGTGGGTTGAAAAAAAGGTCATTACGCTACACATCAGATTCATGTTCCACAAAAAGGGAAGAATCGCATATGATCAGGCATCTTCCAGACGCACAGTAAAGTACTGCACTGATGACTCTGGCATCACATGGAGTGTAAGCTGAATACCAACAGGAATAACTACTGCACCAGAAAGCAATTTGGTTTTAGCTCATAACACAAAAAGAAAGGAAGGAAGATTAAGCAACAAAACAGACAAGAAGTTCCTTATCTTCTGCTGTCTAAACATCTCCAGAGAATCCAAGTCTTATAGTATGTCAGCGGTTTGAAAACTATTTCAAATTATGCCAGGTAACCCAGCAAAATCAAGGTTTGTATAGACATACAAGGAACAGACTAGGACCACACCCAGTTGCCTCTGACACCGTAGATTCAAATCCACTTCCTAGAAGCATCAGACTGCCCCAGTCATTCCAACTTCCCAGCCACCCACCACCGTAAGGATGAAGTAAAAATACTACATGTGGAGACGGTTTAGTCAGAAACTTGTTTTTATTGAAGGCTTCTCATGCTGTGCTACTCAGAAATTAAGTGCTAGGATTTGCAACAATAGCTATTAAAATAGTACTGCAGGTTTTCTACATACAAGACCAAGTTTAAGTTACTTGTTCATTGTCCATGTTCAGAGTTTTCTAACAGCGATGTTTGTTTGTTTTTTTCCCTATGATAGTCAAAGTTGCACATCTATAGCATAGACAGAAGCATACAAACAGGTGATTTTCTCGTGGAAATGGATTAAGCTACAACAGCATGTACAGGTAAAAATATGTACATCAATTTAAAGTACTTTTAGTATCTTAAAACTGCATCTACAACCTGGATTGGCATATTGATTTAATACACAGTTAAAACTATAAATACTCAGGATTTCACATTTCTAAGGTTATGGTAGAACACAGAAGTTGGGAATGTTTTACTCACCAGAAGGTATCCTCGAAACTGGTTATATATTATTGCTGTAAGCAAGTTCATCAGAAATAAGTTACCTATTGAAGAAAAAAAAGCAATGAGAATTATTGGAATACCTTTCTCTTTTTCAAGATGCATTGTGTTTCTCTGATTTTAGGCCACTGACTATTTAAATCTAAACATTTCCACATTTTACAAAGTACAACACAGTATTCAGACTTCTCTCTCCCCCTAAAACAATAAAAAATTAGCTTTGTTAGCCACCAAAAAAAGACATTTCAAGCATATTCCACAAACCAGAAGTACCTATTATTTTTCCACACACTATAAAAAAAAATAAGATTCACAAACTTAAGGAAACTTTCCCTCCAAAGAGGAAAGACATTTCAATGTGTATCACACAAGCACTGAGAAGTTTCAGTGTATATAGTAAATCATATGCCCGAATTCAAAAGAATATTTTCTTGAATTTGTTTTCTAAAAATAAAGTTGAACATTGAATAGGAAGTCTTCTATCTGTTCTCCTATGATATGTTACTAAAAAAAAAAAAAACAAAAAAAAAACAACCAACAACAACAAACCATTTATAAGTGCCTTCCCTGAAATTTATCTTGCAAGACACTACATGGTAACTGGAAGAAAGACAAAAAAAGAGAGAACTTTGTGATGAAACTCTTCTAGAAAAATAAAACACTTTCTAGGTGGTATGCATGAGTGTCAAAGTTACAGTGCATTTAAATTAATGAAGACAAGCGGTGACTTACCTAATACAGTGAAGAGTATGAAGAAGATTGAATAAGCTCGGTTCTTAGAATATGCAGGAATCATTACTGTACCAGATTTAACAAAAAAAAAAATGAATTTTATGCTTAAGAGAAATAAAACAAGACCTCCGTCAATTTTTTTGGCAATTGGTAAAAGCTCTAATAGTGTTCCACTTTAGAGTCGCATATATAAATTACACCAAAGAAAAGACAAAAATCCTGTTACTTAAGACACAAAAATCTTTACAGAACCTTCCTCTGGGTGTACTAAGAGCTATCAGCTTAAAGAACAGTTACAGTACTCTGAAGATATGCTATTACTCACTGAAAACAGAGACAAGAGTTATTTCTGAAACAGATTGCTCACCATCAGGATTATTTGCCGTAGTTAGCAGGACCAGCAGTGACGTCAGTGAATCTGGCAAATTCCGAAAATACCCCACCCATTCCTTATCCTGCTGACCATCCTAGTCAAAGAGATGCTCATTGTTATCAGAGAAACAAAGGATCACTAAGACTCTCTCACCAAGAAAATTAAAACATATTCACTCAATAACAGATTTTTATGCACACAGTCAAATCTACCACGTAAGAAAACGTAAGACAAGCATAAAAATTAGGACAATGTGTAGGAATACGGTGCAACCACTTCACTTATTAACAGTAAATAAAAAGCATAAGGAAGAACGGCAAGCTGAGACAGACACAGGAGGCTCAATACAGAAGCTATTCTAACAACTCAGACGCAGGAAGGACAATAATGTCATGAGCAGGCAGTATGGGAATCTAAAGCCACCCTTGATTGATAGAAAAAGCATCATATTTTAGGCTGCAAGAAACATTGGGGGGTACTGGAGCTAAAAAGACTCCCTAAACATGACCTCCCTCTCCCCCCAGAAAAAAATCAGACTAATCCCCTATTCAATCTCACATAAAAATTAAGTGAAGAGTAGAAACTGCTTACTTTTTGTTCCAGCTACACAACGCTGTACGCCAGCACAGATTGAGCACTAATGACTCCTGATTTTACACTCCAGGACTTGTCCAGAAATATAACACAATTTGAGGACAATACTAAAATAAATCCTGTCTATACCAAAGGACAGAAACAAATTAGGGATAGCAACACCTGGGTGACTCCGCAGCCTCCTCAGTTATGAAGAACTGCCTTAACTTCTGTGTTACAGAAGATTCTTGTGTAGCTTGTGAGCTATTCTCAAGCACTTGCAGCTGCTAGCATACTTGTTAAATGTAAAACGTCTCTCTCACTTCCCCTTTGAATTCTGAATAGAAAACTTTGAATGTTCTCCAAATTAGTTATTTGCACAAAGTTACTACCGTTACTTGGAAAAGAAGTTTTCCCCTTTCTCCAGTCATTCCTTTACGTACATGTCGGATTGTGTTTGATTACAGCAAGCTCAAGGTCTTCACAGAACGCAGCCAGACAAGTTTTATGTTTCTCTTCCGTAAAGCGTGTGAAGATGTACTTAAAGTACAAGTGCAAGGACAGTCCTCATCTTATCTTCTCTTATTTTACAGGAAATAAAAGATGTACAGAACTAACAGCACACAACATAAAGCAATACGCAATGACCAGCATTAGTACACATTACAGGAGTTATTAGGCAGGTAGAAAACATAACTGACCTATCTTGAAAAAAAGATATTAGAAGAATGAAGATTCAAAATGTTATGTGCTGGATCAACGAAAACATCACACAGAGCTTAAACTTCTTGGAAAAAAAAAATCAAGATCAGTGCTACAGCACCCAAAAAAATATTTGCAAGTATTTTGGTGACTACAGTCAAAATTATTTTGTGGCTGAGTGGAAACATCAGCTGATCTGCTAAAGCTCTGACAGCATCAGAATTTTTAGATCAGAATCTAAAACATACTGGGAGGCAGATCTTTGATCATCCTCATGTTTTTTTCCCCCCACGTTCAAGTAGAGACAGCTAAAAAATATGCAGAGTACAAACAATACAAACACGAATCACATGGTATAGAGTAAACAGCCATTAAATCCACTCAGAAGACTGGAAAACTGTACCTCTAGAGGACATATGCAAGACAATGCAGAAATCTAGAGGCATAAGCTTCATTACTAAATGTACTTTTAGAACATCCTTTGAGTATTTTGCCTTGTTAGATACAATTAGTTTGTATGGGTATTAGGCTAGAGAATCAAAAAAATAAAAAAAACAGTTCTCTGTAATTTGTTATTTTTCACTGATGCAGGCATATAAAATATATTTCCATCTACTGGGAAAGTTTATAATTGAAATTAACTGTGACATACAAAGATAATACAAAGATACTGGATGCAAATAAAAAAGGAAAAAAGAGCTCTGGTTCCAATTCCAGAAATTCAGTAACAAGAATTCAAGGAATTTCCTGATCTAGGAAACTCCTGCCCCAGAGGCAGGCTCAAGTGCAAATTGCAACAGGAATGAAGGTGCAAAACAGATTAAGGAAAGGATTAAATTACTGGAAAAAGTACACAACAAATCCTAGTGATCATACAAATACAATTATGGAAGGCCTTACAGAATAAAGAACAAAAAACCTGAGTATGATACATTAAGATACAGGAAGTTTAGGAGAAAGAACATACCAAGAACACTGGAACACAAAAGTGATTTTAACCACAAAATTTCAAATCTGCTTTTGGAAAGCAGGAAGAGAAAACAAAAAAAAACAGAGGAAGAAACAAAGATCAGAAGCCAAAACATCAGCATAATGCAGGCAAAAACCTACCAAGGCAATGCCAGGGATACCAGTATTGCAGATAAGATACGAAAACACAGAAGAAAGTAAACTTAACAAAAAGGTACACAGGGAAAGGAAAAAAAGAAATGAGTAATAATGCAAACAAAGAAAGCGCAAAGATTAAGAGCTTTGGACACAAAACAGCATAGGTACTTTCAACAAAAGCAGAAAAAGTAACTCTAAGGATCTAATTGGAGAATTGTAGGAAGAAGCTGCTTGTATAAACAGACTTGAAACTTCTCACCTGTGATAATGGCATCAATACCAATAATACGTGGGACCATAAAAAAATAAAGATGTCAACCACATTTTAGTATGGAACCATCTAACCTTGCTCTAAGCAGCAGAGATAGACTAATAAAATAATATGCCACAGTGAAAAGTTTCAGTTGTGGAATTGTAAAGAGTGTTATCACTTAAGAAGCCAAGTCTGGAAAAAAATTCTTCACTAAAGATGATGAGATTCTTATACTATTTTAAGGGGCCTTCTAATGCACACTTGCATAAGCAGAACCATACAAGGACACTATGCACACCTCACATCTCCCTAAACAGATTTTAAACTCATCCCGGTGAGTCTGACAAGGTAAAATGACCTTTCCTGTGGAAAAAAGTTTCACCAGTTTGATTAGAAAACTAGACATGCAGCAACACGAGCAAAAAAAAGCACTGAGATCTATCAGCACACAAACATAATTGGTTACCTTTGTTCGAGCAAACAGCAGCATGGCAAACATGGTAAAGAGAGACAGATGAACAGCTAGTAGTAGAACAACACTATTGGAAAGAACACATCATATGCATTAATATCAATTTTTCCGTTAATGTCCTTTGCTAAAAATTTAAAAAATGTCATATACAGAAAGCCAAGGATACTTTTAAGAAACTATATGGAGATAACAGAAGATCATCTAAGCTTTGATTCAGAAAAATATCTCATTTATATATATATTAATACCTCAGCATAAGCTGAGACAGTTGTGGAGTCAGTGAGATTCTAATATCTGTTTTTCTGAAGTTAGAACCATATTTATATCCTCTGATCAAAATATAACACTGTGACTTGCATAGGCCTTTGACTCCCTAGGATTTTTTAGGTAAGAAGTAACAGGCAAGGACAGCAAGTTCTGTAAGCTATAAACATACACAACCTATGTGAACAGGAAGAGCTCTCTCTCAAAAAGCATCACGTTGTCTGGTTGCCATTTCACCAATAGCATTTCCAGTTCAACATTTCTAATTATAAGATCTACTACATCGTATTTTGCTAAACCATTTAGAAACGTAAAATCTGAAGTAAAGCACTCTAAAAATGTACAGAAAGTATCTTGCTGTGTGGCACTCATGACTGGGAGACAAGTTCCCATACCTCTGAGAGGCTATGTTGGAGAAACGTGACATAGACCTTTGCCCAGCTGATAACTTAGTTCTTCCCTTACAAAAGGGCTGTACACAACACATACAGAATTAAAAAACTCCATTCAATCAAACCTTATCTGTCACATACAGAGTCACATCATATGCATTCTAGAGAAATTTTACAGACTAGAGCAGCCAAAAAGTTACCACAACTTTCCATCCATTGCTACCTGATCTCACCAACCACTTTGCTAGAGCATCAAGAAGAAAGCTGCTCGGATGTCACGCTCCAGAACACTCACAGTAACCACACGCTTGCTGTGAAAGGATGTTTTCTATGCTACCACCTACCTTGCCATTTCAGGCAATGTGCTGTTGATACTTTTTAATGTTTTCTTCATCATTGAAGAATTCTGAAGGAGAAAGAAAGGACGAAGAATTCTTCTTATTCTCACAGTCTGCAAAAACAGAACAATGGATCAGATATTGAGTTCCCATAAGGCTAGTACCACAAATATTTTTAATGTGTTCGTCAAAAAAATGATACACATCAACAAAAATCAACAGTGTAACATAAAAAGACTGTGCTTGGAAGCTAAATCTGTCCCACTGACGTTAAAAAAGGCACAAAGGAGATTTCATAAATCTCATGTTGAAAGAATGATAAATTGCTTTAAAAATACACGTTGAAATTTCAATAGTATCACCAGACTATTAATTATAAACAATCTAACTTCACTGCTGGGTAAATATAACAAGCAGGTCAAGAGATAGCATTTTCATATTTTCTGTTAAGGTCCATTTCAAGAAGGGTATTGATAGCAAGCTACTTTTAATAAAAATAGATACACATTTTGATTTCAGTTTTCATCTTTTTTTATTATTATTATTACAGGGTCTGCTTATTACACAGCATTTCCTGCCTCTGACAAGACTCACACAGGTGATTGTCTTGATTTTCCTTAACATAACCTAAAGTAATCAAGCTGTTTGATTTGTGCATTCAAGACACTCTCCAGCCTTCAAATTATTTCTGTGACTTGCCTGCTACTTCGAGTATTTCAGCATCAGTCTTCTCAGGACCACATATGAGAGCAAAAATCCACTGCTTTGTATTGGAACCTGCTGCTCAAGCTACTTGTCCACTACCACATCTAAAGATTTCACAGTCACTTCTGAAGACACGTTTCCCACATAAGCACAATATTTAGCCTAGATCATTAACTAATTTCAGCCATATTATATTTATTTTGCTTGAATGTGAAAAGGATATATGGATTTTTCTTAAAGTTAGCTAGATGTTTACAGGCTTAGGTGATACATTCTTTCAACATTTTAGGATGACCTCTTTGTTACTAGGTCACATCCTGGTCAACAGTGACCAGTGGTCATACAGGCCCTGCTGAGTATCCCTCTGCAGCTTCTCCTCCTCTGCCTCTCTCCACAGCTATGTTGCTGATTGTTTCTGCAGAAAGCAGCAAGCAGTTCTTACCTCTGTGCAGAAAAAACTCAGCGATACAACCCAGTCGGTAAGGGAAACAATTAATGTCAGGATATAAGCCATCAGCCATTTATTTTTCCAGAACTCTTCCCATCCAACTAAGTAACTCTGGGGGGAGGAGGGAGGAGAAAGAAAAATCAATAAATAAAATCACACGACTTACTTTAATAATAAATTCCAATATCCTAACAAACTCAGCACCAATTGTTTTTCAAATATTTATAGTTTTACTTTAGTGCTCATAAAGAGTTCCCTGAAATCCACACTGATCAGAGAATTTTTCTACAATAACTAAATAAACGTCACAGAAAGGGAGAGGTGCACACTGGCCATGTGAGAAGAATCCTTTGCATGCAAGAAAGAAGTTCATTTAGTAACCACAAAAAGATCTTCCAGAAACAAGGATCCAAAGAACAGTTCTGTTTGGTTATTGCATATCCCAATTTTACAGCCTAAAACAAGCAGCCAAGCCAAAATCGTTGTATTCCTAGGAAAAATCATTTTACTNCACTTTCTAATTTCTCCTAAGAGAGACTTTAACACAGCAAAGCAATCTCATTGTGCTAACCCAAATTTTAATAATACTTCTCCAACATTTCTCCCAAAATAACAGCTACACTAACTATGCCTACCCAGCACACCAGCATTTCATCCAATGCCAGATGGAAGCGATGCTCACCTTCACAGACACATCAATCACGAACACAAGGAAGCAAAGCAGCTCAATGCTTTCTGTCAGGCCACACGGAGGATTCCACGCAGGAAGGCGGTATCGTACATCTGATGTGACAGTAAGTGAAGAAGGCGACTCAATGAAAGCCAAAGCCAGGATTATAGTAATGGTCAAGCTCAAAATGCTGTTTGGGTAAAGATGAAATAAACAAAAAGTACAAAATGAGTAACAAAATATTTACAGTAAAAAAATTTTCTTAGATGAAAATCAAGCTCTGTGATATCACGTTTATCACAAATTGGTTGCACCATAACACAGCACTTGATTAACATGCTGTTGTCTGCATTACAAGAACTACCGCTGACAATCAAATAATCTTAGGTGGTGTTATTTTGAAACTAACAACAACAAACAATCTGACAAATATTTAATACAGTTAGAAATAGACATTTGGAAAACTTTTTGTATGCCTCATTGCTTTCCACTTCTACCATGTTCAGATGTAGTCATCCACTTGCTTCCTACAGTAAGTTCTTAAGGCTAAACGTGCAATTATCTAATTATTTAATAAAAAAGAAAGATAAAGAAAAACATTTTTATACTCCTAAACTAAAAAGCAATAAGAATAACAAGTTCTCACCACTGGCAAATTCTTGAATAATACCACCGATAAAGCCACAGGGATTTAGAGTCCATACGGTGGTTTATAGAGCGATACTGAAGGGAGAAAACAAAAAAGGATAATTCAAACATTACATGTAGTCTGTCTGAAAGACAAAAATAAGCTTACAAAAATAAACCAAGCCCTAATCAACAAGGCTCAAGACAAATCCAGTTTCACAATAAGATAAAGAAATTACTGTACAAGTTATTATTAAAATGACACTCACTAATGACTATACCTTAGCTACAGCATACATGCGTGCAGTGGGAAAGATTCTATTGAAGTTTTCCTTAATCTAAAGATCACACAGTTGATCGGATATTCAAACAGCGTGGCAGTTATCTGAAGCAAGCATTATCCTCATTACACATAACAGCACCTGTAATAATTCAGTGCCTATTGTTCTATCTATTCGCCAAAGAGGGCCAGCCGTTTGGTTCACCTCCCTGGCACTCCGTCCATTCACGGATCTTCTTTTGTCTTGCCCCTCCAAAAAAACGTAAGATGCAAACAATTTTGAAAATAAGAGACCTCAACCTACACCTTTAAACAAAATAAGCTTTAAGTTCAAAGAGGTACCTGTGATTCCTGAGAACAAGCCTGCTGGCGTTGAAGTCTGCTCAGCCCCTCCGCACAGCCCCCGCGTGCTGCTCTTACTGAGGAGCAGCAAATGCCAGAAGGGTGTGCACCTTAAATACGTCTGATCCCCAAAAAACTCCCAACCATAAGCTATCTGAATGTGGCAAGAGAGCTCAAGAACTGCCCTCAAGCATTCCCACTGCCCGTGACTAATAACAGGAAGGTAAGAGGATTTAGGAGTATGCGGTAACAGACAGTGAGGGACAAAAAGAATGGAGACTTGCAACGGGAGTAAGTTCAGCTAAAGCAACAGAGTTCCAGCTTCTTGCTTAAAAGCCAACCTCAAAGTTTGCCAACTCTTAAGCTTTGTAACCAGATTTAGAGGCAAATTACAGGGTTTGCTCAGATACTTGCTCTTAGCAGTAAGGCTTTAAAAAAAATAAAATAAAAAAGCCCACCCGCCCACCCACAAATCAGCATAATCGGCATCTGTTTTGACAAACTTGAAGAGAAGACGCTATTTCAACACAATTACTCTGTGAAAAAACATGTTTCTTCTAGGCAGATGTTCACTGAAACTTGCAGACCGCAGGAATCTGGTATTCTGATTTTGCTTTGTAAAACAAGACAATGTTATGTGGAAGTTGCCTGAACAACAACAAAAAACAACTTAAAAGCTAACAGAACATGTGAAATACCCAGCACGGGAAGCTAAATAGCTAACAAAGAAGTTATATTTACCTGTATTGCATCTTCAATAAATACTACGGCTTGGTTTATATAAAGGTCATTATCAGCTCCAGTAGCTATAACGTTAAAAAGAAATAAAAATTACTTGCTGCCTTTTGGATAAAACCCGCAGCTTGTTTAGTTAACAGTTAACTTGTGTTAACAGAAGCTCCACAACCATGGTTCTCATGGTAAAGGGCACACAGACACACACGCTGAGAAAATAAGCAAAGGCAACTCCTGCCATGCTTGGCAGCACTGTGCATTAAATTAGTAATAATAGCAATAACAATCTCGCAACGCGTCATTCATCGGTATTCTGTATATTGTGAAAAGGTTCTCTCTTACATTTAGCGTAAGTAGCTACGTTACACTAGTAAATAAATAGCTATCATGACATTGGGATATTTTTTATACAGAGACAAGTCCTAAGTAACATGCATTGTATTTTATGACCTTACATCCTCATCAGTCTTTGCCTGAAAAAAATCACCCCTAGTGAGACAACAAAAATCCGTTTCTATTTAATGGAGCTTCACCAATATTATTCTTTGATAAAGCAGTGGATCAAAGCTGGAAATACGAGACACTGGTATTCTAGGCACTTTTACTTTTGTATGTTAAATGTACTGAGGTTGAGATTGATATTGTTCTCTTCAAAACCAACAGAAATTTGTCAGAACAGAGCAGAATTAAGTTCCTTAAAAAAAAAAAAATTATTCTGAGTTATTACCATATCTAACAGATCAGAGTTCAAGATAGAAAGAGGTGAAAGTACACAAAGTGAAATAAAATATCGCCAAATTAGTTACTATGCAACATTTCAAAGCCCAATACTAAGAAGTCCATATGAAGATATATACAAAGTCAGAATAAAGGCCAATCATTTGTGTTCACTTGAATTATAACCTTTGAATAGCTAACCTGGTAATTAATCCAACGAGACAGAAACAGCTAATGCCAAAATGAGGAAAAAAAGCCTCCTTCAGAGAAAGCTTAGGGGGCTATGGACATGAAAAAAATACATCCTAGTGTCACCTTCCCATAGAGGAGCTGAGGCCAAAGAAGCCGTTCACGCCACCTCAACCCGAGGGACAGCAATCACAGCAAGGGACAAGGTCAGAAAGACTCAATCCCACGCATTCTCCGTGCTACTCATCAAGCAATGCCAGAAGCACTGGCATTGATCTGGGTCCCTGGCAATTATGTTCCACGTGATTCAGCAGCAGCATTTTTCTGCAGACTGCAAACAGTTTTTAAATGTCATCATTTATCTGAGCATAAGCAACACTTTTGTACCAGTTATGATATAAACCGTAACACAGGAGAAGCGGAATGTAAACAGGAGTCAGGCAAGGTTCATGCAATCACATGCACGAAGATTTTATCTTTTTCAAGACATGCCACACCAGTGAGACAAAAATAAAGTTGCTCAAAGGAACAGCATTAGTTAAAGGGACAACAAGCACAGCAAAACCTCTAAATTCCTGGAGCTCGCGCTACAAGCTTAGAGCTGATCCCAACGATTTCAAGAGGGCAGAAGCTAAGCAGCTGCTCTTAATGTAACAGTAAAGCACGGAAATTACCCAGAAATGATTACTTTTGCAGTTCCAGGTTTTCTTAAAAGAATCATTCCCCGCGCTTGCTACCAGAGATGTCAAGTTTGTTCTGCCAGCTCTTAGTCACCGCGAGTGACGCTTACTCACCAGCGATGAGCAAAGCACCGCTCGGTTGGAGGGGCAGGATCCATCCCGCCACCAGGGCGCTGCTGACGCCGCGAGGCGGGCGGCGGGGAGGAAACCTCCCCTCGACCGGCAGGACGCGCTCCCGGGAGCGAGCCCGAGGGGGCCAAGAGCCCTTCCCGGGCGGCGGTGCCCCGGGCGGCAGCACAGCGTCCCGCCCCGGGCTCCCGCAGCGGCCGGGCTCCAGCGACCGCAGAGGGCG
>VXAA01001579.1:525823-546405 GCA_013399115.1 Anseranas semipalmata
GTCCCGGTCCCGGTCCCGCCGCGGCCTCAGCACGGGCGCGGTTCTGCAGCCACGGCGCCGCAGCCACACGCGGGGGCAGAGCCCCGGGGCACGCACGGCCCCCGGCGCCGTTGGGTTGGGTGCCAGGCTGAGGGAGAACGCGGCAGGGAAGGGAGGGGCAGGGCGGGTTCCGCCTCCCGCTGCAGGGCTGAGGGGGCAAAGGGCCGGGTTTGCACCGCCCTCCACAGCGGCCAGGACCGCGCCGCGCGTGTTGGGGACAGGGCACGATGGTATCGCGGCAGGGGAAGCACGTCAGCCGCTACTTCCCCCTGTCGGCCAGGCCGGAAAGCCGGGGTAGAGCGGGAGGCAGCGGCGCCGACAGTCGCGTTAGAGGCGAGAGGAAGGGGCACCGGGAGAGGCTCAGGGCAGCAAGAGGCAGCACGGCGGGGCTGGTACAGCCGCTGTTCGGCACGAGCTAAGGAACAGGAGGGCCCTTCTGCCGACTGCCTGAAATGCCCAGGGTAGCCACAGTACCAGTGAGCGCATGTAAACGTTGTGGCACTTTTGCTATTACTTATTTGAAAGAAATCCAATGTTTCCTTCTCCTTTCTTTTTCCATGATCGGCTGGAAAGGGAAGCAATAGCTTGAGGAAGCAAGCAAGAGAGAAGCCTTCAGATATGCAAGAGATTCCTGAACTTCTGCTCAGAAGTCATCCGTTACCTCCAGCTTAAAGAACTGGAAATGCCCAGCTACTGGTGAAGGAAGGTGAAGCTGAGCCAGGATTTTCCTTCAGATGAACACACCATCAGTGTCCGATAAGGTAACTTAGCTATGTATTTAAATCAGTATCATATAATAACCCTACCAAAAACAAGGCAACATCTTTAACTCCATGTGAATCAACTCTGCTGTCTTTCTGGAATGTGGAAAACAAATGTGGAGAACGTGACCTTTACCAGACATTTTCCCTTAGCACAATGTATGACTGTTTTAACAAGTCCAACTTGACCCAAGCTCCCCTGCTGTAGCGGTTACAGCACTGTTTGCCCAAAGCCTCTCACATTCATTTCTAGTTTCCACTATTAAAAGCACATCTTTCAAATCAAAAGAAAAAAAGCAAAGGAAGTGGCCAGACATTACATGAACAAGCAGAAAAGGGACTCGCATAAAAAGGTACAAGGATAGGCTTGTTCCTTTGCTTTTCCATAGCACTCGAGCATTTAAAAGACCAATGAAGTTGTGAAGTTAAAATAACTTTTTGCAAGCAGTAGGTGGGAGGAGGGTAACACACTAACTGAACTCAAAGGAAGCTTGCTTTTGTACTTCATTCTGCAATATTCACTCTCCTTCCAGCTGTTTTACACCCAACAAGCTTGATTCCAACAGTAAAGGGATTATGTGGGCAAGTCAAACCACTCACTGACTGCATAGTCACTGACAACAGATCTCGCTCAGTCCCTGGCCAGGCAGCACCTCAGCAAGTGGGAATAGCAGTGGCATGGGTACCAAACTCGTGTTCTTTCTATTCAACATACCATGAACCAGAAAATATTTCTTATTTCAGGTACACGAAGTTACCCTTACACCAAAAATGCCTGGAGGGAACAGACACCATGCCAACTTTATTCAAAATCATTAAAATCCAGCTGAAAATCTTGGAGAACAGTAACCATTAAACAATCTTTGAACATTTGTGTGAAGTAGGTATTATTCCTCTCTGAGGAAATGAAATCAGCGATTTTGAAATGAACTGTCACTAGTTACACAGCAAGTAGATGCAAAACAAAAAGCTGAACTCAAATTTGGATGCCACTAACGAGGAGATGACCCATATGCTTCAAATCGGACATGCTTCCAATACCCTGCTGAATTGGACCTCACACAGCTACAAACACTGGACCAGTCAACATAGCTAATGCTAGATACAGAAAAGCCATGTAAGATAAGAACTGGGTAAACTACCATTATAAAAATACAAGTTTAGTGAAAAGTTAAATGATTTTCTTCCCCTCAACAGCACATGCCACAACTGTTACGTTTTATTCTTTCAGTTGAATATTATTCCAAAATCATATCCAAGCTATTAGAACCAATCAAACTTAATATTCATATGTGTATACACTTTCACAGGACTCCCATGCATTTATATTTGATGGGCTTATCCAAATATTTTCTATTAAAGGCAATCAATTGAAGTAGCTAATGAAAATCTTTAATGAATGATTCTTTAGCCAAACTAGGGTTTAAGTGTATTGGGAACAACACATAGTCAATAAAAAAAAAAAAAGGAAAGAAAGAAAGAAAGAAAAAGGACTTGATTATATATACCATTTACAATGGTCATTACAACAATTGTTTGGGTCATCTCTACTCATCATCACAGTATACTCTAGTTTTGAACATTGTTTACCAAATTAATTACCAGTATTAAACAAGACAGCAAATCAGTCCACATCTTCAACTGCAGAAATTTCTTCCTTTTTTTCTAGATTGGACACCTGCAAGTTAAAAAGAAACATATTCAATAGTAAAACTAAGTTGCATTTAATGTGTGTATTTTCAGACTTCCATCACAAGTCAGTATAGAGCCCAGATTTATCAGGAACTGACAGTGGGATACACTTCAGGGGACAACAGAGCTGAACAGGCTCTGTTAGTTGCAGTCAAAAGAGAAGGTCAAACTTTCTTCCAACCCATCCTCTCAACTGCCCCCGGCTGCATGCTCCCATCAGTTCCTACTCTTCTATCAGTTTGGTGACTTCATTTGGCTGACCAAGAAGTAAGACAAGCACCAAAGCCATCTCAGGAGGAGCCTGGAGAAATAGAAAGGGAGGCAAGACTGTCCCTTTCAGTGACAGCTGTCAGATCAGATCAGGCCATAAGCTGGAACCCTGCCTGTAACAAAAACTAGAAAAAAAAATGAACACAAGAAAATGCTTTTCATGCACATGCACACCTTTATTAGACTAACCTTCACTGTTCTTAAGACTTAAGAAAAGGAATCACCTTATATTTAGCTAGGCTATTGTTAAGATTAACGATATAAATAGTTCCAGAAAGGATTCCACAAACTCGGGGGATAGCCCAACAGCAACAACTACACATGATGGTCTGCATGTTATCTTTGGCTCTAGAAAGCTCAGCTTTACGTTCTCAAAAATCTATGGAGACATATGTGGGGGAAATTATGCTATAATACACTATTCTTATGTTCTTCTCCCAACATCTGCTACTGGTCGTGAAAAGGTCACACAGATACTCAGGTTGGTAGACATTTTGGTTTGACCAAACATGGCTATTCTTGTGGTATGACCAGTAAGCACTGGAAAAATCAGCAGACAGACTGCAGATGGCTAATCCTTGGGGACGGTTGTGCCAACTTTCTTCTGAGCTATGTCACTGTTCGGTCAAATTATGCCAGCTATTAAAATCTCAAGGAACATTTTGGCTATTACAAATTGTTGAAGTACATGCTCTACCCACACAGCCTTCACCCAAACATAATTTGATACCAGAAACTACAGACAGTGTTACTGCAGCTCCAAGGGCTGCTCTAAACTGCTAAAAATTTCCCTCACCCCAGTGGACCCTTCAGCTAGATAGAGCTGACTGGCATTAGGACTCCAAGGGCAAATCTGGTAATTCCCAGCAAACACTACCATCTCAACCTCCTTGTCTTTCCACTGTTCCTTTTACAACAAATACAGAGGGAATTTTGCACTTAATAGAGCGGATAACTGAATTGGCTTGATTACACTATGAAATATCACAAGTGGAAAAGTATTTTCCACAAATCCAACAGATTACTGTTAGCATCCAAACCAGCTTCCCTTCACAAATGAGCACATGCAGTAGCATGACTTTTTTTTTTTTTTTTTTTTACAGGAAAACCTGGCATTGCCTAAATAAAGATGTTTTCTGGCAGAACTATGTCATTTAGACTTTATGCCATATTTTCATAGTCTTGATACTATAAAAAAAAACTACCTTATGTGTAGATTAAGTCCCAGAAGCATAATTACTAGCAAGACATTATCCTAGAGCGATTCTCTGCAGAACTACAGTTGTGCTGAGTATGTATAATAAGTGGAAACTCTGACAGCATTCCCTTTCTTGAGTAGAGCAGATTAGACTCATTATTGCAAGTCATTATTTTCCAGCCTTGCAAAAGGCTATCCATAATAAAGAGTTATCATTTCAAGTTACTTCTGAAATACTGCTACCCAAGTAACAGATTATTCCCCAAACTTGGCTCCTAATTTTCAGGAATAAATTGCAATGGCTAATACTCTTGCATGCACAACTGCTACTACATACAAATCAAGTCAAAGGCTGTAACAATATCCTGAATCATTAAAAGATCTTAATCACATTTTCTGTAAGCATTAAATAGCTACATTTTGGTCCAGACCCTTCAAAAATATTTTACTCAGCTCCCACCAAGACCAAAAGAACTTTTGTCCTGAACATCAGTGGGAAAGAGTCCAAAATTAAAGAAAAAAATATACAGACCTACAAAAAAAATTGCCGCACATGGTAGCTTTTATCCTAGGTTTCAAGGTAATAAAATGCTATTACAGCATGTCTGGCATTTCACAGACGAGGTAATTAATATTTTATTACATATATAAACATGTTCTTAAAAGCAACTGAGGTGCAAAATCTCTGGGAGGGAAAACTTCAAGGTGCTAAAATTCTTCAGCCCAGCACTTTTGCCATAAAATAAATGCATTACAACTAAGTCAAAGGTGTGACTGAGAACTACAAAGAGCTAAGCAGATTACAGCTACGATAGTTGCTTGAGCCCCTCCACATCTCACAGTGCTTAAACTAAGCACTGTAACATTACTTTTGCAGTATTTGAGCAAACATACATTTGTGAGTTAACTGACTTAAAGGTTCAAAGGAGATATTGTTGTAGAAGCAGGTGGGAGAAACATTCACAGTGAATTGCTGCCTCTTACTGTTTTTTCCCCACACACATGCAGGTTGTCTGAATCTTGCAATTAAACAGATTCCTTCAAACAGGTCCTGAACTGAAACCAAAATATGTAAGCTTGCTTTCTATATTAGCACAAGACTTCATGAATATGAGCATAACTTAAAAGTTTCTAGCCTTAATATAAAAATTCTTTTTTTTTCCTCTCTTCTTGCTTTCCTAGCAGTATGACAAGCATACTAAACAATGGGGAAAAAAAAGAAAAAAAAAAACAATCCACATTAAAATCAGAGAATTGCATGAAAAGAACAATCAAAGAGACTTCTGTTATCCTAAGTGTTAGTTGTCTCTTCTGGAGATTGAGTGGAGCTGAGCTTGTCCCACTGAGAGAGCTTTAAATATAAAACCATACAAGAAGCAGAGGACATTTACCTGTTTATCTATACACCTAAATTGCCAAGACCAGGTGGTGTTATAAAGGAAAGGCCTCAGATCAAATCGGTTGTCATCTGGACTGTAGTTTTCAGCATGGTAGGAAGGAGTGAGGGTGGTCATTTTATGTCTGTTCACTGAATACATCCTGAAGAAATGCTTAACCTTTGATGCCACCTGGTGTACAAAGAATATAGCTTTCAGTCAGCTGAAGTTTCTTAGTATTTAAAATTTTACATGAGAACAGTATTCCAGAGACTCTGTTCTAGCTTTACACACCCATTTTCCACCATTAACACGTACATAAATTACCTACCACTACCACTATGAATCACTGTGGACGACTCTCCTGTAAGAGGTATTTCAGACCATTTTCAGACACCACCTTGGTCTCTGTCCCTAACATTTACCGACAGCGAACTGCCTTTTAAGAAATCTAACAATAAGCACTAGCCTCTGCAATTCAGGTAACAATCTGAACATTTTCCTTTATGCCCAAGAAAGGAAGAACTGCGTGACAGCAAAGTAAATACTCTTGCAAAGCAAGAGCTACTTTAAATCTCAGAATACATAACCAAAGGCTTCAAGAGCAGTTAGCCATATATATTTCAGGGAATAATTTTCCCCTGAAGGTATAGTTCTGAAGTAATTGTTCTCAAATTACCCAATTACTGTTCTAACAATTTCCAACACAGACAACAAGCTACATTAATTTAAGAAAGCCATACCCGTTTTTCCAGCATACTCTGCTACAACTATATAATGTCTCCAAACACAGGAGGATAATTAAACCATCCCTTCAGGTAAAAGGAACTCTGCTTGAACATTCTCCAAACATACTCTACATTGGCAAAGACATTACATGATTTGATTTTTATTTTGTGTATTACCTCTCTTGGAGTACAAGTTTCCTTCCACATATTAATCAGCTTACAAAACATACTGTATGGTCCAGCCCTTGCAATCTTTCGTAACTTGCCATAGATTGAGAGCTCTGCATATGTCATCCCCATATCAGCCTGAAATCACACACAGAAAGCCAGTCAAAAATCCTAACTATGCAAGTTACAATTAATAATTTTATGAGCATTTACAATAACCCAGTTTAATCAAAGAAACACCAAAATGAAATTGCCAGTGATCAAGAAGACCAAGAGAAGAGCAATATTACACACAGAAGAAAAGAACTGTGGTCTCTCTGAAATGGGAGATTTGAAATTCTTAAAAGGAATATATTTTATTTGGCTACTGAAAACATTTCTTTCCAGAGAAAGATTTGTTCATTTTCCCTTGTAGGTAGCTTCAATATAGTATATATCAGTAAGATAAATCCAAATGAAGGAAGCCATGAAATTCTAACTAAGCAACCATTTGCTCTTTTGGTATTAAGAGACTAAAATGAACTGAATTTTGGAAAATTTCAGAACACCCCACCCTTCTAAGTGCCCAAAATATAAAATCATCATCAAAAAAAAAAAAAAGAAACCTTAGACTTGCTGTTTTGGAGACTGCTGTCAACATAGATAAAACTGGTGCAAGATACTAGTACCTTGTCAATGTCTTAAAGACTTTTTATGACACAATCATCGATACACACGGATACACAGAACAGCAAACAACAGGTTTTGGACAAAAAACAAGTTTTGGGATAAGGCTTACCAGAACATTTTAAAGTCACTGCCCATTACCTCATCAGTTTGAGACACTTGTCCATCCACCAGGGGCTCTAACTCTGCAGTAGGTGGAGCTGCCATGATACTGTAAGAGGAAGAAGAAAAGAAAAACAATTCTACCTAGTCTCATTAGTACTAGACTGTCTGGTTTGTTAAAAATCAAATGCTTTATTCAAAACTTGCTCAAGGCATAAGCTGCAAACTGACTAGACAGCTCTAAAGAAGTGGTACTTACAAGATGTTCCAGGTTTAAAAAGCAACGCTTATACCAAAAACAAAGCATCTGCTCAGTTTCCTCAGTGGAATTAACAACACAAATGCTTGCATACTGTAAGTCCTAAGACTTGTGGCATTTTCAGCACCCAGCCATTTAGACTGGTCTTGTGTAAGTACACACATATGATTTAAAAACAGAGGGATGGGCAGAAAACTTTTCTTTATTAGCATTTGCAATATTACTGCAACTTAGCTCTGTTAGTAGAAAAAAAGTCCACCATACGCAGCATACAAATAATCACCAAACATCGCTCCTTCACTACTCACCTTCTGAGGGCTGTGAGCTGAAAGTTTTCGATGCAATATTGTATGAAGTTCTTCAAATCAGTCTTGCTGATTCCACCAATGGGATTGATATCAGCACTTGAACAATCATACTTTGTTAAGTAACCTCGGAGACTGAGCAAGAGAAAAAAAAATTATGTAACAAATAAGAATGTGACATTAGTATAATATACAATAGTTTGTATTAGACAGATTATGTACATGGTATAAAGACAGGGACAAACAGACTGCATGCTGTTAACATATTTATACATAAAGGACAAACAGGTGTTCAGCTGAAACAGAGCTATCCTACAGCCATGAAGTTGTCAGGAGGAAGACGATAATATTTTACAGTGATGAAACTGCGAAAATATCAAGGATAAGGTAATATATTTGGTGCAAAAACAATTAAAATACTGTCCTGGCCAACCAAAAAAAAAAAAATCCCAAACCCTCTTAGAATCAACACACACTGCTCTCCAAACTTTTGAGGTTATCAGTCCCACAATCCCTATCTTCCAACAGCCAACTCTAATGACAGTACTGCAGATTTTTAAAGTCCATTTTTCAACTCAAAGTTCACAACTTAATTCCTAATAGAGGAATTGAAAATACAATAAATAACAGCCTGGAAAGCTAGCCTGCTAACTGCACAGGTAAGCTCTACTGAAACCTGCTGAGGAAATAACAGCAGTTTATTGGAAAATTATAACAATACTTTGGCTGTAAACTTCCGAAAAATATACACAGTTTTGCCATTCAGGTTGATTCAACTATTATCATTCATTTCACTGCTATCAGTGTATCCGTAGCTTTTTACCTCTTCTGAGGTAACAGTCTACACTGGGATTTGGTAGAGCTAAAGAACTGCACTGACCTGTTCCCAGTTCACCTGGTTTTAGATTTCTAATTTTTACCAACCTTTCATCCACATTGGCTGATCCTAGCACCAGAAGTCCCCCTGGCATCCCGCGAGTCCAAAGTGTCAGCTGAGCAAACAGGTAGGAAAGGACCATTCTTACTCTAGCCTACAAAGCAAAATGAAAAAAAGTAAATTTACAAAGCAAAGTA
This sequence comes from Anseranas semipalmata, assembly GCA_013399115.1. Lineage (NCBI taxonomy): Eukaryota > Metazoa > Chordata > Aves > Anseriformes > Anseranatidae > Anseranas > Anseranas semipalmata. The sequence continues at coordinate 534,462 of VXAA01001579.1, forward strand.
GTATCTCCCCAATCATATCTAATTCTCTAAACAAACCCATAAACAATAAAATGTGAGAGTGCTAATTGTTGCTGCAAGGATGGTCTTGTGGAGGGGACGCTGAACACACATGGAAAGCTAGGTCCAGTGCCTGCTACTGCCACAGACTTATGTGACTGGGCACGTTTATCCTACTCTGAATTGTAGAATGGGGAGTAATCGCCAATTCCTAAAACCACTGGAAACAATCCACAAGGGATGAAATACGCAGATAAACCATCTAACACACCTTTTTATAGAGAGTATTAGACTAAACACATTTAATTATACAAAATTTCTAAGAAGTTCTGATTCTGTCCGCATTCCAAAACCCACTTTTTCCAAGAAAGGTAACAATACTGAACAAAGACATAAAATTCAACCTCCAGCTCTAGCCACAACTGTGTGTGATGTTAAGCGAGTCACCACATTCTTCTGTCACCAAGCCTACACCATTGCCAAAAAGTTGATAAAAGATTCAGTGTTTGCTTCCTGAGAAGACTTATGGAGTTCTCTAGTAATAGCAGGGGAAGATCATGTCCTTGGCTAAAAAAATACTATCAAACATGACAATCAACATCTACCCAGAATTAAAGCAGACTGACTGCTTAGATTGGAAGCTTTTAAGAACAGGCCAAAAAGAGAGCTATCAAGACAATGAAAGGTACATCTGGAGCCAAGGACTAGAAGAGATATTTGGAAATCGCTTCACAGCTATGATTTCTGTGATTCTATGTAATATATATACCAGCACTACACGTACAGCACCAATCTGTTCTGTCACAATGAAAAAGTTTAAGTAGAAATTTGTGTTTAAGCTATACATATATACATATATACATATACATATATACATATATATATATATATATATATATATATATATATCTACATACACACACGTATCATCTACCTTCTAAAACCAGAGGAAAGTCTAGTATATATCGGCAATGTTTTTAGAGTCTTGCCCTGCCACAATCCTACTGGACTCATGACTCATCTATTAATACTTTGCTGCTCAGTATCCTGATCTGGCAACTTTCTGCTGGAATGCTTTTCTAAACAGCATGTGGACCTATGCTCTTGATGGGATACAGACATGTATTATTTCTTCCTAACCATCCTATAAGATTTTAAAAATCACAAGCAACAACTATCTTGGTCCTCCCCCAAGTTACATGGGATTGTAGATTTCTGCTGCAGACGAGCATTTAGTGGAAGCCCATGAACCTTCAGGACCATACCACAATGAGTTCAGGTCTTCACAGCAATGCAAAGAAAGGGCCCCATGCTACTTTACCATTTTGTACTATTTCAAAGAAAGGGTCTGGCCTGATTCAGCCTACATGAAACACACCTGAACATTCTGGAGTGCCAGATTTTCTCTGCTGCTCCCTCCGTAGACAGAAAAACAGGGAGTTCGACCTGTCACCATGCTGAAAATTCCCACAATAGCTTTCACAGCCGCATCTATATTCAGATTGATGTGATAGCTGAGAAAAATTCAAGCAGAAGTGACTCAGCTAGCATAGAGACTACATAAAAAGCATTAAAAAGTTTAAAAAAACACACCCATAAAATGATGTTTTAAGGCTGCTACTAACTCAGATCTGGTACAAAGAGCCTTAAGAAAACAACATTTTTCAGAGTGTTTCCAAATTTTTTATGTCCTTCACCAAATGCTTCCAAGTATGCCTCACTTTTACACACTTAAATAATGTCTGTAATACTCCTACTTAACACCCTTACTATTCCTATCCTATTTTTTCCTGTTTTAGAGTTTGAAAGTTTTATATGCAAGTCTTTTCCAGAACATGAGTTTTTCTATCACTTCCCAATCTCTACCTGCCTATTTGCTCAGCCAGAAGTTTAGCCCTGTTGCAAGTGTCCTGGGAGGAGTTCTCACTAGCCATGTAGCAAGTGGTAAAGATACGCTTGCAAAATTCTCGAGGATCCTCGGGGACATAGGTCTCGTCATGCACAATCTTGCGTGCATCAGCCAGCACCTCTGCATCTGAGGGCGAAGGAAAAGAAATAAAATAAGAGTAGAAATTGTTGTGCTCCTGCTATCCAGGGTATGCAAATACCTCTTATGTTTCTTGTATTCCAATTAAGCTTTATGCTGACCCTCACAAGTAAGATAACTTCATTATCTGACTCTCCAAACATGTTTTCATATATTAAGAAAAAATAAAAAACGAACAACAACGAAAAAAAGAATTACTGGTTTTGCTCCTAATTTTGAACGTGGAAATATTAAATCCCTTTGTTCTGTGCCTTAAAGAAGCTCCACAGAAAACATGATTCCATGTGTACAAAGGGCTTGAACCATGCCCAAACATGTTCTGCAGCGTTGAATTTAACGGAGGAAAGAGTTCTCATGACAAAGTGAAATCCCAGAACTACATCAGCCAACATTTCGAACAATATTCTAGACAGAAACTGGCCTGAGTTTCACAGCCAGTTCTTAAACCCAAAATGAAAGCTATTAAGCCAATTCAAAGAACCTGAAATCTGAAGCCATGTTTTTGCTGGAATTTCTGAAGAGATGTGAAGGATTCCATTAAAACAACTGGGCAAAAGTCTACCATTAATGAACTCTTGCATCTATTGCAGCTGGCTAATATTAACTTGTCCTTAATCATTAATAAATATGGCTAGCAAGACATGCATATCTACTTACTTCCATTCTTGACTGCCAGACAAACCTGGTGACACATAGAGTATACTATGCAAGCTGTAGCAGAGCTGTCAATTCCACCACTAAGAGGTAGAAGAAATCCTGCCTTAAAAAAAAAAAAAAGTGAGGAAGAAGTTCCAAAATGCAAAAATCAGAAAAATATGTATTTTACCATTCAGAAACACTCTTATAAATTACACATGCATCACTCAAACTGTTCAAGAGCGTTTATGTTCTGCAGGAAAAAAACAAAACAAAACAAAAAAAAACACAACAGATCTAGCAAACCCTCTTAAATTCTTACCAACTGGAAAAATCAAACAAGGAGTCAGTGTAAACCCTTTGACTACAAAAACTTCCAGTATGTCTTTACCCTCTAGTGATACAGAAGAGCTAATAACTAGGACCAACTTTTTCATATGTAATTCACTGCTAAGCTGAATTACTAGTTCTTGTCACTCTGCTTATTTTAAGCATGCCCACTATGCCATTAAAAATATTTTTCTTACTGAAAAAACAGTGTTCCAAAGCAAAAGAAATCCCCTTTAATTAGGTAAGTTTAACTGTTGCTTTCAAAGAAAGCGTGATTCCTAAGGAAAAGGTCTGAAGAGCATTATTAAAGTCACTGCATACGTGTTTCAAGTCTGAATGAGCTACCAGTGAGATCTAACCTTACACCATGGACTAACGACATCACTCTGCATTAACAGCAGCACAGGATAGCAATCTGTGCTGTCCCTATACCACAGAAGAAGGTACGTATGCTATGGCAAAGAACAGAAAACAGTTGTTCTTACCTGTTTGCTGCGTCTTAAATAGTCCCAAAGCCAACATGCAGGACCGAGGCTGAAATCACAGAATATGTTCATTCTAAGAGGGTTATGGGATGAGACCTGAGTAAGACAACTTACAACTCTTCCAATGAGATACTTTCTTTAGTTAAACACAGTATCTTAAATATATTTGTCTCCATTAGTTTTATTTTTTAAAATCAAAATCATTTTCAAGTAACAGATTCAATGTGTGCTTACCAGATCTCCTCCTCAGGACTATGATGTCTCCACTGGATTGGCAGACAAGTAGGTACAGCTACATCATCAGAACATGACAGAGCAAAATCCACTTTTATCCTAGGATAGGGATTCACTTTACTTGCCTAAGCAAGAGTACAGAAGAGTTGGGAAGACATAAATCTTAATGTAGCATAAGCCCATAAAACAGCAGATCTATAGAACGTTGTGAAAAATCAAAGACATGCAAATAGCTTTTAAATTCAGTAACTATTCAAACTTGGCAGCGGTTACAATCAATTTCTGTAAAGAATTCTTACCGCTAAATTACGAGATGAAATCTCTGCTCTGTAACTTCGAACATCCTCCAAGTCCAGTGTGGCAACCAGCACCTCCTATGGAGAGACTCTCAGCATTAGATTGACTCTACACAAACAGATAAAAAATGCTTGACATGCTTGGACTCCAAAAAATGCTGGGGAAGAAAAATACGACTTTTTCGAATACAGATCTTTATGCTCACTACAAATCATCTCTGACTCAGTAGAATTACATTACAAACACACACAACTGACTCAACTCACTCAGTACACTAGGATGCTCATAAACCACAACAAATATATAGCACTTGTCAGACGGCTGAACTATGGGTTCACTATCAGTTGCAGCAAAGAACTAGAAGTCAAGAAACATACTAGGGAAAGAGATGAACACGGCACATAAAATGACGAAACCTACAGCTGTGATGACAAATTACTGAGAAAGGGGCTTCTGAAATACAGATCAACCTATCCAACTTTTTGCTTACCAAGGCAGGTCATAATTACAGTACTGCAATCTTTGCACTTACTTGCTTGAATAAACAAATATAAATTAACAGGGTCTCTCCTAAACGTGGTGATTACATTCCAAAACACTTTTATTAAGTTTCTCCACTGTGACAGCTCTTCTTCACTTGCAAAAGCAAGACAGCTACTGTAGATCAGGTCTGGGCAATTTAATGAGGAAAAGCCTTTGATCTAGTTGAATAGCATAGTAAAAACAAACATTTTTAGTCTACAAGACATGGACCTAGTATCAGTAGATACTCTGTAAAGTCTCGAGCATGAGTGCAGCCCTCCTAACTTCAGCTGTAACTAACAGTTAGCTATAGGTTGAATGTATTACCACATCATCGAGTGAAAATTGAGATCCTTGTGCAACTGTGTCTCCATTCATAGAAATCATGGCACAGCCATCATAGTACAGGCGATCACCATCACAGCCCTTCTGGTTAGCTAAAATATATATTCCACCATTCTGGGAGGAAAACAAACAAGCAGACAAAAAAAAAATGCTTTTCAGAATATAGTACCTGACAATTTTAAAAGACAAAATGTTTTTCCACTGTTCAAGTCCTTCTCGTACTCTTTCTCTAAGTTTGGAACGATTTAGGGCTTAAACTCTTCTTTTTGTCCCATTTGAAAAAGTACTTCACACTATACACACAACAGAAATAAATAATAGAATAAGTAAATGTAGTAAATTAACTCTATCCCTTTCTTGCTGTTGGAAAACACGTGTCTTCTATTATCAGAAAGGAGAGTCTTTCTCTTCCCTTAGCCCAAACAGAGAGGGCTACACTTCAAAATTGAAATGCTAAGTTCATGGAGAGATTGAGAGAAGTGAGGAAAATGATGGCAGAAGCTGTGTTTGGATGGCTTCTCTTCTTTAAAATAAGCAGAGCTTTCAATGTAGAAAAACAAAATAAATTTTAAGTATGAAGATGACCAGAAAAGTAATGGCCGAGTTTAAACACTGATTTTCTAATTTCCCTTCCTGACACAGTTACTGATATTTCTCTAAGAAAATGTTGCTTTGTGAACAAAGATCAGAAAAGGAACTGTGGATTTATGGAAACGAAAGAGATTTTTGGATGGTTTTACATGTGCCAGGAAAATATCCCCCTATGCTGACCAAATTACAAGCTGGTAATGAGCCATTAGTTCAGCACACAAAGCACATGGAGGGAGACTGCTTAGGCACAGATAACCACAGGGAACAAGCAGAGCCACTGGTAGTTTATCCTTTATGCAAAATGTGCATTCAACTAGACCCTTTCAAGCTCGTTGCTTCTCTGTATGCAGTGGATTCAACATTTCATGCTTCCAATTACTGAGCAGTCAGTTACTCTGAATAGCTATTTTCTATCCATTATAGAAGTACAGTATTTGTCCTTCAACATTTAATGGAATTAAGATAAAGGACATCAATCGCATTTCTTGGAACATGCATGGAAAACAAGAATATAAAGAATATATAGTTGGTACACCAGTGTGGAACTATGAGCTCACGTGCAAAGTTCCTTCTTAGAGGGCTCCCCATACGTGCGCGCGCGCGCACACACACACACACACACACACACTTGTTTCTCCCATATTCCCAAGCGAAAAAATAATAGCATCTCTTCTGCTTTGCTGCTCCACACACCAGAAAGAGCTGACCTGCAACCAAACAGGCTCTGACATTTGGGTTCATAGAGCTGGCAGCCAGTTACAATGCTTCATATTAGGGCATTACATACATCAGGGCTCCCCAGAGAAGTTCAGTACCCCAGCAGCTGATTCCATCAGGGGAGGTAATTACAGGCAAAACAAAACTAAACAAACAAACAAAAAGAACACCCGACAAACTAACAAGGTCTGTCAAGGTCACTGAGCTCATATAGAAAGAAAATGCTATGTCCTGTCACATGAGAGATTGCCCTGGAGATACAGGGGAAAAAAAAAAAANCTCCTCTCCTTCCTTAAGTATACCTTTGCTGTGGCAGAATTTACCAAATCCACCCGGGTATGAGCCTTCCGCAGCACATGGTGACTCCCTGAAGAATTAGTGAAAACTTCCACACCGTCAAGTCCCATTTCAATATGAGGGCTGTCAATGCAAAAGGCAGAAGAAAAATTCAGCTGGTAATCACCCTGCAGCTGGGAATATTGCAGGTATCATTTAAAACCACTAACAATAAAAAAACATTTATGCTATTGCCAGTCTATTACTGATCGCTAATTACTCACTTCACTCTAGAACTATTCAATCCACTGGAATATACATAATAGTAGCCTTGCAAGGGTTACCATTGAGAACATAATCTTCATCGCGAAAATTAGCTGGGTTCTCTGAATCTGGCATAAAAAATGGGAGCTCCTCATATCTGTGCAATTCCAATAGGACAAAAAGACTTGCCCTGTCATTTTCATGACTGTAACTGAACCATATACAGGCCTGTTATGGTACCTATCCAATTTCTTTAAAGAAAACAGCAATGAAATGTTTTTGTTGTAAACACAGTAGTCAGTTTCTGGACAAATCTGACACATTCTGCTAGCAGAAATTCCAGAACTGCAATGCACAAGCCACACAGCAGATAACAGTGAAAAGTTTTATATGAAGACGAGCATCAAAAAATTAGAGCCCCTTTTACTGAAATCTTTCCCATGATGTATTTCTCGTTCCTTATTAATTTGGCTTACTGGCACTTTCTGAAAGATATACTACATAGAAGAATAATGAGCAGGGTTTTTTTTGTTTTGTTTTGTTTTTTTTACAGAAACACTTCTTTTGGGCAGGTCCAAGGTTTGTTTTAGTTTACTTTCCATTTCTTTTTCTATTTTACCTGTTCGGTGTCCAGAGCTCTTCACATATTTCTGTCCCTAGACAGGTATCTTTGGTTGCTAGCACTGCATCCCCAAAAGGAACTGTGTCCTGAGGAGAGAGGAGGAAAAAAAAAAAAAATCCTTACACAGAATGGAAGAATCTACCTCATGAAATTCAAAAAGTTACCTACAAACCTAAAAAAAAGAACTGAATACTCACTTCCATGAAATGATTAGCATATTATCAATCACAATGTACCCTCCCTCATCTTATGCCGTGTTTAATTAAAAAGAAAAAAAAAAAGCTCTAAACTCCAAATGTCTGAGTTGTAGTGAAATTCTGTGTTGAAATTTCAGTGGTATTCAGATCCAGTGCTTTGCTTCAGGTCAGGACAAGTGCTTTTGAATTAAATGCTCTACAAAACAGAGACTGTCTTTTGCTAGGAATCACTTATGTTTTAGGGGGAAGTTACCTAAGTTTTAGAACCTTCTGAATTAAGATTCAGCTTCTGATTTTTTTTTTCCAACCTCAAAACACATGACCATTTCTAGTCTCAAATACAGATAAACTCACTACCAGAATAGTACAAAGTAAGACAATCTTCGAGGTTCTGTACATATAAACAACTGAGGCAAATTTAAGCCTCACATGTTTTGCTGCTAAATACTAACATTAGCAAGGTTAAATTATGTTCTCATTTAATCTGAGAGCTATCACTGAAACCACTGAATTTGCAACGTGACTGACAGAAGAATTTGGTGCTCTATTGTTTCATGCCACAAATTCTCTACTTATAAATTGCTGACTCTTGAAGATAGTGAAGTTAAAAGAATCTGTTAAAAAACTTACCTGTCCTGTCACTTCCTGAATTATCCTTGGTAGAAAATATTCCTCCACATGCCTAAAGCAGGTTTATAAACTGTGAATACATGGTTATGTAAATCATAGCATAAAAACTGATTCTAATATCCACATTGTGGCACCTCCTAACACTGATTAAAGAAATTGCACTTCAGTTGTACAGGACTGTGTATGTAAATAAAAAATTAATCAGAAATGTTAGGATTAAAAACTAACAACATTCTGCTTTGCTTCAGAAATTCATGGTAAACAACAAGAAAACAGAAATTCAAAAAGCTTAAGCTTTTGTAACTGTGCTAGGTTGTCTACTTCTGGCACCTTATGATTTGCTTCTGTATTTTCCAGTGAATAACCAAGCGTTAAAACAAAGTGTCTTCAGGCTAAAGCTAAAGCCTGAGGTGGACTTCTTCAGTGAAAAACCTTTAAGGGAAACATCCTGATTTTGCAGAGAAACATGCATGAAGAATGCTTAAAGTGAATGAAAAAGAATAATTATGTCACCCTCCCCAGAGTTAAGAGGTTGCACAGCAATGATAATAACCTCTATTTAACATAAAAATACGTGGTAAATGGTAGGGGTACAAAGCTTTCATGCTTGCTCCCTTCTAGTTATGAACTAGACCCACAAAGAACACACCAGGTAAGTGAAATACAAAATAGAAGTTTCTCTTTTTGTAGGGCCACTGCAAAAGTAACTTGGAACTCATCCAGAATTGATTGGGATTAAGAGGACAGATTCTCAGAAACGTTCAGAAGTACTTTACTAAGGCCATCAAGTTAGAACCATGCTTTGACTACAGCATGAGCGAACAGCATCAGAGACGTGTGTCAAGCATATTTTGCTGCATCGTAAGGTATATAGTATCCATCCTCTGCAGTCATGAAATTCTAAATGAACTCATTCATTTTACACTATTTTCCCATTCAATAGTGAACAGGAGGCAGCAATCGAGCAGATAAACACAGGCTCCTCCAATCCTGAGCTGCGTATAGTTAGAAAGCATGCAAAAGGGAAGCGACAACGCTACACTGGTGGCAGGATCATTCAGCCACACTTTGCCTTCAAGCTCAGCAATTCAGAGTTTGATTATGTTTAATAAGCTTTTTAACTGAGCTGCAATTATGTAACTCTACTACTTTGTTTTGCTGCTCACACTGTAGCTGCGCTGATGTATGGCAATAGAGATTTCAATCCTTCTGCTGCAGTTGCAAATGTCAAGCTGTGTTTTTTAAACACAATTTAACAGTAGCCAACCTACCTTGCTTTGCTCCACGGGGTAAACCATCTAAGTTCCCTATAGTTTCCTGCATTTGCCAATGATATTTTTGGTCTAATCAGAAGAATTTTTCTAAAAATGTAAAATAAGACAAAACAGAAGGGGTAAGTTAAGACCTGATGTGCAGACAAATAAGACTAAATAAGAACACTGATGAAAATTAACTCACTCATTTTTTCTAGTATGATGTACAGTAAACAACTCTACATACAATTTTTTTTAAAAAAAAAGGTTTCTGTCTGCAGACTTAGAAGTTTTCTTTCTGGGCTCTTCAAAGAGTCTTTCAGAACGCAGTGGAAATTTAGATTCTACAAAGTCAGAAAGGAAAAAGAGCTAATGGAAAACATTAAATTGTCTTTCTAAAACTTAATAGATAGAAGACAACTCCATCCCTTTAATTAGCACTCAAGAATCTTGCTTGAAGACTAAACAAGTCTCTGAAAGGATATCCTAATGTTTTGTCTCACAAAACATGTGAAGAACTACTTACTTATTTAAAAAGATCACTCGACAATTGTAGCGAACATTTCTGTGCATAACAGGCCTGCAAGAATTAGAAGAAAAATTACCAGTGGCTAAGCTCATTAGATGAAATGAAAAAAAAAAAGGCAGCACTAGGAATCTACTTCACTACACAAAAACTATTTTAAGACAATCTTTTACATTATATCACTAAAGGGAATTAAATAAAACAATACATGTGGTTTTAATTTCTAATGTTTTTATTCTAAAAGTTGTTAGCAAAAGTCTTAGTTATTGGGCATTTTGTCATTCTCAGGTATTAGCAGTGATTGCCAGATCACTGCTATGCCCGAGAAACACAAACAGACCACAATGCCATCAACTCCATTGGCTGGGCTACTTTATTTAATCAAATCTGACTCCCTGCAATACTACCAGGCTAGTTCAAAGTAAAGAAAAGGTAGCTTTACACATTCATTTATATCAATACCAATAAAGAGCTATGCCCATATATGTTAGTTTTACAATTCAATTTATCACAGCTCACTCTCAGCACATGACTTACAATGGTTTCAATGATTATGATATACACGTATGTTGCCTGTAAAGATGGCTGTCAGTTAAAGCAAATTACATGAGCCATGACATTCCTAAAAGACAGTCACTTTATAGAGCCCTTTGTTTTATATATAATACAAGGTCTTACCCAACAGCTTATCCACGGGAGTAGGGCCCAGCCATTTAGGTTCCCAAGAAATAATTATAACTATTCTACTTCTTTCTCAAAGGGCCTAGCCACCAGGAATCTCAATCCCCTGCCCCCCAGAAAAAAAAAAAAAAAAAAGAAATAAAAAAAGAATTTTGAAAGGATTATCTGTCAGAAAACATCTTGCTTGTTGTAGTCCTACTGGTGGAAATTAGATTGGAAAGTAGTGTGGTTCCTAGGATGTGCTTAGAAGTTTGGTGCAAAGTCCTCACTATCCAGAAACATTTGCTTACACAGCATAGCCAGCATTCTTGAAAGAGTTACCACTTAATGCTAGTTATACAAAACTTACGTTCCCACATCACAGATAATATCTTGAGTAGCTGGAGACTCCAGAAGCTTTGCCAGAACTTGAAATGAGTGCAAGAGTGTATCGGACTCATAATAGTGATCTGAGCAGCCATAACCACTGCATATAAAAACAAAAGAAATAAAAAGTCAGGCAGTATCAGCACCAGAACTAAGGGACCAAAACTACTTCAGGCAAGAAACATCTCACCATATATGCAATTTATACAGAACATGAAGACGCAGTGCTGTAAATATCAGCCCTGCTGACGGATGGCTGTTTAAAACTCCTTGGTGCTGCTGGGATATTCCTTTCGAAAGAAGCAGCCTGGGCAGAGGCAGAAGTTAAAGTACTACAGATACTGTGAGGAATACTCGCCGAAATAAGCCAACAAATTACTGGTATCAGGTAGGTTTTCAAGACAGAATTTGGAACACGTTGCTTGCAACTACAACATGTTTGTTTGCACTGACAGCCGCGTGTTTTTAATGCCAGTTTAAATATTAGATTGCTACCCGTTTTGTTTCCTTAACCATTCTTTAGTACTCAATCATTCACGTTGTGTGGCCACCTATCAGATAATAATCAAAGCGCTCTTACCAAATTTCGAGCTCCGGACCCAGCCTGTATCTGGCTCCTCTGCCCTTTGCGACTGCAATACCTGGAAAACAGTTTGTTTAAACAGGAACCCGGACACAGAGCCCCAGCCCGGCCTGCCGAGCCGCCACAGCCGCGGCACACTGCCACCGGCGGCCTCGCCGCGCCCCCAGCCCCGGGGCTGCGGCAGCCGCTGCCCCGCTCACTTTTGAGAATCCTCTCCGCGTTGCCCTCAAAATCCAGGGCCCACTGGTTGAGGGCGCAGGTGGCCACGGTCAGCGCCCGGCCCATGGCGCCTCCCGCGCCGGCCCCAGCGGCCTCCGCTTCCGGGGCGGGCCCGCGCCTGCGGCG
>VXAA01001579.1:547276-578245 GCA_013399115.1 Anseranas semipalmata
CCCGCAGCGCCCGCGGCCGTTACTTCAGAAGCTCAAGCCGGCTGTGACGCGCGGGCGGCCAACCCCAGCCAACCCATTGGTTGAGCGCGCTCCGCCAATGCGGTGGCGCGGGGCGGGGCGGGGNTCCCCTTCCTAACATAGAGGACGTACGTACCATGACTTCTCATGGGACTGCGTTTCCTTCCACATTTAATTCTTACTCTGCAGAGTTTTATGATAATTACAGACTCTCTCTGGGTTTGGGATTAAGAGAGAAAGAAGAGCTGGTGACCACTTTTTGTTCAGATTCAAGCATATGCTTGTTTCCCTGTTCATTGTCCTATATTCACCATGTCTGTGCTTGATGACACTGGTGGCAAAATGATCGCTTTCTGTTATAGACGGATGGTGAGGAAGGAGTACATAGAAGTAAATTGAAGGAGTGCACAGATCATATGCAAATACTGTATACTTTTCTATGAATGCAGGCTCTGTATGACCTGATCGCCAATTCCTAAGACACATTGGTATTTTTGAAAACATATCTTTTATCTGTTCCTTTCCACTGAATTGTTCACAGTCATGTTTTTACTTTTGATTTCAGAGAAGAAACATCTAGTTTTGGTTCACAACAAAGCAACAACCGTTTTCCATATTCCTGGAACAGACATAATTGTGTTCAGTTCTGCTGACATGGAAAGAATTGCATCCTGCTTTTAATAAGCAGGTTTATTGTTTGATTGATTCACTGTAGAATCAAGAAGTACAAGGACATATCCTTCACTCTTTCTGAGCCGGTGTACTTGTTGACCTCATAGGTAGTAGCAAAAGTGTAGTAGCAAAAGTGATAGGCCATTGTAGGCTGTATACTTATATGTGATGCTTGTTTATTGGTGATTCTTTAATCTGCTCTTAGGCAGTTTATATGACCAGAGCAGTATTTTGCTACAATAATTGGGCCAAACTGGCAGAGATCTGTATTCAAATAATTCTACTTGTCTTCAGAAAGACCTGCTGTGATCCTTCAAGACTGTGATCTCAAGACTGAGAGTCTGGTCCAAAGTGAGCTGACTGTTCAGTTCATGCTTAGTGGGTTTTGGACCCACTGCTATCAGAGCTACTGCATTTGTTTTGAGGAAAGGTTAATGTGGAAAAAGCTGCTTTGGTTGAGGATGTGTTTCCCTCAGAGTTAAATTGCTGACCCGTGTGTGTATGTGTCTATGTGTGTTGTATAATGTATAATAATTATATACAGTAATTATAATGTTCTTCAGACTTTATCAGAACAAATGGCATTTTGTCTTAACAGTAGAAAGGAGAAAAAGGCCTTTATTTATAAAAACAGAAGACAGATATCAATTTAAAACATCATCTGAATTTTATTTAGAACTTGGATGTTACCTGTAAAGAAATAAGATCTAAAATACACTGGAAGGTGAAGGGCTGCAGTACTCAGCATACAGAGTTTAGGAAAACAGCTGCCACCACCCTTATTTTCTTTTTTTCCCCAGAGGCTTTGGATATGAGCAACTGGAAGTCATTGTGGAGTGTTATCAGCAACAGGGTCAAATATTCGCCAGTTTAAGCCTCTGTCCGAACAAGTTTCTGAAACAGAAAGTATGAGCAGTGAATGTAGCAAGCTCAATTCAAAAATTGATGTAAACGAATGTACACATTTTAGAAATATACAACTGCAGAAAAAAGCCACATTTACATAAACTGTATATTGAACTTGTAACCTCTGTCAGGACTTGTGTGAGAACAAAGCCTTAGTCTCTCACCTGCAGGTGTTCACAAGGTCAGCACATATTGTGAGTTCACCTGCGAACACTAACAAAGAGCAAGTATCTCACATAGGCTGGAGTCTTGCTTGCTGTTACCTAGAAGTTTTCTTTCTCATCTTGGCTCTGTTCCTAAAAACACACCTGCATGAAGTAGATGCTTCTTCCATCAGGAAAGTCAGTGTCCCCACAAAATTGTGCAAGGGGAGAGCATGGTGGAAAAATTATTAATACTGAAGATTTGAGAGGTCTTAGTAAGAACTTTATCCTAACAAAATGAACATCACTTTTGATCAAAAGCTAGCAGTCCGATTATTTCTATCTATCTCCCACTGCTGAGCTAAGATAACACTGGGTGTGCTGCTCCTACAGGCCCCACCATAGTGTCAACTGTGGCTGTTAACAAGGTACCTAAGGAGTCCATCCCTCCCAGGAATGGGAACTTGGCTTCATTAACATATAAATGATTGTCTGGAGTCCATTCTTCCCAAGAATGCACTCCTGGCTTTGCTAACATTACAATGATTTTCCTCAACTCTTTCCTTTCTCTGAAACAGTATATAAGTGGGGTCTCTGCAACCACTGGGCAGAGGCAGAGATGCTGCCCAAGCATTCTCACTACAATCATCATTAATAAAACTTTTGTCTGACTTGTCTTGAATTGTACTACTGTTATTATGCGCTCAGAGTCCTGATATTCCCCAACAACAGTAAATCAATGAAGTTAAAGGATCTCTGTTCCATCTCATGCTGCCCCGTTACTCACCAGAGAATTTGTCTGCCTGTTCTCCTGAGTTTTAGATAGCAAAGGGCTGAAGCATACCATTAGAAATTTTTTAAGCACTATTTCTCCTTTTCTGAAAAATTGCAGCTGTGTTTTTCATCTTGTTCTCATTCTGTTTTCTACACATCTCCTTTTGATCATTTTTCTGAGGATCAGTACAATGTAGTAAGCACACCAAAACCCTCGGACTACCTAAATTCTAACCAATAAGAAAAAAAACATTGTATTTATTGTAGAGTCCATCCTTTGGTTAACTAACCAATAAGAAAAAAATATTGTACTTATTGTAGAGAACATCCTTTGTTTAACAACCTCCCTCAGTACTTGAAAGCTTTGTGCTGGTATGCATTTCCTCTACAGCAGGACTCCCTGTTTTAATAAACAGGGCAAAAGATCACATAGCTTGTCTGACTCTGTTCAGGGAGTCAGAAGCAGAGCTGTATGATGACAGCTCTTCTTCCCCACTGCTTCAACCGAAGTTGAGGCCAAGGGGTGCTTAAGTTAAAATATTTGGATGCTCTTTGTCCAGAATCTGGCACAAGGTTGCACAGTTATAATTGTTTATTATTTATGATAATAATAAAAAGAATTGATTACCAGCAGATTAACAAGGGCCTTTACGTGCTCAGGAGAAAGCTCATCAATACATTTCTTTAGCGCAGTCAAAGCAGCTGAAGTCAACTCATTGATGTTATATCGAGAAATTGGCCCAGTGTGCAGCTGTTCAACAGAGCCTTCAAGAAGTGTCTGAAGAAGGCTAGGGACAATCTCATGAGCAGATCCAGCACCTGGAGTATGAAATACAAAGTGGAATATAATGAGCAAACCTTTAACTTGCTCAGATTCAGCTTCTCCATAAAATCAAAGCCTACCTTTTAACTCCAATAATGACGTACGAATCACACTAAGTTTTAGCAGAATGTATTCTCAGCTTAAAAGTTTTCAGAAAAATGTGTTGCTGCTGCAGGATCTGCTCTGTTGCACAAGTTCCTTGGTGGAATCCCACCGTTTGTGGATAAACTTCTGCCTGCCTTGTCCCCAGCCCTGTTCTCTTTTTTGTTTCTCTAGATCCATCTTCTTCTCAGGCTTTATGTGATTTTTTTGCTCTTCCATGCACATTTGCTTTCTTATGTTATTCCCTATTCTCTAACCAGATATCAAAAAACCTTCAGCTCGCTTCTCTCAGTTATGTTCATGTAATCATCACTCCGGTTGTCTGTAACATTCAGTAGTTACATATTTTCCTCCTCCCTCTGAAGTTGTCAGCATTTTAGATGAAAGTAAACTGAAAATGTTTCTACTTTCTTAATCTCTCTTTTCTTCAAGTATAAATCTTGTAAACTTCTGATGTTGGTACTACACAGCTGCCTGTAAAGCCTGACTTTGCTTTTAAGCTTGCCCTGCTGTTCTTCCAAGACCTTATTAGGTTTTCCAGGGCTGCTCATGCAATCTGATCTCGTTTCTGTATTCCTTTTGTATGAGCTGTCCTGATTTAATCATTGAGCCTTGATTAAAAAAAAAAAAAAAAGTCTGCTAAGTTTTATTCCTTCTAGCAAAATTCTTGTTTTTTTTCCTGCTTTTATTATCATCACTGTTAATTTATGAGATTTAATGTTAGAATCACATTAATTAAAATCCATATTCTTTACCTGCTTTTATAAAATCATTAGGTTCTTTAGCTGATGTGATAACTTAGACTGTCATATCAACGTACAGCACATTCCTGATCAGCCTCTTGTTTCTCTTACTCCAATTCCACATAACTACGTTTTTGCTTAATGACCTTGGAGGGATTAGCCAGGCTGTGACTTCACCCCACACCAACTCACGTCCACTTACATTGCCTCTGTTTTCATATGCATTTTCACCTCCCAAATTTACTTCTTTCCCCTTATTTGTTTTCTGTTTTTTGACACTTTTGCATCAGTGTTACACGTCAGATTAGGTACCTTTGTGGGGTCAAGGAGCCAAGCCTAGAGGTAACATTAAGTAATGGTAGTAGTTACTCATCATTAAAAAACTGAGTAATATTGGGTTCATTTTGCTTAAGGTTGAGTCCCCACATCTAATCTAGTCTCTGGAACCAGCAGGACAGATTATCTAATCTAGTTCAGGTGTCTGTAGTGCGATGAGGTGTATTGTTGCGGACTGTAGCCCAATCCATTGATTCAAAGGAGAGCCCAGGGTGAGTATTCAGACACTGGCCATCACATTGCAGAGACCAGATTTAGTCAGATGAACCCTACTGTAGAAAAAAACTCAGAGACCTTATAGAAGTTGAGATGATTCATGTTTTCTTGGAGGCCAGGTAGCTAAATTTCCCTGTCATCTCCAATAGTTGGGAACCATGGGGCATCATTTCTGCCAGCACAGATGAAGCATATTTTATATGGAAATTTAAAAGAAGTGCACCAGCATGCCTTTCAGTTGCTTCCTAAAATGGTTTCCACCAGATTTTTTAATGGTGCTCTGAACAATATGAATAATTTGTGCAGAAGTTTGAGTTTGAGGTTAAAAAATAATAATAATTAAAAAAAAAAAATTAATTGCCAAAACTTACCAAGGGAGCCGCAGAGTACAATGGTGATGAGCAGAGTAACAGTCAGCTTCATGGTGGTGAGAGCCATTTTCTGCATGTTTTGAGTTAAGCTGTGAAAGCCAGTGAGCTTCCTTTGCAGCTGCGTGCAAAGACCTGGGGTATATATGTGGGGAATTATGTAATGCAATGGAGGGAATAGTCCCAACAGGTCATGCAGCTGCACTAAAATTGGATCAAGGCCATGACTGCTTATGAAGTGGACAGATGAAAAATGTGGGTGACCTCTGCATTCATTAATTGCTGTTGTTGGACTTGGAACATTGAACATAATGCTCTGTTAGTTAGAGTTCACGCTGACATTACATGTGAGATGTATGGGTTTGGAAGCTCAGCATTGACAAGTGAAATTACTCTGTTCCTGTAAGATGCAGAACTGCAACATCAGCAGCCAATAAACTGCATCAAGTCATTTTATTCAAGGTACTTTTCACAGAATCATAGAATATCCCGAGTTGGAAGGGAACCACAAGGATCATCGAGCTGTGGTGGTTTCACCCTGCTGGGCAGCTGAACTTCACCACAACCGCTCTCTCACTCCCCCTCCTCAAAGAAAAAGGGAAGAAAATATGATGGAAGGGGCTCAAGGGTTGAGATAAGGACAGGGAGATCACTGACCGATTATCCTCTGAGACGATCGTCTGAGGCTGAGAGAGCTGGGATTATTGAGCCTTGAGAAGAAAAGGCTCAGTGGGATCCTTTTCAATGTATATAAATATCTGAAGGGAGGTGAAAAAGAAACAGAGCCAGGCTCTTTTCAGTGGTGCCCAGTGCCAGGACAAGAGGCAATGGGCACAAACTGAAACACAGAAGGTTCTGTCTGAACATCAGGAAGCACTTCTGTGCTATGCAGGTGATGGAGCACTGGCACAGATCGCCCAGAGAGGTAGTGGAGTCTCCCTCCTTGGAGATCTTCAAAAGCCGCCTGGACCTGGTCCTGGGCTCCCTGCTCTGGGTGTCCTTCTTGAGCAGGTGGGGTTGGACCAGAAGACCTCCAGAGGTCCCTTCCAACCTCAAGCATTCTGTGATTCTGTGATTATGCCTATGCCAGGTAAGTGCTGCATGCTTCTGCTACTGAGGGGCTCAGTACTCTCAGAAGGAGGAGGTTGCAAAAAATCAGCTGTCCTATTCCCCATTGCCCCCCCACACACACAAAGAAGAAAACTCCCCCTAAAATATGTATTTGTATGAAAATAAGCTTCTAAAGTCCTTGAAACGATGAGTGATGATCCCATTTGGAAATATGTATCCCTTGGCAAAGACTGCTAATCTTTACATTGTAAACTATTTAATATCATTTGGAGATTTGTCTGAAAGTGTTTGTTTTTATTGTTTTTCTACTGATAACAATATTGTCAACAATTGGGTTACTAGAATCCATTTTAATTAATAATAATATTTTCAAGTTAATCCCTGAGCAATCAAAAGATAAAGTCTGGGTCCAAACTTTATCAAAAAGACCCCTGTGTGCTTTGGAGTGGGTCCCGTACCTCAATGTGCCAGCTCAGGGAAACCTGGCCTCTCTGCCTGAGTGCACAAAGATGAAAGATCAAGGACTGTGAGAAAAGAAGAATGTGAAAACAATAGGGCTTAGCATCTGTTTAATCAAACAGCCTTTCCTCTGACCCAGTAAAGCCCCTATGCATGGCTTATCAAGACATGTGACAGGAGGGGGAACAGATGACCTGAGGCTCCTACTGTCCTGAGCAAATGAACCTCTGGATATAGTGTACTACTGCTGCAACCAATGCAGTGCTGGCTGGGGCTTGGTATTCCCCATGCTTTTGCTGGGAGTGTGAATGTCCCTATCACTGGAGGATTTTGATCCAGCAGCTGGCAGAAAGTTGGTCATAGTTTCTTACTGTAAAGCTGGGCCTCTTTCAGTGGAGCTCTCCTTTTCCCACCAGGAGAGATCGCGTCATTTCAGTGAATCTCTTTCTAAAGTGTGACTCTGTGCTGACCTGCTGCTTAAGTCCCTTTGCCCACTGCCTCTCTTGGGAAGTCCTTCAGTCCTCGGAGGACTTGCAGACCTTACTCACTTTTGGAAATGCGATAGCTGCTGAAATGGTTTGGGATGGACAAGCCAGGCAGGTATTTGCTCCTGCTATTAAATCCTGAAACGTTCTGTGCCAAGGACTTGCCTGGAGATCCAGACCCCTGTCTAACCCTGGTTACTGTTACTGGACCTGCACTGCTTTTCTTGGCCAGGTAGCAAGTGTGGACACTGCTCTGAGTATCTGAACTTCACTCTGAGTGGTGCTTTACTCCCTGACCCAGACCAAGCCCTGGTGCTGCAAGTTTTGTGTTTGCTGTGAGAGACATGAAGAGGCTGGGTTCACTGAAATTCATGGGTGTGTAGTGTTGAATGCACACAAAGCCTTGCAGCGTCAACGTGAAATCAACATCAGTTCTGAATTCCAGCCCCACTCACCCAGCTTGTCTGCTTCATCGAGCCCAGCAGAAGCTCTGCAGGGAAATTAGCTGTTGCCTCTGATTTTTATGACATTTGGAAACAAATTTTATATTGCCAGCTACAAAATGTTCATTTTGAACCCATGTAATCTTTGCACTGAATGTATTTATCTTCCCCAATGGTATTTTCCCTTGTTAGTAGCAGGTCACAGAAGCTGTCTGTTGGCTGTAATAGTGCCAGAGACCCACAAGTTCTGTAAACGAGTAGTGCAGCCCTGTGAACTGCTTTTCGTTGTATGAATATGGGTGAATGCCACTCTACCCACACAAGAGAGGTCAGTTTTGGGAGCTGTATGTAACCATTGCAGAATCTGACCTGGTGCATCTGTATGTGGGAACTGAAATGCTGAAGACTTTTGTGTGATATAAAACTATGCTTTGCACCCATAGGCTGTCCTACTCTACCTTTGGCTTTGCACTTTTACCTGAGGTAAATTTATCACTTTATCTTATTAAATAAGAACATTGTGGGTGGAAGAATACATTCTTCTTTTGTGGTTTATAGGCCTACCAAGCCTTCCTCTAAGCTGTCATCATCCCTTCTCACTCATGCAGCAGAGCTTGCATGTCCCAAATGGGATGCATTGCCAGTGTGGTTCTTGCTTTGTACCAATTAAGCATTATGCTAGACTTAATTTGTCGCTTTTTACTTTTATTCCTTATTTTGTTTCCACATGCATTCAACTTTTACTGTTTTGCAGCCATTTTGCATGCTATTACTTTTTCATATCCTGCAGGCTACTCACTATCCACAGCTCACAGGCTGTGAAACCCTAGTCCTGGGTACAAGGCAGGGCTGTAGCTAGAACCCATTAGTTGTGGGTTCGAGGCTGCATCCACTTCTGAAACCACATCCCTTCATAAGAGCTCATAGCTTAACCTTCCTCTGGGACATAAGCAAAGACCTACAACCACCTCATTAGTGAGCATTTTAGGTTAAAAGGCTCAACAAACACAGCATTCTCAAAGAAAGAAATAGCAGAATTTGGCTTGGCCTGCCACTGGAGGATTGTTCATTTGTTTGTTGTTCTAGGAGTCAACATGTTGTGCAGTGCAAACAAGCGCCTTGGAGGACAAACAGCCACCTGGACTGAAAGGTAGCAGCAGGTGAGCAGCTCTTGGCACTTGGAAATGGAAAGTTACAAGTAGAAATGAGAGAAGCTGATTTCACCACAGTGTGCAGCATTTCTTCCCACTGTCATTTCACCTGGGGGAGATGACAGACAATCCTTTCATATTCTTGCCCTTGTGGCCAAGAAGGCCAACGGGATCCTAGTGTGCATCAGGAGTGTGGACAGCAGGTCGAGAGAGGTGATCCTCCCCCGCTACTCTGCTCTGGTGAGGCCACACCTGGAGTACCGTGTGCAGTCCTGGGCCCCCCAGTACAGAAGGGACATGGAACCTCTAGAGAGGGTCCAGCGTAGAGCCATGAAGATGATTAAGGGATTGGAGCATCTGTCTTATGAGGAAAGACTAAGCGAGCTGGGCCTGTTTAGCCTAGAGAAGAGGAGATTGAGAGGGGATCTTATCAACCTCTACAAATACCTGAGGGGACAATGTAAAGAGGATGGGGCCAAACTCTTCTTAGTGGTGGCTAGTGATAGGACAAGGGGTAATGGGTATAAATTGGTGCACAGGAGGTTTCATCGCCATATGAGGAAGCACTTCTTTATGGTTCAGGTGACAGAGCACTGGAACAGGCTGCCCAGACAGGTTGCGGAGTCTCCTTCTTTGGAGATGTTCAAAACCCACCCAGATGCAATCCTGTGCAACGTGCTATAGGTGACCCTGCTTGAGCAGGGGGCTTGATTCCGTGTATTGATTCAGGTTGTGATTCTGTGATTCTCCCCAAACCTCTGCCAACCTCCTTGAGGGACACAGCCCCTGCTGTGCTGCCCTCTCTTCCTGCGGGCTGCATGGTTCACCTCAGCTTTCATACCCAGCCAGCTTCCAGTGTGGCTCCATTTTCTTCAACTGCTCCCACTCTTGGCCTTTTGCAACCACAATTTTGACCTCTTCATGTTTGTTTGGCCACCAGCTGTTTGTTGTTTTTGTACTCAGCAAGTAGCAGGCTACCTTGGACAGGGCTGTTCTGCTTGGGCACAGCCCTACCTATCTGACAGAAGGGGACCAAGAAAGGCATTAGCCACAAAGAACACACAGCTAGATTTATTTTAATTCGAAGGATAAAGGATACTTGGATGTTTAATATAGGAAAAGGAACGCCAAAGTAAATCATAGGTATAAATAGGCAGAGGCAAACGGTAAGGCTTTGGCTGGGACACCAAGCTCTCATACACGCTTAAAAGCGATTTTAAATAGTGCTAGCTCCTTGGAATGAGCTTTTCAGCACCTCTGAATGCAAATTGGATTGGGTATGGCACCTGGCTCATAATCGCACATGTAAACAGACATGAAGAAAATGAAGTGCCAGTGATCCTGAAAATGTGTTGAGAGGCCCTGGTTCATGTTTCTAGCCCCTGTCAGGTACTACTGAGAAGACCTGGTAAGAAATGGAGAAGACTCTCCCCCCGAGTTGTTCTAAACAGAGCTGAACCACTGCAGCTTATCTCAGAGGAGCTAGCTGCTTTTTCTGCATACTTGCTGAATTTTGCAAAAAGTAGTCCCACTCTGCTTACCTTCAAGGATGAGTCTGAAGGATCTGACAGAAGCAAAAATCTCAGGTAATTTTGTTGAAATTGGTGGTATAAGAGTAAAATTGATCAGGAATAATCCTATGAGTGTTTGCTTTGGGGTCTTCTCAAGGTCAGAATCTGTCTCACCATTGCAAAGATAATGATGGCAAAACTCACAGTTATAAATTTTACCATTGTCACTAAGCTTAAGTTGTCCATGAAGACTGGAAATGACTTTTCTCTTTGCCAAGAATCTGCCTTCTCAACCTTTTGTTTGGCTTTCTGAATTGCCAGTATTCCTTGCTCAAAAACGTATCTAACGCTCATCATGGTTAAAGAGAACATTAACACCCACCCCACCCACCTCTTCTGGGGCTTGTCAGTGACTAGCAATAAACTGGTAGGTAATGGGAAAGATTCCAGTATCTCAAGGGCACTTACGTTCCTTAGACCCTTAAAGTTTTAGGATGACATTGTCCTAAAACCCTTAGCCTGTCCCTCAGTTCTGTGATGGAGAGTAACACTTACCCTTCCTGTATTACAGCTTCTGTATAAGCCTCTCTGCAGATATGACCTACCTGCCTCTAAGCCCCCAGGTTAGAGAGCGCTTTCTGTCAACAGCTGCTCAGAGAAGACTGTTCAATGAGGGCCATTGATTCCCAAATTTGTTAGATGAGTATCCCTAAAGCCAGATGAACTAGGAAGCCAGTCAGGTTGTTATAACCAGAATAATTTATTGGCACCCACTGGTAAGAGTTCTTGGAGGTCCTGGATTTGTACAGACCTGCAGAGCTCTGCTGTCTTCCCAATCTCGCTCTTCTCTTGTATGCTCTGATAAAGCACCTGAACCAGACCAGTATGCTGGAAAAGGCACCACAGCCAGATTACTGCTGGTTTCCAGCTCACAGGTACCTGTGAGAATGCATGTCATCTGCACACGGGGTGTCTGAAAAGCCTCAGATGCAAAAGTGTTTTTCTCATCAAGCCAAAATCAAGAACATGCCCTTTAATATTCTTATCAAGAAATCTCTTTGCTCTTATATGCTCTTTCTTGGAACGGTTTTAGGCTTGAGACCTCAACTAACTTTAAAGTATCATAGGTTTACAATGCAGCAGCAATCCTGTTTTCCATCATTTGGGTCCAGGTATTTTCTGTAACTCCAGGTAAATAGTATCAGTCTATGAGAACAGACAGTATACCTCAGATTCTATTTTTTTTTTCCTCTTCCTTTTTCCCTTCAATGGAATAGTGTTGCAAATCACTGATGGCCAAGTTCACTCGCTTGGTAAATACTGCTTTATGCTTTCCCTGTAGTTACACTTCTCTAGATATCTGCTGGTCCCTAGCTGCAGTGACAGGGTAGGTGGACCTGGCCATTCTGTCACCTATGCTTTTCTCAAACTGTTCTATAAATCAGAACAGAAAACAGAACACAACAGCTGATGGAGAGAGGAGAAAGGGGGGAAAAAAAATCTGCATGCAACCAGGAATTTGTCTTTGACAGAGAAATAACTGTCTTTTTATGGTTAAAGCAGTCTTCACTCAAGGGTAACTTCTAAAATCTGCATGTGCAATATTTACTGAAATTCAGACCACAGACAGGACACTCACTAGGGAGGCCCAGCTCAGGGTCAGGTGCAAGCCTAGAGTCGGACTGTAGCATAAAACACGTGCACTTAGAGCTCAGGGAAGGCTGCCTGGGTAAACAGGAATCAGAATTAAGAGAAATACCTGAAATCAAGTGACAAAATAGCTTTCTTAAAATCTCTTAAAATCTTGAGGCTGTGATTTCCTAGAATTTCTGCTTCTGTTTTTTGTTTTTAAATACTAGCACTCTGGTTGTATACTGTGGCTGAAGTTCCTGCTCCATCTGATAGTAGCAATTCTGAATTTTAAGTTATACAATAATATAAGTGAATTACAGGAATGTAGGTTAGTTCAAGCTGAACTCAAGTCATGTATTCCTTAGAAAAGATTTCTGGAAATATATCATCATGCAAACTGTCTCTTTTCCAGTTTCTGGATGCAAACAGTAAACTAGTCAGCAAATTCTGCAGGTTTACCAAAGCATGAGTGTTTTCTACCATATCAGGAATTTCTTCATAGACAAAACACTTCTGTCTTAAGAAAACAGTATAAAATGCAACCCATAAGGACAGGTTCCAAAATACTGTATTTTTTTTTTTTTTTAATAAAAAGCTATGATGAATCCCGAAGAGAATCCAGAGATGATTTAACTCACTTTTTATCAAACTGCCAGACATTCAGATAGCATTCAACTTCAACGTTTTTGCCATTTCAGCTAGCTTTCTTCATTCTAAGATCATAGTTACAAGACTCAATCTACAGAACATCTATCAAAATACAATCATCTCACAGATATAACACACTGATCAATAGCATAACATCTAGCAATTGATGTATTTAAGTAAAAAGAAAAACACATAATTTTAAAGACATTTGCTTGAAAAAACAGTTAATTAACTACATGCACAAGGAAAGGTGCAATTCTCCTTACACGGTGTATAATCTCCATACAGTTTTTTTAAAATGACCAAGTTGTATATACACAAAAACAGTGTTCCTCAGTCTGCTGAATGAAACTGCAGCCATGAACACTCATCAATATTTAAAACAAATCAAGCCGCAAGAAAAAGATGATTCTGAGGTAAGAACTATATAGGTTGCCTACTTTGCGGAAGATAGTCTTCCACGACAACCTACAGAAACTAAAGTAACTGTTTACTTGAAATTTTTTCAGCAAATACTGCCCTACTAAGACCTCAATTCCCTCTATACAGGAGCTTGTTACAGAGAAAACACAAACGCCTGTGCTATTTGTGAATTAGGTGTAGAAAGACTAAAACACCAAGTGATTTGGAGCTGAAATTCGAAGTGATATTTTGCTGTTAAGAGGAAATTGTTTTGATAAGTCCTGTTGACACTGCCTCACTGAACATGAAGAACAAACAAAGGCCTAAAAATAAAACCAGCTTTGATGCTGAGTAAATGAAATAGCCAGGGGGAGAAAAGAGCAAGACAAGGATTAAAGCAAAAAAAATCTTCCTTTCACAATCCAATCTCTGCCACAAACATGGAAATTAAACTAGAGAAACAAAATTATATCAGAACCTTTGTATAATTTATCTGAAAGAAGCCTAAAACAACAAAGCCTGCTTATGCTACTCTGGGTATTCCTGGAGACATGATTAACACTAAGGTCACATCTCTCTCCAACAACGGAAGAAAGGTCAATAAAATCCTTAGGATATTTCCATCCCAGCTCTAGTAATATCATCAATATAGCTTATGCACATAAATGCACTTGGTGTTGGCATAAAGCATACTGAAAACATCCAAATTGTTTTGCAATTTGCAGGCAACGAAGACCATACCTGCTAATATCTTTATTCTTGAGAATATCAGTAGTGTGTATTTGGACTTTACTCAAGATGCGTGCAGTGGTCATTCTGACATACAACCTTTGTCTACTATGTGCAGCAGCTGCCAGGACTGCTCGGCTGAAGAGGGGAGGATTGCATTGCTTTAGATGATGCATTCTCATGACCTATAGGTCTAAATCTTTGCCAACTTAGAGTTGAGGGGAAAAAGAAATGCATCTTTCAGAAGCAGAATCTCCCAAAAGCCTGCAACTTTGCTCAACAGTGAGAAAATAAGCCCCAAAAATAGAAAATGCAAGAGACCCAGTAAGAGCTGATATTTATTCAATGCTAATACCTAAAGATTTAGGGATACTGAATAGTAACTCTCTTCTCACCTAGAGAGACAGAAATGCATACCCATTGCTCCACAGGAGACAGCCACTGCCCACCTCAGTACTTTTTCAGGCTATATGGCAGACCTAGAACCGATTTGGCACCTGTAAATGGAGGGGAATTCCACACAGCAGAGCTTGTGCGCTTGAAGTAGCGTGGTTTGCTTTTGTAAAAGATGTCCTCCAACTTGGGGCTTATGATTGTCCCAAAGAGTGCGTCCACATTGGGAGGGTTGTAGTACTGGCGGATTACTGCTTGGCTAAGCTGATTCCCTGGAGAAACAAAAGATTAAGGTTTTGTTTGTTTGTTTTTTTAATTGCTGTGTAGGCTGTATGCAGTGCATCCCTGCTCCCTTCATCGCCAATCACACAAATATTGCAACAGGAGAAACTCCTGTAGTTATAGGATGTTTTAAAGCACCCTGCTAATGCCTAAAGCTTCAGCACAGATCCCTTGGCGGATGAGTAATGTACGTACTGAATTCTGTCCAGGAACTAGAATATGTTTGCAAGAAGCAAGGTTTCTCAGCTTTTCTTCCTACAGGTACAATTAGTTTCAACACAAACTTTTTAGCTCCCCTTGAGTAAGTGGAATAGGAAATAATAATGGAAGTGAGTATTTCAGAACCAGGACAACAGCCAGTTGCAACCTGGCCTGTGACATCTGGCATTACTCTTTTTTAAGAGCCAACTGGTGTCAAGCACACTTCAAGGCCTAGTTCTCAATTATTCCATTCACACGACAAAATGACACTAGCAGCAGTGTTAAGGTGGTTTAAAAGAATGTTTTTCCCCCAGTGTTGTCCCATGAAGCTCACAGTTGGTAGAAGAACCGTTACTCCGTACTCCAGCCATATTACTGCACAATGTGCAAGTAGGAGGAATTGGGCAAAATCTTACACCGGGTCTTATTATGCATTGGAACAAAGGTGCAGTAGGGATGGGTTGAGGGCATTCAGGACATTTTAACCTGCAAACACATACCACTGGCCCAGGCAGGGATGGGCTTGCGAGGCTGGCTTTCATCATCAGTAGAGTCATCGCTGTTCAGATCCATTCCATAGTTATTTGGATTTATCTTGGGGGGCTTTGGATCTTTCTGGAACTGTGGAGTCATCTGGTATGAATTGCAGATAGGTGATTTCTAGAAGATGAATTATTACCAGGTGTTAGATGTTTTTAGATGCATTAATGCATTTAGATGCATTGTTACACTTCCAAGTTGTTTGTAGATTAGAATACCTCAGTATTCCACCTCTTGCTGTATCACATAATTGCAAAACCTGACTTCTGGTGGTTCTCAAGTGTTGGTCAAAGAACTTGACCCAAGTTCTAAAGTTTTGACCCAATTACAACTTTGCACTGCCTCTTCCTGTTTAATTAGGCCACTTAATCGGCAACGTGTGACACAGACAAGCCACCAATACACGTATCCAATATAGATACAGCAGTTCCATTCATTATAAGCACACCTTAAATAGAGTTGTTACATCCTCAAAGCTGTAGCTGAGTAATATCCTTTAAATAGTAAGTCAGTCCTTAACTAGAGGGACAAGCATCTGTGAAGAACTGGAAACAGTTTTGCTCCCCAAAACGGGCTTTTTTCATGGCTTTGAACACATTAAAGTTAACTCATATTATGCTGGTTTTGCATTTAAAGATTAAAATATATAGCTTTGCAAGGAGATGAAGATCCATATATTTGTCTTTGATGTTCAAAGAATACATTCACCTCCAGCATCATCTCAAATTCCGTAAGTTGTGCAGCACAATGCAATACTATTCCACAGATTCTGCTGCCATCCTGTGGCCATTTCCAACTTTGAGCTAAAATATCATTATTTCAGTATATCTGCTGCCTGCAAGGTTCACTATTTAAACAGAGGGAGTTTAGAGATTGCAAGGCAGCTTTAACAACCACTGCCTTATCCTGACAACTAGAAAACAAATGCTTCCTGCTTCCCTTCCCTTTTTTTCACTCCCCAAAAGTCATTTAAGCACTCAAGGCCACCAGGAGTCAACCTCAGATACCCAGGAAAAAAGTTTACAGAATCCCATCTTTACTGAAAGGGAATAAAAAAAAAAACAAACAGAGGGTAATACTGCCCGTAGTAACAGCATGCCAGTGCTGGAATTAAAGTTCTCTGATATAATCTCTTAAAGAAATTTCACCAGAGAGAGCAGAGTTACCTCTTTTTTTTCTGGGTGCTGTGTTTGGGCTACATTGTTAGCCTTTTGTTTCTCTGGAAGTTTCTTCTGTTCTTGCTCCTGCCTCTTCATCTCTGCTAGCAACTGCTCCTCCTCCTGCTGGCAAGCCGACGTCACAAGTGAATTAAGTTTACCTTATTAACTAAACTATGTTGTTAATCCAGGGATCCACATTTTTTTATATAGAAAAGAAATCTAAACATCTAATTATAAGTCTTTGTTCTAGTGATGCTTTCTTTAAGGAGCACTCTGAACACAGCGCAGATGCTAAATAAACGCAACGCAACATTTTAAGCTTTCCTCATAAAGTGGCACAAACAAACTGACCTTCCTATTTAAGAACATTAGCTGCCTTCCTCTGATAACATGATGACCTCATCTATTGAAAAACTTGCTACCAACTTCTTCAGGACATAAACATCAGATATCAGCTGACCATCTGAGATGGAAAAGCCTATGCTACTGATCTTAGCCTCTCTTCAGACTAATAAACGGTGTTTGTAGATGCCAAGTCATCCCATTGTACAGTAACCATCCAGAACAAGCCAAAAGAATCTGACCCTATGCATGCTTAGTCTTTCCTACCGGATGTAAATGAAACCAAGAGACTGCTAACTCAAATGGCACACATCTTAAGTAGATAGATCCCACCCAGTCTTAGCAGCAGGACTAGTTGTACATGGGTCTACCACCAGCTGCCTGCCAACTTCATGAAGCTAACTGAGAGGGTGACAGGCCTCCTGGGCACACAGGGGTCCCCACCAAGGAATTCAGTTCCCTGAAGGTAGTCAGACATCTGCTGTCAGTGTACTAACACCACAGCTCTGTCAAGTGGAGTGACAATGACCTAAGGCAAAGCTGGACAATTTCCAACCAAATATCCCAACCTTCTGTTCTTTCTCACAAAAATCAGCCTGAAAGTGAAAGTTCTCCCAGATCTTCTACAAATCAAAAAGCAACAGTCCAAATAGTCCAAAGAGTTTGCTGCCAAATCCTATCAATGATGTGTGCAAATCCTTGAGAAAGGGTGTTCTAAAAGCTACCTGAACTTATTGAGCCACCATCCCTGAAAGGTATTCAGAAGATGTTTAGATGTAGAGCTTAGTGATATGGTTTAGTGGAGAACTTGTTAGTGTTAGGTCATAGGTTGGACTAGGCGATCTTGGAGGTCTTTTCCAACCTAAATGATTCTGTGAAAAATCTAAGCATTTCTAACTGCAGTTGTTTTACTCAAACAGCTTGTAATGCCAAGGCATCAGAAGTTCTCTGTTCAGACTCCCAAACAAACAGCAAAAATGCTTATTTAATTAATCTATGCCGGAATGACCATTGCAGAAAATAACATTATAAAGTCTACAGTATGTACTTGTGTTTCTGCTGAAAATAAGTGTAAAATTGGGATGTTGCCTCTGAAAATTTTGGAATTAATTACTGTTTGATATCAAGAGAGGTACAGATACACCTGGGCACAGAAAGATAAAAGAGCAAAACTTCAGTTCAATTCAATGCGTGCATTATCTGTCCTTTCTTCTTGCTCTGCTGCCATCTAAAGACAGCATTCCAAAATGGACAGAGAACACACTTGACAAAAGCACTTTAGGTTGGCTCAAGTTCAGAAGTGCAATAGCTCACTCATCGGGATTCTTAATAGTTTCACAGCTCAGCTGCTCCAAACAAGAAGTGGCTACTGAAGTCAGAGCCATATCTACTTACTTCTTTCTTCTCCAACTCCTTCTGGAGTTGTTCTTTAGCAGCCAATACTTCCTTCTGGAGGCGAGCTGCCTTCTCTTGCTGCTCACGTTGCCTGAGAACCAAAGCAATGAACTATTACACTCAAAACTATACAGGTGTACCCTGCCATCCACAGTGCCTGCTGCAAACCCCAGCTTTTCAAGGCACTTCCCATGTTACTTCCTACATTGAGCTCAGAACTACTTCATGGCAGCTCAGTACCCACAACAGTCCAGAAGTGCCCAGAGCAAAATAGCACTTCAGTACTTGGGCCTTTCACTAGTGCCCTCTGTTCCTGCTTCTTTTCAAAGTCCCAGCAAAGAATTTAATTCATAAATGGATATTTTCTTACTTTTCTGCCTGGATCCTCTCCTGTTCCTTCCTCCTCTCCAGCTCTCTCTCTGCAGCCAGCTGTTTCTCTCTCTCCTGTTCCGCCTGCCTCTGCTCAGCAATCTTCCTAGCACGTTCCTGCTCTTCTTCCTTCTTCTTGTGCATTAGCTCTTTGTGCCGACGTTCCTCCTCCTCCTGGTAAGCAAAAGGCAACTACTTGCACCCTATTGTACAGGAACAGGCTCCAGAACAAAGAATCAGGATCACCTTATTTGACATCTATCACAACACAGCAGTGAAACACAACAAAGGGCTACAGTCCCAGTGCTTTCAAGGAAGGTGCATTGCCTCACCAACTATTTCAACACTGTCCTTTCCCTGCCCAACATGTACCCCAAAGGGCCTGATAGTCACCATGCTCTGGATTTTTGAAAGACAGGGTTAACTGAGAAATGTAATACTTGCTGATTCATAAGTTAAGGTCTGCAGTTCCGTACACATTCTTACTGCAGAAGAAATGCAGGTCACAAACACCACTAACAGCTCACAGCATATTGCAAGAGGAAGCACAACACTGCGGACAACTTTGAGGACAAAGAGCTTCTCCACTACCCTACTTTTCCCTCAGTTGGTTCATATTAGTACTCCTGCTGGATTCCTTGCTTACAAAGACCATGGCAGACTGCAGCCATTCTAACTGCATGCAGAATAACAGGATGGGCTCCAGCACAAACCTGCAGCAGCACTTTTTGTTTCCTGGCCTCTTCATCCTGCCTGCGCCGGGCCTCTGCTTCTTCCATTTTCTTGGCAGCTGCTTTCTTTTTGATCTTCTCTTCTGCCAGCCTTTCTTCCCGTACCTAAAACACATACACGTAGCTGAATACTTAATCTCAGATGGTACAGTGCTCTGTGCGTGTGAATTACTGTGGCAGTAAGTCTTAAAGACTTACTCCCACCCTCTTACGAGGCAAAGACTTCCTTTTTTGCTACCGGGAGAAAATGGGACCTGCGCTTTATTTTAAAAATGAAATATTGAGGGAAATTACCTTCCTTTGCATCTTCACAGGAATAGCTGACTATTCTAGTACTTATACATCTAATACCACAAAAGCCATAAGAATATATTCTAAGAAGCACAAAATAAATAAAGCAGATGGAAATACTGAAAGCAAACAAATGACTGCTATGGTCACATACGCAAATTATCTGAGAAGCTCAGATACAAGAAAGGGTCTGGAGGAAGTATGTTTATTTTCATGTCTTCATCTATTAGTCACGTGAGAGAACAACTTCAAGAAGAAAACCATTAGGCTGGCTTTATCTACTTGAAGTTGTTTTCCTATCTGACTCATAAAGCCCTAGTAAAGCCCATTTAAATTCATAACTCTAGAAAATAAAGGTTTTCATCTGCCATTTGCTGTAACTAAGAGAAAGCTCAGAATCACTAAGCGCCATGTTTCTGGAAATGTCTTTATTCAAACGTTCTCCCGTTCATTCTCTGAATTTCAGCAGCCTCAATTCCTCTTTCTGGAAGGCACTCTCACATGGCATCATCTACCTCAATAGACTCTTTATTCTCCATAATAAACTCTATAAGTAGGATGGTCCTTACCTTCTCAGTCTTCTCATCAAATAGAGCTAGCTTCTGCTCAATGCGCCTTTTCCTCTCTTCCTCCATTTGCTCTGCCCGTTCCCGAGCTTGCAACACTTTACGGAGGCGCTCTTCACGCTTCCTGTAGGACACAGCCCAATATTGTCAATGTAGACTAGCTAGATGAGTTCCTTCCATAGACCTTATAACTCAAATTTAAGGCAAACAGACACAGCTCTTGGGCAGCATGATATTCAATGAACCAGGTAAACTATTTAAACATTGGCAATACTTCTAAGCTCCATCTGCAACAGAGGACTTGAGGCAGAAAGCTGAAGCAGCAGCCAGCTAGGAAAGTTAACTTTTTAGTAGCATCTCAGATACTATGAAAACAAATACTGTCTTTACAGTGTGAGAGCAAGCAGACAAGAATTTTTGCTGCACATATGGAATCTGCAAGATAAATGGCCTAGATACAGGGCACTACAGGCCCAGAGAGAACAGTCCAGAAAAGGCAGAAAGCTTATACTCACAGCTTTGCCTCTTCTAATCGCCTTTTTTTTTCTTCCTCCACTTTTTGTTTTCTCAGCTGCTCAGCCTCTTGCTTCTTCCTCAGAGTCTCTAGCTTCTGTCTCTCCTTTTCCTGAGATGGATTGAAACGTGATTATACCCAGCTGACAGGGCTTCTTTCTACCTCAGCCTGCTCAGATTAAGTAAGGACACAGAGATAACACTATGGAACTGCAGCTGCAGCCACAACCAAGGGATGGTAAGAAGCCTGAAACAGAGCTCAGGTAGCCTATGATGTGGTCATGGATGGCTGGGAACAGATGCGACGGACAACAAGGCAATGGCGTTAATCCTTGAAAGCAAGAGAAGAAGCTGAGTAGTTGAAACAGAAGCATTGGCTCCTAAAGTCCAGGCAGCTTCCACAGAGATTGCAGACAGACAACACTGTGATTTATGTTGGTAAAAAGAACCAAAAAAGCAATGCCAATGCTTGGCAATAACACTAACATCCTACAGTGAGTGAAGGGGACAGATGGTGCTCTAGGAAACACACCGCTCACTTCAGCTCAGAGCTCCTACTGGCTTCTTTGCTTCCCACAAAGCTTTATCTCATGGTAAACCACTACCATTTAGACAGAGTGCTCGCAGTCTGTTTCAAGCACATGGTTGGCCCCATATATCATCTATATAGAAATGCAGGGCATTTTTCCCATCTTCCCAAACAATCCAGCTAACTCAGCCTAAGTCTACTGTCAATTAGAAGAGCAAGATCCAACCATCACTACAGTCATAACAAACATGTTAAGATAAACTAACTTAATGCCAGATTGTATACTGCAAATGCCTAGTTAGGATACCTCTAGTCTCAATGAAAGCAAAGCCACTGATAAGCAGGGTGAAATACTCAAGTGACCGATTACCTTATGCTGAGCTCCATGTTGTAGATGATCGGTATTTATTAGTATCCAAACTGACTGAGTTAAAATTAACAATTATCTTTCTGCTCTGTTTTTACTTAGTTATGTTTAGCCCCTAAAGGGAAAAAGTCCTGAGGGGGAGGTTGCCCACACTGGAACAAAACCTCAAATATAGCTTCCAATGAAATCACAGCAACAAAGGATCCACTAGGCAGAACAGTCTTTTCTTAACACATCAGCTCCCTATGAAAGGTTGAATACTTCACTACTTCCTAATGATAGGCTTCTCTTACCTCCTGGAGTACAGCAAGCTCTCTAAGCATTGCAACCATGACAGCTTTAAGCAATACAAGGAAGTTCAGCTATTAGATTGCCAAGATATAAGCTAGATGCAAGAAAACCAGTTTCTACAGTATGCCCTCCTCTCCCTCCCCAGCTTTCCTGCAATTGAAAACAAGCCCTAGAACTACCTTATTTTGCAGGCAAGTTGTTGGGTATAAAGAGTACGAGCAATCTATGCTTGGCATGTTAGTTTCTAGCATGTCCCTAGGTGCACTGATGAAGCTACACTCCTGTCCTTACATGACACTGTCATAGATCTATTCTGGAACAGAAACTACAGCACACTGATTGAAAACTGCTTTTCGCTGACTTCTCTTCCAAGTAAGTAGCAAATCTAAATGCAGAGCTGGTATGGGAAAAGGGTGCCCATTTGATGCAGGCAGTATTCCTACTGTAAGTCCAGCCCATGTAATTAATTGATCATTACTTATGACCAAATTGTTCTGTGTAAACAGAACACAGACAAGACCAACTCCATTTGGAAATCTAGAACCAGATCCATCCCCAAAAAACTAGTCTGTTTGGGGTACAGGAGCTTTTCCTGTGATGCTGTAAACTTCACTGCTGTAATGCATAGGTAAAGGCATCAGCCTGCAAACAGCAAAGGCATGCCATCCATCTTCACTAATAGCTAGCTGCAACAGTTATACTCCCTTGATATTGGTGCCTATTAGATTTGGATATTCGCATACTTGTCTTACTGACACAGCAGTTCCTATTCAGGACAGGCTCATGTTTCTTCCTGCAAGGAGCTCCAAAGGTCTGATAAACTGCAGAACATCAGGAGCTTGGCTTTAAGAGGCACTTGCTAAGATCTCGCCCATTAAAAAAAAAGTCAGAGAAAGGAGACTTTGGATGTGCAGACTTCAGCTATTTACACACCCAAACACCAGTATTCAAAATCCTCTTGATTTTCATTTCCCAGTTATTTCCAGTTTTCCTTCCCCTGTTAGTTGCTAATACCACAGGGGAATGCTACAGAAATAAAGCTTAGTCTGAATTAGAAATCTTTAGGAATTTGACTAATAACAAGTTTACTTAGTTTATGTAAATGTAATCAGGAATCTTGAAGTTGCTCCTTAGTTTAATATGGGTGGGAAAGTTTGTTTTGCATCTGTGCTTTTATTTACATGCTTTAGACCATCATCTAGCTTACGACAGTCTTGTCTTACCTTGGGATCAGTTTGGAGAGGAGTGTTGTACCTGATGAAAGACTTTATTACTCCATTTCTTCCCACAGAGTTTGGGGTCATTAGGAGCTGGTTCTTCTGCACAGTGTGCAAAAATGTTTTGAAAGGACGTACGACCTAAGAGAAGAATGCCAAAAAATGATGCTCGGGAATCCAAGTAGGAAACAGTCCTTGGTGAAGTAAATCAGGGTTATAAGAATCTTACTTTGCTAGCTGGACAGGTGGGGGATGGTGTCTTTCTTCTCGGAGGAGAAAGTCCTCCATCTTCTGCTTGCTGATTGTCATAGCGTTGATCCACAGCTCTTTTGTAACTTGGCTTTCTCCTGCAAGAAAAATATAATCTATCGTACACAGGAAATTCTCCTGATCGTCTCAAATTCAGATTTTAAACAAAGGTCATAAAACTATCCTATCTTAAAAGATATTTCATTGTGTATACTCAAATAGTTATTCAATAAAAATTTCTAACATGATAGAAGATACAAATTAAATCCTCTTTTCATAGAGGCAAAGAAAACTTATTGCAAAAGTTTTATAGTCACAAAACATTGAAGCCGTTTAACAGTGTTAAACCTGCTTTGAACAGGGGACTGGATTACAGATCTCCACAGGTACCTTCCAAACTGAATGATTTTATGAACATACCTGGCACTTTGGGGTGGTTCCTGGGTCTCCCCATTCTTATTTAGGTTGCTTTCTGAAAGAAAACACAGTTAAACAGTTAGCTCTAGCAAAAAAAAAAAAAAATCCCTTCCAACACAGCTTTGAAAGCAGACAACAGATTTAGCAGCTAGCAAAATAGGAAAAAAAAAAAGCTGCCATGCATTATGCACAGCAGGACTTTGCTTGCTTTCAGAAGTAACCATACAGTATCATCCAAACCTAGAAATGCAAAATAAAGCAAAGCTGTCTAAAGTCATGTGCAGTATACAGTTCGCACCAATACAACACTATTGTGTTTTGCACAGATACAGTGCAACAGCTCGCTTCAGAAACAGGGTTCAACTAGGCCTCCCATAACCTAAGAACATGTAATCCTCCATCTTCATTACATCACAGCCTATTTTCATACATTCCCCAGGGTGGAAAATGATAAGTCCAGCACAGCTTCCTAGCTGTCAATCTCTTGAAACAAATTGTTTTTCAAATATTAGATTAGCCTTTCAAATTGGGCTTTCAAATTGACTTGCCAGTCTTTCACACTTCCCAGTCTCCCAAAGTCATGACTATCTAAAATTCTGCCACAAAAAGCCTCTGGAAGTTACCGTTGTTGCTTATATCCTGCAGCTGTTCATTTCTATTGACATTCCGAGAGCGAAGCGACATTCGTGGACCTTGGAAATCCTGTAGGAAAAACAAATGGGTTTCAACACAATTCTTGCACAGAAACAGCCAATTTCTATTTCAAATCATGATGTCATACTGGCACAGACACCGTCTGTAATATTACCAGAGAATACAAAGATACTAGAAAGTATTGGTACCGTCACTCAGAGTGAAGTCCTGACCTCCAGCTGTGAAAAATATCTCAGGACACCATCTTAGCAAATTCTTTAATGTCATGTCATCAGTAGAAGCACAGATGTTAACACAGAGCATGAGTATCTGCCATGAGGGACTGACTACTTAAACTGAACAGACAAACCCAGACTTTTGAGGACAAAAACATTCCTAGATGGAAATCTATTTATGTTTGCTGGTCTTTTGGCAAAGAATTAGGCAACACTCGTTTTACTTAGCAATGACGAAGGAACAAGACAGCAAAGACAAACACCTAATTTCCTTGATTTATCTATTTCTGTTATTAATGAGTTATGTGCTGCTGTTTGCCTTCTTTGCGCTTCCACGGATACAAAATTAGTTC
Source organism: Anseranas semipalmata (assembly GCA_013399115.1). NCBI lineage: Eukaryota > Metazoa > Chordata > Aves > Anseriformes > Anseranatidae > Anseranas > Anseranas semipalmata. The sequence continues at coordinate 571,984 of VXAA01001579.1, forward strand.
TGTTGCGGTAATGGTGTAATATGCCTGTGAGAGCAGGCAACTGTCTTTGAAATCCGCACTCTGCTAGCAATACAAGCATTAATTCCATCCCCCAAACCCATCTTGGCTAGCCACAAACGATTTGGGAAGAGAAGGAAAAAAGAAAAAAGAAGCATGGAAATTTTATCCTCTGCAAATGTTTTGTGTGTTTTTTTCTGTTTGTTTGTTTTAAAGAGTCTCATCCTAAGGCTAGGTATAGGAAGCATCTTGCAGGCCAACAAAAGCACATAGATCTAATTAATTTGATGTCAGGCCTGAGAAAAATCTGACCTTTAAGTAACAGCACGTATAAAGGTATTATCTTTGTCTATAGGAACATATAAAGACATTTTATTTTCTGAAAAGGTTGCTGAGTTTCCACATTTTCATGCTGCTCACAGCTCACAAAGGAAGTCTCTGGAAGGAACCAAACCACATTTGGTTTGCTAGGAAAATTGCCGATAGATAGATAGGATAAGGTAAATGGTGACATAGGCTAAGAATGGAAGGGGTTACAAAATCTAACTCCTGACAGCAGTGGTGTAGAAATAAAACATGAGGATCAAGGATAGATCAACTACACTCTGTGAACTAGATTGTATTTACAAGTTCATCAGGGTACAGAAACAAAAGATATAGATTCTCTACTCGCAGATCTGCAAAACAGTCTGTTCATATTTTTCCTCTCTACATTTTCACTTTAAGCTGTTCCATAACTGAAATTCAGGCAAGTAAAATCCACAGGCACTGGAAGAACTGAATTAATTTGAACTTTTGCAGATCTACTGAAAAGCACAATCATACAAGCACATATAAGCCTGTCCTTGCTTACAGAAGTTCTAAGGCCACAGAGCTCCCCTCCATTAATTCGGTCTTTGCTTATTGAAAATTATTCTCGACAAAACACTGACATAATCCTGGGATTTCTTCCTTATGATGCATTGACAATTGTGGAGGGATATGTTTTGACCTGAATGATATTTACAAATTTCTGTGATTGTCCTTAAGACAAACTGACAATCTTTCAGTAATCTGCAGGACTAGTGGAAAGGTCAAAGGAGCTTTAAAATACAGAAACAGAAATAGTGTACCAACTCTGCCCAACTAAAAAAGCTTTATTGAATAAGAAGAAGATTATTTAACTGTCTGGATATGAATTCAGGATTGACTTTTCATACAACCTATCTCTAGCAAAGGGATAAGAAACAACAGACAGAAAGCAGGCCTCTACTCTGAATGCCAGCAGTACCAAGGACTGAATTCAGTGCTTGTATGCAATCATTTACGTTGCTAAAATGCATACATTTAAATATATTTATGTAAGATGACAGACAATGCTATTTTCCAAACTAGCCCTGGCTTTGAAGCATCTGAGATTGTAACACCATACAGGATACCTCTGCTTGCATCCAAAATAAGCCTAGGGTCACGTGTGCTCATTTTCTGAAGTAAAACTTCACTGTTTTTTCTTTTGACAGTTTTGGGACATTGCGATTCAGACAGACTTGACAATATCAGACTTTTCGCTGGTCTGTTCATCAGAACCAGGTAGGCTATGGATAGGCTCATGCGTGTACTTAAGCTCAGTGCTCCATACTTTCTTTATTCAAGTGCTGTGCATGAGGTTGACTGAGTCTGGCTGTTAATGGTCAGAGCTCCCTAATCCCCATTAACGAATTAGAGATGTATTCAACACATTTTGGTCACAAACACATGCAAACAGGAATGCTTTTAACCTCTGCTCAAAACTTACCAACTTTGAGGGGGTGTGAGGTTCAGGAGGAGGTCTAGAAAAAAAAAAGAAAAAAGTTAGCTATGTTTAATAACACCAAGGAAACTGGGAAGTGACTTGTTATCCACAAGCAATGCATTTTATATCAAGAATACCACTGGGAAAAAAAAGAACTCCCCAAGTGTGATATTGAGGATAAAAAATATCTTGAAGTAGTCTCACCCAGTTTTGACAACTGTTTCTTCATCCTCTGGCACCTCTTCAGAACTGGAGCCTGGAGGAAAAGAAAAAAGGGTGCGAAAGCTATAATGTACAGGTACAGGCCAAGACTCTGTGAGATTCACTCAAGACTGTTGTCTGCTCTGCCTCCTGAGTTACTGCCTGCAACTCAAATGCATTCTGCTACAAGTAAGGACAGCTTAATATACCAAAGTAGCACTAGAAAAAAAAAAAAAGTTGCCTGCAATTTTAATATAAGAAAAGATATTTTCAATTACAGATGAGTTCAAAGTGATATTCAAAGTGCTTACATTAAGAGTAGCTAGGTTTGTGCACAGACTCATTTTGCAGGGTCACATCCAGATATTAGCAGTGGTTAAAACCAGCATTATTTACAGAGTGCTGCTCCCTGCTAAGCATTCCAGCTGACTCAATGGTAGCTAACTTTTAAGTACCAATACAGACTAGAAACCACTGTTAATAATTAAGACTGATATTTACTCCACTCAGCCTCAGACTGAGTGGAGTAAACATGGGCAGACATTGCATAGACAGAGCGTGCAAATACGCAGTCTGCTCCTAAACTTCCATCACTGATGTTATCAAAGGAAATGCAAACACATGTGCTGTACACATATCCAGTGCAAGATCTGATGCATCAGGGATGCAGTGGACACTGTGCAGTTGACTAACACCTGTGCAGTAGCCATCTGCTTTGGACTTTCAGACATTAACCAGTTCAACTGGAGCTGTCTGAAGCACTTCAGTTCCTCACCTTACACCCCAAAATTTTGACTGGGCAGGAGATCAGTCATGTCAAGCAGTGCTGAGGGAAGAAATAAAGCCTTCCTGAAGCCTGCCAGGTAATCCACATCTGGACAACATAGACCAATCATTTAAACTGGGTAGAAAAAGTTACTTCAGTGTCTCTTCAAAGTTACCGATGAAAACACTTCCCTGCAGTTTCATTTTTACCGAGGGTGCCCTCAACACAGAGCTAGAAACTTGGACAGAACTCCGCACTAGCTGGTTACCAATATAGGAAAGCTTATAGGAACTGCAGTGCTCCAGTGTATCTGGTTCTGGAAGAACATTCAACTAGAACAGTTAAATTGATATGGAGAAAAATACCTTCTCCAAATATATCCTTCCATAGCAAAAACTGCATAACTCTTCAATAAAAGTCAGTTTTAAACAACATAAATACCACACAGCTATAGCATTACAGATTAACCCATTACAGTAACATTATTTCAGCTGTACTAGTTCTCCCGTTAAAACAAACAAGCATGTTTTGCAGAAGAGCCAACCTATCCTCAATTTCCAACACCCTGAATTGCAGGGAAAAGGTTCTCTTGTCTCACTTGCATTCTGGGAGTCATTTACTAGTCCACCATTTACTAGCCACTTCACTAAGTTTGACAAAGAGGGAGGTTATATCCATCACTTTGTTCTCCTGCACCAAATCCAACGCTTGCATTCCAGTAGCACAGAGCAACATTTAAACCGTCAGTTTGTCCCTCACAGAAACCTGCCTGTGTTGCAAACTAAGTTTGGAAGACTGTTTTAATAAATTTAGAAATTTTGAGACTGACCTTTGTTTCTCAAAAGAGAAACAAAGAAGAAGCAGACAGATTCTTTTTGAAAAGCAGTGAATACATGATAGCTACCTTGTTTCCCAGAAAACAGGCAAGACAGAGCACATGCTCCTCTTAAGGAGCTTCTAACAGCGACAAACCCCGTTTGCCAGCTTCTTCCTTAACTTTGCCAGCTATCACCACAGAAACTTGGATGTTAAGACTGTTCTCTCACATGATTTTAGGCTGAATTTGTAGGCCACAAGCTATTAGTTAGCACAGTTACCTGGGTTTCTCCATTCACACAGGTATCTAGAAAGCCAGTTAGAACATTCACATTTAATTGAAGCTTGTCTAAGCTAGGAAGATCAGCTGCTGCACCCAAACTGAAGAACTAGCTCCACTAACATCGTATTTCTTCAGCAGTGGTGTATGGGCCATTGTGCAAGATAACTGCGAGGAGTTAACAATAAGCAAGAACAGTCTTTGACTGACCACCTCTCTCTTGCATATTTCAAGTATTCAACCATATCTTGCTCGGCCAAGCTTACATAATGCTCTTGATTCTCTATTCTTTATATGAGCTCACCTCTGTGTATCTATGTTAACTTTCCCAGTCACAGAACCCAATCACACAGGGTGGTTGCTGTAAAAACAACCACATTGGGCTGCCTGCCATGACCATGAGACACGAATGTGCAAGTACTGTTATTAGAAAAGTGCTGCCTCTGTAAGTAGGAGCAAGTGGTTCCCCTCATCCTAGCAAGGCTCCTGGGGCTTCCCCTTCAGGTTTTGGGACCGACTGTGTCGGGAGCGGTAAAAAATTGCATTGTATCTATTGACTACTGTGTGGATTCTTGCCAACTGCAAACCCCAGACCTACAGTGCCACACAAGTGGAAAGCGGTACCTCAACAAAATGAGCAGGAACAGCGCAAAACAAACCTATGTGTGGGGACATTCAAACTTACCATTCATGCAACTGGAGGACACAGACAACTTCTGAGAGGCCTTACTCTTGACCACTGTCCTGGCAATAGATTTCCGAATCATACTTTCCCGCTTACGGGCTAGTGAATATTTCTCTGCCAACGAGGTTCTGCGAGTCATGGAAGTTTTACCCATCAGACTTCTGCGCACAGAGCGACGGCTCAGCCTAGAGCCTGTAGGAGTCCCTGGGCTAACCCTTGTACGCTGGGTAGGTTCTTTATCAGCCCCTTCATTATGCTCTTGTAGCTGAAAAGACTCATCCACCTCCTCCAGCCTAGGCTCTTCAGTTAAAACGACTGTAGTATCAGCTGCGTTTACTGTCTTCAGCTTAGATGCAGTCTTGCTTTCTCCTGCATCTTTTGCCTCTGGGGTATGAGGGACCATCAGCTCAGATGCTGCTGGCACAGGCTGTGATTCTGTAACACTGCTCTCCTTGGGAGAATCATCACCTGAGCTCAAGAGGATGGTTGCGGAGGGCTTCTCTGCTGGTTTAGATGCACTCTTCTGGAGGTGTAACTCAGCACTAACACGATCACTGACACCAATTTCTACTAAGGGAACCATCCCTTCTTCAAGACGGTCAGGAAGTACCTCTGAGCACTTAGCAGGTGTTGCAGCCTGGGATCTTGTCAACCGCTGGGGGACAGTTTGACCTGAAGAGAAGTTTGAGACTTCTTTGACCTCAGTGCTGATTAGTTCCACGTTTTCTTTATTTCGGAGTCGTTGAGAATATCGCTTGAAGGGTACCAGTTTGAGACTGCTAGTCCTCCTTCTAGATAATCTAACAATAGAGACAGTGTGTTAGACTGGAACTGGATTCAGGAACAGAGCAGAACTCTTATCAAAACAGTCCCTTGCAGATCGGAGAGTGCTGTTTCCAGACTGAAAAAGCAGTAAGCACAAACAGTTTGTCTGCATCTCTATTTGTGAGGTCCCTGTATTACAGCTTATTACTGTTCTGTAAAGTCTGTGCTGGAGATTGCACGTGGCTGAAAGCCCTTCCATGCACAAACAGGAACATGCAGAGAAACAAAACTAAAAGTTATGGAATGAGCCCCTCTAAAAGCTTCATATACACAGAGCTACAGAAAGTAACTAACATGACACGATCGTTTTAGGGAAGAACAAATAGCGAGAGAAGGACGAAAGAGGAGATACAAAACGGACCCGAGCGACAAGTAACTGCACGTTTCCCCCCGAGGAACGCCGTGTGCCAGTGCTGTAGCGCGCTCAGCCCGCTAGGCTAACGCCAGCTCTGACACAGCGCGCAGCCGGACCTTTAACACAAGCGCGGAGGAGCGGACGTCGTTGCGGAGAGGAGATCGTCCCTGCGCGCCGCTTTGCGATGCGTTTGGCCGGGCTTTCAGCACTCCGTCCCTTCCTCGGCCTTTGGGACGAGCCCCGGCGTCTCACCTTTAGCCAGCCCGGCCCCTCTCAAACGCGAGGGCCCGGCGGGCCTACCTCTTCCTGCCCGGCTCCCGGTCCTCGGCCTGCAGGGCGGAGAGCCGCTTCCTCCTCTGCCGGTTCTTCTGCGACGGCGTCTTGGGCATCAGCTCCGGCTCGTCGCTGTAGTGGCTGCGCGGCGGAGGGGAGAGGTCAGCGCGACAGCGGGGCCGCTAACGGGCCGGGCCGGGAGAGGAGCGGGGTCGGGGGGTACCTGCTGAACATCCTGGCCGCCTCGTCGCGGATCTCCCGCAGCCACACCAGGTCGGTGTCGTCCACCTGCC
>VXAA01001580.1:4101-29123 GCA_013399115.1 Anseranas semipalmata
TTATATATTATATATTATATATTATATATTGTATATTGTATATTGTATATTATTAGTAGTAGTATAAATTATTGTTTTCTTTAATAAGAATACTTGGGAAAATATTTACTAGTGAATAAGTAATTTAAGAGTGAGTTCTTTTCTCTCCTAGTTCTTTTCTCTCACTTCTTTTTAACCTTTTACAGCAAAATACACATGCATGACAATAGCATTCTATCCAACAGAGTTGAACACAAAATCATATACATATATATTTTACCTATACATTATACGAGCAGATGTCAGTTTATCTGTCATTTATCTGACAGTTTATCTTTGCATATTCCCATACGTACCTCACATACATTTGTCATCAGATCTGAGTTTGTCATCAGATTGACACTTTCAGATTTCCAGCTACAATAAGAGCTTTGTATAATGGGTCTTTCACATTTTTAGATATTGTCTAGGTGTACTAGCCATATGCCATTTCTTTTGTGGACTTGTTCAACACATACTCTTTCCACAGACTGCAATCAACCAAAACATGACGACTTCCTTTAATGAGGGGGTAAGCATGCTTTCCCCTATAAAAAGAATATTTCATAAAATATTACCAACTAAGGAGTGTAAGAGTCATGGAAAAATGAACTGAGGAAGCCTGGGACTTAAAAAGCCTGGGAGCTGGGCAAAGTTATTTATGGCATTTTTGTTCTGCCTGGACTACAATGGAAACAACATGCTTAATGTTCTCTACAGAGTCCCTTCCTTTAAAGCAGCAGAGAATATATCCCCATAGAAAAGGTTTTCTAAAAATGGGATGGGGATGGGGGTGTGGGAAGTCTAAATCAAGTTTGCTCATATGAATAAGGAATATTTGAGCTCTGCTGCAAGCAGTAACCAAGTGGCTTGGTGACCCATAGCCATTTTATTGCACTTGAAGATAACATCTGTGTGGCTTTTGAAGCGTATTTTCTTACCTGGTGTGAAGAAATAAAACAACCTAGCACTGGCAGAAACCTTATTCTCTACCAAGTAATGTAAAGCAGCTTACTTCTAATGATTATAATTTGATTTATATAATCATAAATTCAAAATAAATTAGTGGCCATTAAAATATAGGCTTCCTATGATTTGTATTACAAATGCTGCCTAGATATCATGCATTCCTGGAGACACCTTTCATCTAAAGAGTTATGTTGATATTCTTCAGCCAGAACATATTAAAATGATCCAGTGAAATACACCCTCCCCTGCACAGATTTAACATATGTGCTTGTGAGGAGAATATTACTTAGGCTTCCTAATAAAATAATTATTTTCTTCCTGCAGGAGGAACTAGGTTTCTTTAGCAAGTTTTAATGCAGCTTAGTGAAAAGCCATTGGTTAGAAAGTTGACTGATTAGGCAATATCTATATCCGAACACCCTGTCAGGTAATTTTTTTTATAACATACAGAGAGAAATGATCAAGAAGAAATTCTCTGATCCAGATTTGTTCCTGTCTTTATCCCACCTGCCACTTCAGCTCTGTTTCTGAGCATGGGGTCAAGTGCTGTGCACTCAAGTTACTGTTGATATTTGAGTTAGTAAATATGAAAAGCTTCTGAATCAGAACGGCAATGGTTTACATATCTTTGCACACTCTTTGCACTGGTATAAATTCACTGTGTGAAGCACAAAAAATCACTCCCGTATGTATTACCTTTGTGACATAGTATTCGATTTTTAAGGAACAATACATAAATTAGAACTAGCATTGTATGAAACACTCTTACACTTTAACATCCATTTTACTCCTAAACTGAAATAAAAATTTCAAAACTCAGAATTTTCAGTTGAGTTAAAGCTCTTCAAATAAGTCACTCTGAAATATCCCAAACTTCTTCTGTGGTACAACTAAACAAATTGGAAATAAAACTATGCAGCATTCCCACAAGCTAATTCTTCCTCTTAGCTTTACAAAATAATTAAAAATATTTTGTTCCAGGTCACTCAGTACTATATTGCATTTCTAAATGTTACCAAATCATCTTAAAAATGTTGCAGCTCTACAGTTTGTTAACCGCAGATTAGTGTAAGACCAGCTGCTGGACTGTATTGCTCATTATTATACATAGAGTCACAAAATACACAGTGGACCTAGCTCTGTGATGAACTCCCACTGCATTCTGGGAGGTGTAGTCTTTGTGTAAGTCCAGCCTATAGGAAGGAAGGATTATTATTATTATTATTATTATTATTATTATTATTTTGGTCAAACTTTTTTTTGAGATTTTCTGTAAGTTTCTATGACAATATGTGTTCATCAGAAATGACTGTTCAGGCCATCAACAACTTACAACCATCTCTCATGTCAACTATATTCTCTTCTCACTTGAGAATCATACAGTATCAGGTCATTACCAGTGGATGTTCTGTTACATAGTGCATTACATCAATGAACAATCTAATGAATGATCCTTACAATGGAGGTGCCTGTTTGTCCACTACTCAGCCCACTTTGCAGTACTGGAACTCCATGGAATCCAGATAATTAACATTAAGTTAGGAGAAAGACTCATACTTAAGGTCAAATTGTACTGTGTCCTAGAATTTTTATTTTTTATTTATGAAGCAGAAATAAGATTACTGACAAATAACTCATACCAAAAAGGTTGATCAAATGATTACTTTAATAAAGTGAATACTCCCAGTTTTGCTTACATGCTATATACATCCTGAAAAACTAATCTTCTATACTTTATTTATATTTTATCTGGGGGAAAAGAAGCGAATCATTTATGCATAATGTCTTTTTAAGGTTGATATAAATAAAAATGAGATTTTAATGACCGCCTCTGGGAGCACTTAAGTCATTGAAGGTATACTGCCAAAAGACCTTTATGTCACAAACACCTATGCATAAACATATTTGCATAAATATATAAACTTATGTTTATATGTTGACTTGAAGCAAGTGAGAAATAAATCTTAACTTTGAACTTGATGAGATCACTTAGGCATTTAAAATTAAACATGTACTGAAGGATTAGTATCATGGTGCCCATACTTGGAACAGAGTCCCAGGCAGTTATTTTCCATATCTCTGATCACAGCATAACATTGTCATTCATCACTATGTATGTCAATGGATCTGTTTTAAGTTTTCCTACTGACTTTACTGACTTTTTTTTTTTTCCCCAGTGTCACTATCCAAACTATGATTCTAGAATATCTGGCTATAGATTTAAATAAGACCTGCAGATTCATCATATGTGGCACATGACCTTTAATGACATAGTGACATATTCTTTATCAATAATATATCTGTTTGCCTACTTTAAGCCTTTTATTTTACTGCATTTTGCTCGGCAGATGTCCAGGGAAACAAACAAAAACCAAAAAACAAACAAACAAAGAAAAAAAACATAAAGAAAGAAAGAAAGAAAGAAAGAAAGAAAGAAAGAAAGAAAGAAAGAAAGAAAGAAAGAAAGAAATCTTATTCACTATAAGCAATGCCATGCTGCTTCTCAGCATCTTTAAAGCTTTATGTGCCTTAATTATATCCTTCATGGCAACAGTCTTGGTTTCTTATGGATTAAATAGTTCCTGAAAAGAGAGTCTTTAAGTAGAAGATCCAAAAGTAAAATCTCCTGCACTTTGCTTATTTACTTGCTGCTTTGGAAATTAAAACTATTCTGACTAGGCAAATAACAACAGCTTCAGCTACTTAATTAGAGACAGTCAAAGCAACATCACAATAAGGAGGGATTAATTCTGCCATTTAGGTATATGCCAATAATTCAAACAATTTAGAACAGATTTACTCTTGAAGCATTTCTGAGTGAAATTTGACTTCCAAGGACAGAAGATTACTCTACCTTCTAGGGAAGACCAAATAGGACACCTGTCTTCCTGAACTTTGCCTACTTTGAAAGCCACTGCAGAATCCTTAGAAAGTCCTGACACTAAGCTGCTCCTCTAAATTACATAAAATAACAAGAAGATGTAATCTAGGCTACATCTGCAAATCTGGAAGCAGTATGTGTGGGACAGCAAAGCTTATTCTTGTAAAAGAGGAAAAAAAAATCACTCAATTTCTGTTCCTGGAAAAGCAAAGGTATTCTCCATAGGAAAGCAGCATGAGCAAGATTTGTAGCACAACAGATTTGGTACTGCCAGCTGATACTGGTAGGGAAGCGTTTGGGGATCTTGTTACAAAGAGACTGAAATGTATTCAAGTTTCAGATCATTCACAGAGCAGAGGAAAATATAACAGATCCACAGATTTCTATCAGCTTATAATCATCTACAAAAGAATGTGAACTTGGTCAATTATTAAGCAAACCACCTTTTCTCCCAGATGTGTTTTTTATTTAGCTAATGATGGAAGCAGAGCAATTATAGGTATGAGGAAAGATTAGATATTTATGAGCTAATAAATTATTTTAAGATTACCAGATAGTTTTAATAGTATCAAAACTAGTACAACCTAAACTGTGCCACTGAAACGAGAGAATGCAACCTATGCAAAATTCAAGAAATGTAGAAAGACTAAAAATATTAATCAAACCTTTATGAGAACAAGCTCAAAATCACTATCAATTGGGTGCATACTTCTACAAGAACATTCTTAGACTTTAAGGTCTCTAGAGAGTGGAATATAATGTATTAGTATAGGGCAACAATCTTTTAGGGTAGCACCACTTAAGATGTGTGCAAAATAGAGATCTGAACACTTCTAGATTCCTTTAGCACTCAAGAGAGATGGGTCTTTCTAAAACATGATTCATCTGAAGTGTTTTGGACATTTAACATAGGAAAGTATGAATCATAAGTTTCCATTCTTATTGACTGACAACAGAAGTTATCTAGACAACTGTTTCAGATGTAGGTACCTTATGCTGAGGAAGACTAAACACATGAATCCCATCCATGTAATCTCTAGTCACTATTGTTAAAAAGCTGTAAGGGTAGCACTACTTCCTTCAGAATTTTCTAAGAGTCAAAGCACTTAATGAAAAGTATTTCAAAGCAGTACACATAGAAAACCAAACAGGGCACAGTCAATGTCAAACCTGTCCATGGGAAAGTGCTGCAAGAAGTGTTTGAACTAGATGAGGAAACGAACAACTTATTTCACAATACAGTCTCCTATTTTAATCACAATCTCCACATTTAATCCCATGTTATTCGGTTGTCTCATCATAGTACATATTCATCTTAACAGAAGTCAGGTAAAATTGCAGTGGAAGTGCTGAACTGTTTCTTGATAATTAAATAAAAATGCCAAAATTTGTGGAAAATAAAGGTAAACTTTTCTTTTGCTTATATGCTCTGATGAAAAACATACTACCTACTAAAGCTGTAGTTGTATGCGCTCTTTGACATGGGTAATCTTAACAGCAATCTTAATAATCTTAATAGTAATCTTAATAAACTTCAGTTAGATGAAAAGGTTCTGATTGATCAAAAAACTCTTTGCATGGTATGTATATTTATCTACATGTGTCATATGAGATTGTAAAAATCTTCAAAATCAGTTAATCAATTAAGATTGTTTGAGGTAATCTTAAAAGACAATTTAAAACCACCTAATTTTTTGATTTCTGTAGTTCCCCTGGCATCACAATAAACCTATCACTGACTCCAGTTACCTCTGTTAACAACTATGTAGCTACATACATTTATGAATTTCAGTAAAAAACTCATTTGTTGTCAATCGATACTGGTTTATAATATCTTATAAATATCTCAGTTCAGCTCTGTTTCCCTTGACTATACCCTTGAAAATAAACAAGGGAATAGTTCTTAGACGTTCCAAAACAATGGACCAGTAAAATTCTATAATAAGTTCTTTGTAAAGTGCGAGGTTTATTATTTCATTTGAACTGCTGGTGTGATTACAATGGTATACACAGCATGAGTAGACTGACTTTTCCTTCCCCACAGTACTTCTCTGGTATCTGCTTAAATATCTCATGATTCCCAGTTGTGCTACACCATTGTTTCATTACCTTTGAATTATGCGACACACATCACAAATACAACCATTGTATGATCCAGTGATATGAAAAACTATATGGGAACTAATCCAACATTATTAGTATACAGAAAAAAAAAAGCATTCCTTCGTCAAAGTTTTACAAGCTCAATGAGCATATCAAAGGCCTAGGTTTGTCCCTTGATATCTTTCTAAAACAAACCCAAAGTTTTAGTCCCTTAGAAAATGTATTTTATAATGCATGTTATTTATTATTGTTTGTCTTTGACCCATTACTTGGAATGAAGTGGAAGAGAAAAAAGAATCTTCTTTAGGGATAAAAAAAAAAAAAAAAAAAAAAAAAAAAAAAAAACATCAATATTGATTACTTTACTTATCGAAATAAAGATCAAGAAAGCCTTAAATAGGAAAAAAGTGCTTAACATAGTCCATGTTGCCTGCACGTTAAATGAGAACTGGTTTCATTAAGGGCTTGAGTTAATTTAATTAAAGTTATCACAAATATTTCTATGGTAATCTTTACTAATAACTTATATTGTGGACACTGAAAATGCTTAGTAGAAGTACAGTGGGAATTTTTGACGATTATTCAAAAGACAAAAAAATAAAATAAAAATCTCTCAATGGCAGCATGTCCTTAACTTTGAGATTGGTTTCTTGAGTGTGGCTCAACAGATCCCAGTAAAAACTGTTTCATGAAAACTTGACAAAATTGGATCCACAAAAGGCAGTGAATATTTAACAACTAGATCTTGTCTGTTCAGCCAAACATAACAAGCTGCAGAGTAAAAAAACAGCTTGCTCCTGTAGATAGAATGATATACCTGTTCAAATATATATATATTTATATGAATATAAATATATATTATAAATATATGTTATACGTAAATTTATATATATAAAACTATCTACACTAGACTAGAGGTGCTCTTTTCATCCTTATTCCCACGTCCAATTTTAGAGGTGCTTACTATTACTCTGTTAGGGTAGAGACAGAGACCTCTCTGAGTTTACACAGAACACTGCCCTACAGTTTTACTAAAACTTAGAGGCTTCCAAGAAATGTAAGAAGTGGCTGTGCTACTCTTCAGAGGCTTTATCAGAACTCCTCAGCATTCATGTCTTCTTTTAAAAACTGAACTACTGTAAATTTATGATATTTTTGTTACTCTTGATACCTCATTTTTGTACTTATCTCCATTTGTTAGTAAGATTCAAAATGGTCTGTTCTTGTGTCACCTCATTACGACTTCTTTTCCTATATCTGTGAGTCTCAAATTAATTTGACATAGATGTTTTACATATATTTTAGGCTAAATGTGAAGTATTCCCTCATGCCCATGAGGCATTCAGAAAGTTGATAAGTTCTGCTTTCAAGGACACTCTAAATGAGGTTATTAAAATTCAACACTTTGCATATTCTGATGGAGAAAAATGTTTGTCCCTGACTACAAAGGACATAGGTCAATTTAAGAAAGCTTCTCAATCTCCTTATCCATGGGCACTGAAGGCCTTGTGCCAGTATTTGTAAAACCAAAATAAGAAAATGTTACCAGGGAGGGAGAAAAGTGTAGGAGCCTAGGTTCTGTCCAAAAGTAAAAATCCATAACCATCTGTTGTTTGTGTTGCATGCATTTCGCAACTGTCATCTCCACTGTGCACGCCATTTCATCTTCACAGCAATATCACTGAAACACCCACTGAGATAAAATCACAAATATTTTGAACATACCATATGATATGTTATTTTCCAAATTAATATTCAACAAAGTCACAATAAGAACTTGTCTGTAAGTTACTTTTGTGTTGTCACCTGAAAAAATCTTTTAAGGCTTTGCTACCACATGATAGTTAAGCTCAAACTTGAATAATTAAGGAAACAGAAAAAAAAAGAGATAGTAAACTATTAAATGCTGCATTTTTGTAATTGTAATCATGTTTTCAAAAGTGGTAATGATGACTACTTACACTTCTATAGCACTTTTTTCTTCAAAAAGGGTCCCCAAATGCTTTTTTAATTATGGAAAAATCATCTAGAATTTAAATGGACTTTTCTTTTTTTGAACTTCAGATCAGCAAGACAATCCCACATTTTACAGCTAGGTCTGGCTTGAAGAATTTAATAGCTCTCAAGCTAATCTCTACAACCTAATGACACACTCAAAAAGTTATTTTTGAAACCAAACAAAAGAAAATAAAACAAAACACCAACAACAACCAAAACCAAAAACAAACAAACAAAAAAACCACCAAAGTGAAATTTGCCCTTGGAAAAATGACAGAGAAAGAGTTAAAGACAAGTAAGTAAACCAACTGCTTTTTCCCTAAGGAATCTAAAACCCAAAGTCAGCTGTGTCTGAAATCAACGGACCTGTCACACAGCTTTCATGGCTGCCACTAAGGCTCCCATCAAAATTACATTGAAAGCAATGAAAACATTTTTTTTTTTTTTTTTTTTGCTGGGAACAGATTGAGCTATGATAAGAAGCTCTCTAATCACCTTTGGCTGGTTAATGCTGCACAAAGCAAAAGGTGAAGTTTTGAAAAAGAGAAGAATGAACTGAGAGAACTTGATGTCAAATATATTTGGTCTTTTTCTTCAATTTCTTAATGCTTGCATTCATCAGAGCATACATATGGCTCTGTAAGTATGCATATATAGCTGATATATGTAAGAATACATACATGCACACACATTATATATACATATGTGTTCATATACATACACAAACACAGGGTGCCCTGTCAGGATTGCTCAACTGATTCCATCTTATCCCAGCTTCTGTCCTCCAGCAACAAAAGTTTGGTGGTCTTGGTCACAAGTCCCTTGTGTGTAGGAGTCCATCACAAAACCATCACCCCTAATCTAATACAATTGACAGTCTCTGCTCACGAGAGGCAGAAGAAGGAGTTGCCATGGAGACTGAACTATTGCTCTTCTCCAGAGGATGCTTCTTTCAAGAACAGGCTGAACAGCAGAGGCTGTCCAATATCTGTAACCTTGATCACATTACAGGATCTTGCATTTGGGGAAGGCTTTTTAGTAAACTCTAACAAACATCCAGGAGACAAGAAGGGGAGGAAAAAGAGAGCACTTGAGAGAAAATATATATATATATATTATATATATATAAAAACAAACAAACAACAACAACAACAACAACAACAAAGAACTGTATGAAAATGCATATTATGCCAGATTGAGAGGGGAAAAGAGTTTCATATTCACTTGATTTATCAGATTTGTCACCTCTGCTTAGTGCTTTCCTAACGGGGTGAATGCTGTGCTTGACCTATTTGCTGGAATTAACCAGGACTGCAGGAGACCATATGGATTGCCAGATGGTCTGCTATAATTTAATGCCATTTATTCTAAGTATGAAGTAAGTGATAAACATAATTAACATTCTTTTAGCTCCTTACTGGATGTCTTTTATTAGTTTCCCTTTTTTTTTTTTTCTCAGGAATTGAAAGGTAAGTTAATACCTTGTTACTGAAACACAGATGCCAGCTAATTACTGCAAGAGGCAGCAGCCTCCAAAGCAAAGAGTGTCGGCACAGACTCTAACTTATTCACTGACCCCACTGTGATGATTAATAGGTTGAATGCTAAGCTTTAATGAGGATGACAGATCTTAGATGTTTTCAAGTTACCTTAATTAATAGTATGATGAACAGAGTGTTCATGCAGACATATCACACTTCATAGTAAACATTACACCCTGTACTCATGGTCTTAATGTGTCTTTCACATTACAGCACATCAAATGCTAAGGAACCAAACCACCTTCAGAGAGTAAAAACAATGGAGTGGTTTCCTTCAGAAATGTTTTTCCTGATTGTTATTTCATATTCTGCCAGTGATTGTCTAAATAGCCTATTTTTTAGGAAGTGGTTCTAGAGAAGCTATGGCTTCAAAGAGTATTTATGTCAGGCAGGATCGTCATTCTCAGCATTTCAAAACCACGAGTCTATAACAAGATATGCAAACAACTTTGTGTACTGTTCCTGTGCTGACAGTCTTCATAGGGACTGGGCTAGGTCTTAGCAGAATGAATAGTAAACTATTTCGTAATGTTTATGTCAAGGTACAGGTGAAGTTAGTAAGCTGGTACTCATAACAGTGAAGGAAGTATTAGAGAAAAGACAGCAGTATTGAATGCTTTGCATTTTACATTAAATGTTGTGTACATAGAACGTGGTATATAAACACGACCACAGCTAAATGCCCTTTGATTTCTATCTGTACTATTAATAAAACTTGGGTGAACTTTGAGATGACAGAAATGGCATAAATTAAATGTTATTCAGAGATTAAAACAAACAAACAGCACCTGTGCTATAAAGCAAATCTGCCCTTAGAAAATTTAGCTGATTAGAAAATACAGTGAAAAAGAGTCCAGACCAAAAGCCACAGCTTAAGGGAAGTAGAAGCAAACCCTAGCTCTTCATCATCTGTGCTCTTACCTTCTTCTAGATGGGTCCACACTTGTTCAGGGACCTTCACAGTTACATACGTATACTCTCCAGTGCAAGTGCTGATGCATATGTAGGTATGTATCCTTTTGGAGAAGCTACTTTAGAAGGGACCTGAATGTGACATGCTGTCCATCCCCACAGCTGCCATGCACACTGACTGCCTTTGGATTGCTTGCAGACAGTCTGTTCAGATGTGCCTGGCAGAGTGCTAGTCAAGCATGCTTGGACACATGAAATGCCACATCACAGGGAAACACATTTCCAAGATTGCATATCCATAAAATCCAATCTGGTTTGCAAGTGACCTGGTCATAACACATAGCAGGGATATACATGCTCCTTTACCCCACTCTTGAATGCATTAATTAAAGTTACTTCTTCATTTGGTGAATTTTCTCATGATTGTTGCTGCTCCTATAAACTCCTTCAGGATTCTCCATATGAAGCGGGATCAAAATATCTTAACAGCAAACTTTTATTGCTATTGATACCACTTGTCAAGTCATCTTTATTGGGTCTCTGCCTC
The DNA here is from genome assembly GCA_013399115.1 of Anseranas semipalmata. NCBI lineage: Eukaryota > Metazoa > Chordata > Aves > Anseriformes > Anseranatidae > Anseranas > Anseranas semipalmata. Next base: position 15,071 of record VXAA01001580.1, read on the forward strand.
TGCCACCATTTGAAAAAAACGTCCATTTTTCATCCCATTAACTGAAAAATATTTTCCTGTGGTGCTTAAGCTAACACTATGCTGGCTGTAGGATCTTTTTTATAGTCAGAGGAGAAAAACAGGTTCTTAGAGAGAGAAACTCAGGAAGCCTGAATTCTTTTCTATGGGCACGTACCTCTCTTCCTTGACTGCTAAGGCAGCTGTGGTCATTCAAGTGTCAAGACTTACGTAGGTTGAAATCAGTGATAAAAAAATTACTGTGATAAAAATGAGACTCATGCATCCTTCAACAGTTTGTTTACTGAACCTCATAATATTGGAGTGGTGCTCTTCAGTGAAAAAAGATACAGTGCTATTGGCACAATGTTTTCAGTTTCTGTGTATACATACGTACATATACATGTATAATATATGCATTTAATAGCTCCATTATTGCAAACAGTCTGAGATGTTCCAAGTGGTTACCTCATAACATTTAAAAAAAGGGCATTAGGTAAAGTCTTACCTAATCTTAAAACTACTACCTAAATAAATTTAGGTATAATGTTAAATCAGGCAGTAATTAACTTCAAGTGCTTTAAGACCATAGGGGGGAAAATGAAAAAAAAAAACTATAATATTTGCAAATTTCACAAACATCTTACCTCCTGCATACATGACAGCCAACATTATCGATGATATCCAAGCTATCTCACTATATGATGTGTGGAAGATTTCCTGTATTTCTTTGAAGAATACTGTGATGGCTTTGGGGAATGCATAGGAAAATCCAATGGAGATAAAAGCTCCAAAGACCACAACCCATCCCCAGCCTCCATCTGGAGGTGGGTACTGTGGCGCTCCTGTTGCTGGTGGCATTTCTGGTCTTTGTCTCTTCCCCAACTAGGCTGAAAAAGAAGAGAAGAGACAAAGTTTTAAACAGTTTTTCTTTTTTATCAAACTGCAATATTCTATCATCATCTGCAGAATCCTCAAAGCAGAGACCAATTCCCAGTTTACATGGGACTACAGAGTGTGAGAACCTGTTCTCAGAAGCAAAATCTGTTCTGAAAAAAAAAAATGTGGCAAGAATATTTGAAATATCCCATTCAGTATGTGCAACTAATACAACCTACTGATCTCAGTCACTGAAGTTGTGCTTGCTTAGTCACTTACTGGAAAGCAACATGTTTGTGTGGGTAAATTTATGTAGCTCTGTGGTCTACAGTATGGATTTAGGATAGGTATGAAACAGAAAAAAAAAAAAAAAAAGAAGTCAGCTGTACAGGAAACAATGGAAAAAAGTTACTGTAAATTATTCCAAAATGCTATTTTGTTAGCAACATTTGCAGATACTTCAGCAAAATCATCCGCAACGACAGCAACGACAGAGTTGGAATCCACTGTGTTTTCTTCTGTGCAGAAGAAAACAGCATGAACTGAAAATTTCTCCTTCCTCTATGTTTCTTCCTTGGGTATTTAGGTAACTTATTACTCTTAATTGGTCTCCTGCCACACCAGTACTGAAAGCTGTGGATCATAACAGTATGTAGGTTTTCGTTATGCTTATGATTACCAGCAAGTCTCTGTGAGACTTCTTCTATGCCACTTACACCATATCCCAATTTCTCACAGCAAACTACATTAGCAGTGGGAGTGATACGATCACCTTAACAAAAACTAAAAAATAAACTGTGTCAGTTTATATTAATCTCTCAGGATAGCGTCTAGAGTACTCTCGGGGTAAATGCCTACGATACATGCCACAAAACTAGCAAAGTGTGCTTTTTAGATTATCTATCACAAGGCCAACCCTTTGACAGAAACCTCTGTAATTCCGATTCTCCACTTTACTGCAGTTGGCTGTAGACATCACCTTCATACTGGCAGACCTCCAAAGGGGCTAAATCAACCATTAAAACATCTGGCTTCTATGCAAGGTTGAAGAAGCCCAGGTGATGTAACTTCTGCATCATATCATACCAATTTGCTGCTGGCAGCAATGGACATTTACTGCTCTGTACACAGACCACATACTTTTTTTTTTATATGCATGTCCAGAAAGAACCCCTGGCATGTACTTTGTTTCCAGTTACTCTGGTTTCAGCTTAGTATTAGTCCATTGACTTGCATCAGTGAGGAAAACCTGGGTCTGCCACTAGGAGTTGGGCAAGTAGAGACCACTCCAGTTGCTGAGACTTAACTTTGGCAAAGCAGTTAAATACCCATTTTCTGTTGCTCATTGGAAGGAAGAGTATCTCAAAAAGCCCATCGTACTTTAGAACACACATAGTTATTGATTGCCTCCACAAGCAAAAAACATAACTTGGCATGAAAAGCAGAGCCCTATTTCTGTGACCTAACTGAATGGTAGTAAACAACAGAGTTTTCTATCTGTCCCAGAAAGCTGTTGTTCTGCTCATCAGAGAAAACTTTTGGTTATATCCTAAAAAAGGTTAACTATTATTTTCTTACACTTCAAAGTTTGAGCATATTTGTTTTCATATTTTATATTCATACGGCAACACTTCTAACTCTATTATAAATTTTAGTAGTGCAACACAACATCAAGGCACTGCTCCCCATAAAAATGGCAAGTGATTACCAATTTATTGAGGAAGCACTCCTTTTTCTAAAAATAACACACAACCATTTTGCAAAATCACTGCCACCACATTGGTCAGAAGAACTCCAATGGTTCCTGAGTGTCATAACAACCCAATGTAGCAATGCATGCTTGGGGAAGAGTGGCTGGAAAGTTGCCCGGCAGAAAAGGACCTGGGGGTGCTGGTCAACAGCTGGCAGAACATGAGCCAGCAGTGTGCCCAGGTGGCCAAGAAGGCCAGCAGCATCCTGGCCTACGTCAGAAATAGAGTGGCCAGCAGCACTAGAGAAGTGATTGACCCCTTGCACATGGCACTCGTGAGACCACACCTTGAATAGTTTTGGGCCCCTCACTACAAGGACACTGAGTTGCTTGAGCGTGTGCAGAGAAGAGCAACAAAGAAGAGCTCTTTGGAAAGATCCAAATATTATCTGCCTTTTCAGGGAAGCACGACAGGCTCTGACAGCTCAATGCCCTCCTCCCTTCAAAAGCTTCACAGTAAACTAAGAGGGCATCAGGGAAAAGAGCAAAGGGGCAGTGGCTGTTCCTATGCCTCAGCCTAGAGGCAACCTGCTGCAAAGCAACTGTGCTGCCAGCTTCTAGCATTGCTACGGTAAACGACTGTCTGCTAACGTATGCTAGACATTACCCTGCCACAAAGAGGAGTCTGGATCATTGTATCTCACACCTCCTGTTTATCCCAGAGAGTACAGTTAATAATAGCTTCCCTGATATTCTTTTATGATCGTGATAGCCAATTTTAGCTCCAGTTAAAATGTAAAAAGGAAATAAATAAATAAATAAATAAATACGTTTGCACCAAGAGGAAAAAAGTATTCATTTTGTCAGAAATATTAAGTCCAACATCTCAAACATCCCACAGTTTCTCAGGAGCTAAAGCAGCTTTCTCCTGTAAAATTTTATTTAATATAGCTGAAACTGAACTCCTTCTAGAGCAGTCTAGCACATTAATATCCCCAGCTCTTACCTAATCCTAACTGTTAAGATTTGGGTAGTATAGGAGCTATACAGACAAATGCAAAGTCCATTAGGAACCAAAACAAAGTAGCATTTTAGATGAGTGGATGTAAATGCTGACAAGGGAAGAAACAGAAGAGAGAGAACTGAAACAGTGACAAGTGAAATATCTTTCCAGAGCTCTCAGGGCTTATTATGGGCTATGAAGAATAAAAAGATACAGGGCAGAAAATGTAAAAGATGGCACATGTGACGATGTTCATGTGACGGACACAGTGCCTGAACAAACAAAAGAACAACAAAACAAAAAACAAAACAAAAAAAAAAAACCACACACACATCTGAGTAAGTAAAGGTCACCAGCAGAATTCATAGGCAGTCACGTGAATTGCACCGTGTGCTCAGGGCTCGTGAGTGAGCACTGCTCATACCCCTCCTTTTACAGGCAAGCAGTGGGTGCCGGACGCTGCCTGCCATCCGCACAGAGAAGCGGCAGGGGAACAGTGACTGAAGCGTGTCCCTGGTGAAGCCACCAACCCCTCTTCTCTCTGTCAGGTACAGAGAGGCTGCTCAGCCTTTCCATACCCTGAATCAGGCTGTGCACAAGGATTTTCTCCTAAGCTCCTTCTAGTTCCTCTATATAAATCCCATTTATGTAAGCAGTGAACAAGAACATAGCTTACAATAATAAAAGGTCAATGTGTTTACTAAGAAATAGTAGAAAGAGGGCACTTTTAAAACATGTGATATGCAACACAATTATTATATAGGTCTCTCAGCACGCCAGAATTTAATTGGGCAAATGTGAAGAAGTGAATTAAAAAGAGAAATATGGAGAGAAAGGGAGGGAAGGAGGAAGGAAAGAAAGAAATGGGAAAAGGAGGAAGGAAACAGGAAAAAAAAGAAGGAAAGGAGGAAGGAATGGAGAGAGAGAGTGAGAAGCAAGCAAGCAAGCAGCAAGGTCAAACTAAGAGGAAATGCTACAGACAAATAATGTACCTTGATACCATGAGCTGCAGACTTCAGTCAGTCATGATCAACCTGTTCAGCCCACTCTTGTACCAGTGCTTTATTAATATTCTGCAGTTGCCAGCTGCCAGAACCAGGTATCAATACAACAGCTTGTCACAGACTCTTCTGAGAAGGGGTTGTGTTGTTCTCATGTTTACAGAGACACTGATTTTCTGGGAATTTTAGTTTTGCTTTTCCGCAACATTAGAGTAACTGTTTTCTTTTCCACTTGTGTTTTGCCTGCCTCGTCCTCAACATGCCCCATCACCTTAACTCAGTAGCCATTTGTCCCAGAGGAAAAGAGCTGGTATGTGAAAAATCTGTTCCTAGTTGTTGCAGGAGAGTAGGAATATTTGGCATGTGCGTAGGGCACGCCAAATACATGCGGTAAGCCAAGGACCGCAAAAATTTTTTGCAAACTTGAGAGAATTCAGTCTCATAATATTCCTGTTGGGTGATTCAGAAGTATCATCCACTTATAGACACAGGAAACAAATACAATAACAGGCTAAATAACTTGACTAAGTCTTGTACCGAATGAGTGGCAGAGCTGGGATGTGGACTAATACCTAACTAAATTGTCAGTTAAGCCTAAGATTTTTAAGACCATGTGTGTTTTAAAAACTCATTAACTAACAAATGCTGATTAATTGTACAGCTTGATACTTGAGTTGCAAGCACAGGTGCGGTACAGTTTTTGCTTTATATGTTTGGAGAGTCTGCTGCTCTAGTTCAACCTTAATGAATATTAATTACATTGTTATATTTGAAATCAGTGACTTTGTGGTAGCATTGGCTAAAGAATGAGCTATATAGGAATTACACTTTTATAAAACATCCTTGCTTCAAAGCTGCAAAAAAAAAAAAAAAAAGAAGTCTTATTTTTTATAAACAGCACTAAGGAGTTCCAAGCAGGATAGGGGGTATCATCTCACCAAACTGTACTGCCTCAGCAACTTCTACAAGCTATTCTTATTATTCTATGAGCAACATTCAGTATTTGAAAAAAAAAAATCTTATTAGTTTTGTGAGATGGTTTTGCTCTGACTTTGGATTTTGTTGTGGGGAAAGGGAGGACATGGAAAGACTCTGACTAAAGGGACTAAGATAGATTGTTCTCTGCTCTTATCTCTAACTACTCACTTCTGGAGGCAAAGTAGTTCCTAATGAGCACTAGTACCCAGACTGCTGATCCTCCTGAAAGAGTAAAATAGGCTATATATTGTCTGAATGTCCATATTCAGAGAATGAGGGGTATGTGATAAATAAAACCCAGGTATACTACAGATACACTCAGAATCTGACTTATTGTACTTTTTCCACTGGGGTCTAACCTACAGGACAAATACTCCCTGTGAGAGAACAAACCTGCTAAAATGCACCCAGGTAATCAAGCATATTAGAAAGCTGCTGGGTTTTGAAAAGCTTCGCCAACATGCTTGAATTGAAAGTCAATGTCTGTGAATGCTTTCCAGACAGCAAAATGTGACAACAAAATATATTATACTATAAATATAGTATACTATATTCATTTGCATTTGGCTTATGTTAAAAGGTTCATGTTAGGATTTGTTATTTTTGATAAAAGTCTAGGCAAATCTTAAAAAAAAAAAAAATCAATGGCCTTAATTGATTTTAAACCCTACTTCACATCAGTCTTTAATAGCACAATAACCAACAATGTTAAAATATATTACCATGGCTATTTTAAGTATCAAGCTTTATCTTATTAAGAAAAGAGAAAATATTTTTTCTCTTGAAGAGGGGATGAAGGAGTAGTTCTAAATATTCATATTTATGAAAGAAACATGCAGTTATTCAACCCATCCATAATTTATAGTTAAGAATCAATATTGTAGAATACTTTTCATCCCGCTGAAGAAGTACCAAGACAAGTATGTGCCTGAAGACAGCGTGGGAAAGTAATAGCCCCTCGCACATCCAAAGCAAGCATAGCAGTGTCTTTCTTCCAAATGCCTGGAAGGTTAGCAGAGGCAGGCTCTGTGGAGGGAGGCAGAAGGGAGGGAAAGCCACATGTTGTAAGATAAAAATAAATGAACAATCCCAGTAACTTTCTTTCCTCTTAGGGTTTGGTGTTGTAATGGACTGATTCTTAGTAACAGAACCAGCTGAGCAGATAATTGGATAGAAAAGCAGAGACTGTTTGTTGAGTTAAACAAGCGTGATTACAGATGTGAGTTCCTGATGTCTGTGGCAATAATGAAAGGTCTAATTCACTTTTACCAAGAAGAGTGGAACAAAGGCACGTCCTCTGTTTGTCCCAGTCCCAGTCCCAGTCCACTTTGAGGACTCAAAATAGGTCTGTTCTAAGACAGAAGTGAGTCCTATGTGGTAACATATTGCCCTATAAAATGCAAAAGCGTATAAATTACACTGAGAGAGTAGTTGAAATCCCATTCACACTAAGGTACTATTTCATCGATGCTTAAACAAAGGCTGAGGACAAAGGCTATGTCTAAGTCACTAACGTCAGGTTTTTTTACAGAACTGGGACCTCCACCTGATAAAATTACATTTAAATTAGTATTGCTACACAATTGAGATCAGATTGTGAGCACTAATGAGTCAGTAGTGAGATGAATAACAATTTCTCAAAACTAATATTAATGCAGCATTTATAATTACTTGGGTTTATTTGTTTATTTATTTATTTATTTTTGGTGCTGCCACTTTCTCCTAGGAAACCATACTCAAAACTTTTGAAATATGTTCTGTATTCACAGTCACAGTTTTGGGTAGTACTTCCATTCATCATGTCTTGAATTACTACTTTTCTTTGACTTTATGGGAAACCTAAATGACTGGCTTACTCTGGATGACTAAATGCCTAGATGAGTAAAGTTAAGTGAAATGAATTCCAACCAAAGTGATTGCAATTTTGTTTTAATTACTTCAAAAAAAGCAGTCAATAGAATATCCAACCCAGAGAAGCTGGAACCCCACCCAAACTGGAGCACGCTGAGATGAAATGTTGATGGCTAAATTGAAAATGCCAGTGATCCAGTCCGAAGAATTAATCAGCTTTAACAGTAAGTTGATTGAGGCTGATGAAAAATTCTGCAGACTTGAACAAAAAAAAAATCCCCAAACTAATCAACCTTTCAAAAAAACAAACAAACAAACAAACTTTTTTTGTGCCATTAAAGAACAAGTTTAAATAAGCTCAGCTAAACCCCTTCGTTACAGCTCAGTGTCAGCTCTCTGCAAATGCAAGAATATTGATCTGCTTATTAATTTATTTCTAACCACTCCTACCATCCTTTCAATTCTGACAGTATTCCATCATATTTCACTATGATGGTTACCAGCCTTATAAGCTGTTGTAGAAGATTATTATTTTAACCCTTTATAGACCAGTTTTGAACCACTGGCAATATAAGCCTTTTCAGTACATCAGCACACTCTAGTTCTTTAAAATTCACATTGAATGAATGTTATAAAAAAGTATACCCAGAATAACAGAAATGGCTTCATATAAATCTGGAGCTATATGTTTGATGGATATTTTTAAGAGTTCTGATGTTTGGAGGGAGGAGAGATATATTCACTTATTTGTAATATTTTATAAATGGAAGAACTAAGGTTTCAAGTCAGTGTTAATGGAGTTATCTGTACTGCTGCTGCACATTACTTGAAAAATAAATAGCATAATCTTTCCAAAGCAGCAGATTTTCCATTATCAATAATAACATATATTCATTTTAATATCATTCTCTCAATACTAAGCTGGAGACAAAATATTGATGATGGGAAAAATAGTATATTCTTAGTCTGTGCAACTAGTTTAAGTTTTCAAAATCAAAATTCATATCTTTTTACATAATTATATAATTCATAAGCGGCGATATTTAATTCATTTCTTGCTGAAGATAATATTCACATCCATCTATCAGTTTAATATTTGATGTTATGAAGATGCAATAGATTCCAATTCAAATTCTGCTGACATAAATTTCTGTAAATGCTATCAAAGTTAATCTGTGCTCTTGAGGTTAGAATCCAAGCCCTGGCTGTCTTCTCTACTTCAGTGTTACAGCCCAGGGTACTTTCCGCATATGTCCTAGCACTCACCTAAATCCTGGCCTGGAAACATCTTCTCAGACACACTGAGAAAATATTTTTCTTCAACGCTCGTGCAGCACATGACTCTCATGGGTGGAAATAGTTACTAATATTTAAGTCCCAGTGACAACTACTTAGATTATGTAACAGGAAGCAAACTGATCTGGATTCTGTTCCTAAGAACATATGACTGGGATCAAGTAACAGTCCAAGGCTGGAAAATATCTCCAGACTGCAAAAGCCTATGAAGGGTTCACACTTCCAAGTATTCCTGCCAGTTTGGAAATTGTTACTGGTTTAAGAAATGTTTTCTATATTATTAATAACATGGAAAAAAAAAAAGTTAGTAATGCTTCTGATGAGATAGAAACTTTTAAAAGTGTGAACTGGGAGACCTAAAGAATTATACATTAGCTAAGCTACAGTTAACTTGTGTACTATACTGAACTTAAGCAAATTAGGTAGGCAAGAAGGAAATGGGCAGAACGATCAAAACGTACAATGAGGAAAACAGCTTTTAAAAGAAATTATTTGAGAACTATTGAATCTTGGAAAAGCCAAAATATTTTCTGCAGTTGTAGGGATCTGGTCTAAAAACCTCCCCAGAAATTAGGTCATAAGTAAGAAGCTATTCAGTTAATGTAGATTTTTAAAAGCTTTGTGGGAGCTGAGAAAGTGAGTCATCTATTTGTATGAAATAAAATTAAAAACATACTGATAATTCAAACTGAAAAATCAAATCAATACAGCTGTGCCCATAAAGGCTTGATGTGTGAGCTCTTTCTGCCAGTCAAGGTTAAAATGTGAGCCACTGATTCCAAGCACAATACAACCAAAAGATAAATTAATCCAGAGGTCATCCAAGAATTACCGAAACCTATTAAGCCAGTAGAAATAACGAAAATAATGATTTCATCCATGTGCCTTAACAGAATTTAGCAGAGATGAAAACTTTTTATACATTAGTAAAAAAAATTACTTGAGAAGTAAATCAGTGTGGGCTCATAAAATAAAGTGGAAAGAATTCTGAAAATGTCAACACTTTTCTTACAGTCACAGTTTACCTGAGTCTTCTCAAGCTGGAGACATTAATTACCATTGTATTCATCTTATGACCAGTGATTCCCAGGGCTCTTGAAAAGCAAAACTTGAGAGCAAGGTATGATCACTCCAACCGCCTCCAGTTTCATTCAATAGATAAACAGGCAGATACACTAACATGACGCTCATGATGTAGCCATGCAGGGGCCATCCTTGAAGATGCACTTGCCATTCCTTTAGTACAGACATCAGATTTTAATAGCACCTTAAGGACTGTGCAGGGAAAGGCAACATCTCTAACCACCTAGCACTAAAGGAGACAGCAATGTCCAGCACACCCAGTGTGCTGCTTCTCTCATGCTGATATTTATGCTAGTAAAAGATTGTAAGAGAAGACCTATTTTTATTTGATAGTATGTTAACTTTGAACAGACAGCTAAGCAAATGGAGAGGTATATATTTACATGGAACAGTGTAGTACTGTGCAGAGACTCACACTGTCTCTACACTCTTGATGACTAAACATGGCTAGTAGCAGCAGAATAGCTATGTTAGCTCAATACCCCATGTAGGCAACTTAATTCTATTTGGGTATCATGGCACTGTGCTACGTAAAGTAAGTACATGTATGATGATTATTTGTCCAGTCTGGAACATGATGATAAAAAATTCATTTGAAGTATGTACCAAAACTAATATAATTTAGGCAATGACAATGTTTTAACACAAACAAATACAGGGAAGGAAGAAGCTAGGATTGTATTTGATTTCCATGGGAAGGAAGAGGATGTTTAATTACAAACTTACTATGTACTTTGTCCAAGTGTTAATGAGGTGACCTGCTGATATATATACAATATAACTTTAAAGACCAAGACAATTTAATCAAATTCTAATGTGTGCTCTGCCACCCATTGTGAGAAATTGGACATGGGGAGATCAAAAAACCTCTCATGTCTATTATGGAGGACAGTTTCCTAGCCCAGTACACACTGTCCAGAGAGTATATCATACAGCTGTACCTCTCACAGAATTGTTCTACAATGCTGCAGCTGAAACATTCTTTGAATAATTCACAGAAAGCTTTAGAATTCAACAAGAGTCTAATATTAATCATATTGTTTATACCTGTATCATTTGCAACTTTTTATTCTGCCTTTTACATTCTGTCCTCATTGAATGTCCAGAATACATGTGTGAAGACTGTGGCTCTGCTCTGGCTCAGTGTCACTGAAAAATTGTTGTTTAGCACTTGTTGATGCGCTCAACAAGATGAAGAGATGATCAGCCACTGAAGGATGCAAGAAAAGCACTACACAATTCTGAAACCCCTTCCCTCTCATGCTGATGTGAGGAATGATGAAGACTCTTGAAATCAAATACTTATTTTCCCCTATTTTTCTGAATTTTCTGTATTTTTCCATATTTGAATCTCCCATAATATATTTTCCATTGAGCCCAGAACAGTGCGTTTACCTTATATTACCATCCATTATGGTGGCTTTGCAGCTTTTTCCAGAACATAAGCCTTTTGATCAGAACTTATCAAGCATCTTAGCCTGTTACAAAAGGGCTCCTTTTAAATCTTAAGAAAAGAGGAACTCCCTTCCTTAATACAAATGGACAGTCTAAAGAAGCCACCATCTGGGTTGCAGGCCCAAAAATCAGACCTGCAAACAGGAGTTCTAAAGTACGGCAGCCTATTAATTACGTGATATGAACTTGCTATTGTGATAGTTCTGTTTTATCTGGTAAATTACTCATTTTGGACACAGCACATGAACAAGGGACAGCATTGTTTCATCACTCAAAAGCAACTTGATAAATCCACAACTAGAAGCACTTGTGTGCTGAGCTTTAATAGTAAAACTTATCCTAAGTACTAAAGTGCTTTGCTCTACATAACCCTTCCTTGCCAAAAACAAACAAAAGTAATCAGGCTCCCAAGTATTAGCTTCTACATTCCTATATCATTACAAGAAATGCTTTACACTTCAGATCGTTCTGTTGTGAACTGTGGCAACATAGTGTGAAACAAGTTTCTCTCATCATTATAGAGAACCTAGATCAGAATAATTCAAGTCCTCAAAATTTTACTATAATAGCTGCAATAGAAACAGCAGTACTGTTTACATAAATATATAGCAAATGAGACAGGAAATATAAAGATATCTGTGGTATTTGCACACTTCCAATTAGCAAAAGAGCACAGTAAAAATATTCACAGAAGAGTTTTGGTAAATCATATTTACCTGGAAGCTTAATAAATCAAGAGCAAGCCACATTGAATGTAGGGCACTGAGCATCAATCTGTGCAATGACCCTGCTGTCCCTTTCAGGATAGAAGTTTAATCAGTTCAGAAGCAAAAAATTACTAGTTTTTCCTCATGACATTCGGTTGCTATCATATGATTACTACTGAAGGTCAACTGGCACATAAAAACAAGAGTTTAGCCAAACTTCCTACATGTAAAACTATTCATAACATGTAAAAACAGCACACTTTGCATACCTTTTCATTTTGTCTTGATAACAAGACAAGGAGGTGGCAGTGGAGTTTTCTAAATCTCAAGGCTTTTCCTTGGGAAAGCCATATAATGCTGAGATTCACAGCCTAAGAGCATTATATTCCACTGAAGATTACTCTTTCAGTTTTCAAGACAATAACACTTCAATTTGTATACAAAACACCAATCTGTGGAGTATATATGTTTTCCTAAAACCCTTAAGCACATAAAGGTTTGACTCATTTCTGCTGGTCTTAAACCATTATCCTACCTATGCAGAGGTATGCATAGATGATGCATAGACTACCTACGCATAGATGTGCTTTCACGTACAGCCTAACTGACTTCAGTGAGGCTCAGATGGATTGGAATGACAAATCCATATTTCTAATTGTCATTTAGCTAGATCCTTTCTCAGTCAATAGCTGCAGACGAAACAACCACCACATTCTGGGATGACTGGGTTTAAGTCATTTAAACATCTCTTTTTCTTCACAGATTCTTCTCTAAACACACTTCTCAATATTTCACTTCTCTCACAAAAAACTACTGGATATACTGCCTGGTGTTCTTGAGGGGAGATTATACTTGTTTTAATCTGTTTGATTCAAGCAGAAAAACTTTGTTCTGCTCCACTTCAGTTGTATTATTCCCTTTCCATCATGATAATTTGCATTTTGTATACTAAACATGGAATTAGGGCTGTTTTGTTTTGCTTTGCTTTTTTTTTTTTTTCCTAAGTTATGTAGGGTGAGATTCATCTCTTTGGTCAACAGAATGTTTATACTAAGAGACAAAGGCTGAGTAAAATGAACTCTACCCTAACTAACTCCAAATTAATCTTTATGGCTTTCATGTGTAGAAAGAGCATGGGTTGCTTTTTTTTTTTTTTTTTTTTTGTCTACTCCCTAGTACAATTTACTCATTCAAAAACTATAGCTGTAAAATGCTGCACACATTTATTGCACCATTTACATGATAAAAAGAAGAATATGATGGAAAAACACACCTAAGTTCCACTTTTGTGCTTGTGCATCTCAGAAAATGGTGCTACGTATCTAGGTGATACTAGCTATGAAATTAAATTTGAATTCACAGAATTTTTCACTTGCCTATTGTGGGGAAATGTTTGATTGACCCTTGCAGAATAGAACTGAATGTTGAAAGATGCAGCACTGATAAACCTTGATATTTACAGCCTTAGTTTACCAACACAATGGGGAAGTGAAAAAGGACACAGTGACTTAATGTACCTGTTCAGTTTTCCTGAGCAAATAATCAGGAGTGCAAAAGGATGAAGTAAACAGTGTTGTTTTCGTCACCAAAGTATTAAGCAATGACTTATCTTCTTAGCAAAAGAGAATGGGACTTCGAGGAGAAGCATGTGCAAAACTGTCTAGCTCTGAATATTTGTGAGTTTTCCAACTTGCTCTAGCTTCTTTCTGTTACGCATCAGACCTAAACCTGCCCTGTAGGGTTAGTTGCATGCATTTACAGTGCAGATACATAATAAATAACTTTTATTATTACCTATTACAGCTAAGCATATTTTTAATTGTAAGCTAACACAAAGAACTTTTTAATTCTCCTTCAATCAAAGGGAAATCTTTTCTAGCAACATCTCTAAGTAAGAATTTGTATTGTATGATTTTTTTTTCATATGCTGTTTCAGAGCTTTTTTAACAATTGTTTAAGTGAAAACAACATAGTCATGCAAAGATGATGTATAAATTCTCTAAGCAAATTTATCAAATACTTTCTAATGCAGTCTTTCAGTCATAATTCCAGAATAGACAGAGTGGGGATTCTGTACATTATAATCCATCATTTCAGTAAAACAGAAAAAAAA